>CM033801.1:10514384-11002310 GCA_019656835.1 Rhododendron ovatum
AAATAACTATGACCGGGTGAGCCAGACCTAACAAAGATGAAAAGAAAAACAATGAGAAACCTCGTCATCGGCCAGAAGGCAAGGGATCTCTACGCTCTGCTACGCTATTGGCCCACCCGATCTCTCCTTAAAGTTTCAAGCTCGGGAGAAACTAAGACTCGGGGTTCGACTTAACAGCGTCCAGATTGGGCTCGGTAAAGCCCAACGTCGCCAAACACAGACCGTAGGGATCTGTGTCGGAAGAACAGGTTGAAGGTGAAGATGAACAGTTCGTTCATCTCCAGGCCTCGTACTGTTTACTAAAGCAAAGAGAAACCCAGAAAGCCCAAAAAAGGAGAAAAAGGTTCAAAAATAGCAAGAAAAGTGAAGAAGGTAGAAAGCAGACTCATACCTGAGATCTGTAGCAAGATTTGATGGCAAGGCGCTGGGAATCAAGACTGGGAGGAGAATGAGCGTGCAACAGAGCTCTAGCAATGGAGGTTTAGAGAGAGAAAGCAACGGTGGCTTCTCTCTCTAACCCTAACCCTTTATATAGAAGTAGGGTTTGGGGTCCAAATTTCCTGCCCAAATCACTGAACCGCCGAACCTGCAACCAATGAGCACCTGACGCGTGGCCTGATAAGACAGCTTGACAGAGCCCCATGCATGCAGCCGTCCCCCTGTCAGCCGTACCCAGCAAGAAATGGACACCTGGCGCACCTGCACTGGTCCACGATTCGTGACGGTTCGTTGAATGAAAATTGGGCTCGGCAGAAGTCCACTCCGGCTACCATGATTCATGCTCGGCTCTGAAGCGGGATGGGCTAAAAACTATTAATCCCTACTACGCGCTCGGCGTCGGTAGAGATTGAGGGGCTATTGTAGCAGACCGAACTTGGCTTCGCCGAGGCTTGTCTACGCGAGACATGCCGGTCGTAGGCGACGCCATCACTTTGCGTCCAGCAGCCGAGAGAATCATGCCATGCTCGGCCACCTTTTGTGAGGCGGCCCCGTAGACGAGCTTGGCCCAAGGCCCCTTCGGGTTCGGCTACCCTCTCGCTCGGCCACCTGCGTGATCAATCGGGCTCGACCACCTGCCACTCATGAGTCGCCCCGCGTGTTGAGGCGGTTACACCAGAGGATAATCATGAGCGCACGTGGAATATGCCAGCTCGCACCAAAACGGTTACCAGATTCATCCAATCACGTCACAAACGACGTCACCCGACTCGTGCAAGGCACGTGCCTGTGCTTGGAGAGCAAGTCAAGGAGACCCTATAAATATAGAAGGATAACGCCTCAGCGGAGGTACGCTCTCTCATACGCGATTACCCACTCAAAACCCTAGTCTCTTTCCTCTCTTCCTACACACACTTATCCTCTCGCCCGAGGGCCTTGCCGGGCGACCCCCGGCCAGGTCTTAGTCGTGCGCTCATTGTGCAGGCGGCGTGGAGAAGGCTAGGAGACCACCGAACCAGCGGAGGGAGGACTCAAGCCGGAAGAGACGGGCCACACATACTCCAAATATAGTCATATATATAGATTTGCCATAATGTGATTTGTGTAGTATCACTCTAGCCGACCCCAAGTGATTGGGACATAAGGTTCAGTTTGGTTTGGTTTGGTTTGGTTCGTAGTATCACTTTGCTTCCTAAAAAAACATGTTGGTTTGAGTACATATATTCCTTTAAAACATAAAACTTGTGTTTGGGGCTGTTTGAACATCACATTGTGCATGGAGTTGTGTTTTAAAGTTGTGTGCATAGATTTTCCGAAAAGTCAATAACTGGGTACTCCGAAATACCATGTGGCATTGGCATAGTTTATTGTTGCGTGAATGGTTGGGAGTAACCCGTAAGCAATGGTGCGCGGTACTCCGGGAATGCAGAATAATTACTCTTCCGAAGACCCAAAAGTCAAGTGTATGTATATCCACTTTGTATATCTGGTTTCCAAACACTTCCTAATTTCACACTCTGTTTCTATCTTGGATTTTGTATCTAGAACCCCTTTCAACTCTAAAAGGATGGCTGATATTTATGATGAACACGGCAACCCTATACAGTTGACCGACGAACACAGCAACCCGGTTCAGCTGACCGACGAGCATGATCACCCCATGCACCTGACCGGGGTTGCTGACACCATCGTCGAGGCTGTAACCACTGGCACGGGTGATGTGGTGGTGGCTGAGACTGTTGTCGAAGGTGTACCGCTCACCGGAACCCCACCCACATGGTGGTGTAGTACCCCCAACTGAGGCAGCTGTGCACGGTGGTGTAACGGGGGTTGGAGCTACCGGAGGTGAGCGTCGGCCTCTGGGGGAGCAGCTCCACCGTTCCAGCAGTTCTAGCTCTAGCTCAGTGAGTTATATGTTCACACTCCACAGGCCGTAAACTTATCATGATGTTATCAGTTTATCATTTGATCATTTTCATACCTCTCTTACATATCTTCAGTTTTTTTGGTTTCTATTTGGGTGAAATTGCGACAGTACTTTTTCACTTTCACTTGTTATTCAAATTTTTTCTATCAGTTCTGCTACAATCACACACACTTACACACATAATCACACAAACTCACTTACATCAAACATGGGGCCCACACACACTGTAAGAAAATGAGGGGGCTCATGCGAGGTCGTAATGCTCTCTCTATCTCTCTCTCTAACTTTCCTCTGCCTTCTCTCTAAGAACCAATCGCCCCTTTTTGGTTTCTCCGGGGGGGGGGGGGGGGGTTGTGACGCGTCTCCTCTTCCCCCTTCTTTTCCCTTCTCTCTCTCCCTTTCTGAAATCTCTGTGTCCATTTCTCCTCCCATCCACCCTTCGATTTCTGATCTGGGCTTCTTCTTTATCTCACAAAACCGATAGGCATCTGTAACGAGATGGCATGAGGCGGCGGCGTTGGTGGTTTTGGCTGGGGTCATGGCTTTCGACATCCGCTTTCCTTCTGATAGTTTATGGGTACCGAATCAGCGGCTACTCGGCGGTCATTTTTGAGGGCTTTCGGTTGGCGATGAGGGCGACAACTGTAAAGATCTCTGGTTCTTTTCGTCTCTCTCTTTCTCCCTCTCTTTTTTCCGACCCCCTAGTTTGTTGGTATGTGTGCATCCGACTTCTGGATACCCTCTATTTCTCCTGTTCTTGTTCGTCAAGCTGCTTGTTTTGCTCTCCCCTTCGTTTTTCTGCTGGGTTCTAAGGAGTGTGCCTAACGGCTTGGGTGGGCATGCGATGGTGTTGATGGATGGCATTGTGCGTTCGCCATATCACTGTTGGGTGGTTTGGTTCTTGCTTAACGGCTGTAATGCTTCCGCGGCAATGGACGGGGGTGACGGATCTGTCTGTCTCCATGGGGTTACCAATGATGGTGTGGTGGAGCATGGAGGCAGGGATCGGTTTGGATGATGGTTGCTGTTTGTTACTGTGGGCGGTGGCGAGTGGGGTGGCTGAATGTGCACAGATGAGTGAGTTAGGTTTAAGATTTTCTTGATTTTGGGCTTAATTGTTTAGATCTGGGTGTTTTGGCCCATTTGGGGTTGTGCTTGTATTGTTTTATCTGGGCTTCTAGGCCTTCTGTTCTGGGCTTTGGCCCCATGAGGTTGGACTTGTCCCATTTGGCTATAATTGGCCAAATTTTTGTTAGATTCCCCTGCCCTTTTCCCCCTAATAAAATGTTACTTTTGCCTATAAAAAAAATGGTTAGTAGGATACCCCTTGTTCCCAGAAACGCGGTACGTGCAATTGCGAGAGAATGGAGGGGTCCCATGCGAGGTCATAATGTTATGATGATTTCATTTGGATGCTAAAAAGTGCAAGAAAGAGCATAGATCTAATGCATGTGTGTCACACAAAGTAAAGGTAGGATCCATACAGAACGGTTCTAGACACAATTTGTGTTCCAATCTATTTGTAATCGAGCTTTGCTTTAGACTTCATAGTGCTCGATGATCATCAACTTGTTAGGAGCTTGGCTTGGCTCGACTTGATTAGTAATCGAGCTGAGCTCAAGTTTTAGGCTCATGTAGTAATAGTGCTGAGCTCAACTTTCTAAAGCCTTACTCGAAAAAGCTTGACACGCTTATAGAGGATCGTTTAGTAATTCAATGAACCCGCGTGTTTAGCTTGTTGACAAACGAGTTGAGCTTGAGCTCAAGTTTGAGGCTCATTTAGTAAACAAGCCGAACTCGAACACTATGAAGCTCAGTTCAGCTCGGCTCGGCTACTTTGCATCCTTATTTGAGAGTCTCATTTTGGGAGCCAATTGCAAAATCTGCTTTGTCAGAATGCATTTTGCCGATGAACTGAAAAGCAAGAATCCAACAATCACATTCGGACGAGCTTTTTAGATTCTGATTATATTTTCGTGCACAGACCTCTTCTGCAAAATTTCGGATCATGAAGGTTCATACGGTGCATGAAAAACACATGAACGGTCCCGATTCACACTCATGTGTTTTTCATGGACACTTTTCATCTATTTCTTTCATGTATCCCTAACACTTTTGAAAAAGTAAACTCTCCTAAACACTCCTAGCTATTGGCTTTAAAATTCCCTTCCCTGCTTTCGAGTGCAAGCACAATGCAATCAGTTTTATAGAGTTTACATCAAGTAGAAAATTGGAAGAATTGAAACCCTCACATCAAGTAGAAAACTGGGAATTTCAGATAAAAAAAAGTAGAAAACTGGGAACAAGTAAAACTCTCAGTTCGAGTGTTATACAAGTATATTTCCAAACTCAAAAGATCAATTCGCACAATTCCGTATAACAGCATTCTCCGAAAAGCTGCAGCTCAAAATAATTTGGCTTAGGAAAAATGTTGGAAACAGAATGCCGGGGTATGAATAAATCTCCACCGGGAACAAGCGACATTTCGTAAGAGGCGGGCTAGCGTTTGGTGATAAAGAATAATGCAAGAGTCAATGAGGGTTTTTATGGATCGGACATCCGGTTATCAAAAAAAATTAAAGAACCAAACTCCTCTCGGATAAGTTTACAAAATATGATGCATGTCGTTCCCCTTCTATTATTTATAACGTTCAATGATTTTTAGTGCTTATTCTCTAGTTATCAGCGTATAATATTCTTTCGGAGCGATTCATGGTGGTTTGAGTTTCTGTTTGTCACTAGACACAGAATTTCCAGTTCTCTTAACTTTATTCAAACATAGTTGGTAGTTGGTAACATCACCACAATGTCTGTAAAATCTTGCGAGTGACATTACACACCAACACCATATTTAGAAAAAACCTTGAGCTTTAGGGACAAGCATAGTCCATCGGACCGTATGGCTCGAACAACTCAGCGACGAATCCCTTCTTCCTCTTTGGGTTCCATCCCATATCCTTGCAGAGTTGGTCATTGTACCATATATGAAGGGCACCGATGCAAGATCTCCGGAAGTTTTTGTCAGAGTATTGCTTCATGTATTCATCCCATTCTGCTATATCCTTTTCCATCTCTTTGATGCTGGGTAGCTTGAATGTGCCGTCAAGTAGCTCTGCTAGCCACCGACACCTCATCTCCGAGGTGTACAAATTCGCGAAACTCTCCGAGAATCCAATGACCGCAAGCTGTGGAATTCGGGGGTGAATGCATTCCCTTTTAAAACAAAAGTTTGTGTTAATGTATAGCTTCCAATTGAGACTCAATTACCAAATGCTGTAGTTATTGTGAATATATACTACATTACTATTTACTAAACCATTTCCTTATTTCAAGTGCTAACCTGTAGAGAGGAACTGTTTTATCAGGTGACCCGGCTATGAGGTCCTGAAAGGATGGGGAGGCGAAAATGTCTCGAAACTTTTTAACACCATTGAACCCGGTAGCCAATATGACCAAATCTGCCTTTAGAGTTTCGGTCTTGCCATCTATCAGAATACCTTCTTTGCAAAAGCTAAAGCTTGGAGCTTTCTTCAATCTGATGCTTCCCTTCTCAACCCTATTGTAGAAGTCATCGGGCACTGTTGAGGTCAAGCAGGAACTGAGTTCTTGTAGGAAACTATGTTTTGGCACCATACCAAACTTCGCGAGCTTAAGCTTGTGTTTCACATGACTTTCGACGAATTTTGAAAATGCCCATCTCTGTCAAATTAGTGTGACAAATAGGATTCCTTGATGAAAAATTGGAGTAGATTTATCACTTGGGAAGTAGCATGAATTCGAAAAAAGAGAGGTTACCACAGGAGAAAGCAATGTGGCTAGAAGACTAAGTAGAGGCCCTTCACCAGGCTTGTGAATTGATAGCTCTGAGAAGCGATTAAGGTAGAGATATGCTAAGGGAACTCCCCATGGCTGGAAATCAGGGATGTTCCAGTGCTCAGTTCTGTATATGACAGTACAGGGAAGATCCATCCCTATGAGCCACAAAAAATATAAGGTGATTCGGCTAATAAACTGAAACCTTTGGGAATGGAAAGGAAGAAACGAAATCGAATGATCAAGCTTAGAGTTGATTTAGTCTCATGGGGAACAAAAAGTTGATTCTGTTAAAAGTCAGTATCTGATAAATTACGGTCTTGTGGTCTCACCATTTGCTGTTGAGCACTCCATTGCAATGTCAAGTGCCGATTTCTGGAGTCCAACAACAGCGACCCGCTTTCCTTTGACCAATTCTTTAGCAGTTGCGTAATCCATGGCAGCATAGTCCATGGAGTGTATAACCTTTCCCTGAAACACTTCAGGACCCTGGCCTTGAGGAAATTCTGGAATGTTTGGAATCCCACTGAACCTTCCCAGACATATTATCACAAAATCAAATTGACAAACCTGTATGTATAACCATGCATGAAAACGTAGGGTAATCATTCTGTTAGAATTTAGAATTAATCAATTTGTGATAGACTATGTTACATGGACTTTTCACAATCTATTAAGTATCTGTGTCGGGCACTCGATACTTGAACAAGATGTGGGTTATGTATTCAATACTCTTAATTCGAGAGTTGATTAGAACACATATTTACCAGTTGAGTTTCTTCCCAAACTACGAATACTCATAGATATGCAAATGAGAGTTTTATATACAGTGTTTTTAACGTAAGATTTAGACGAGTCCGACACCTAGACCTGATATCCGTACTCAAGTCCATGTAACGTAGATAGAAATTGATAGATACCTCAGTAGAAAGGCTTTTGATGTCTTGGATTGTAATATACCATTTTCCTCCTTTAGAGTCAAATGGTTCACCTGTTCCACCCCAAAGTGCCCATGCTTGTTGCACCTCTGATGATGCACCTTCGTAGTCGATGCTGACCGCTTTAGTGTCGAATCTGATGTGGTGTAGCAAATCAAACTGCCGAGCATACGACTCGATATACTCCAACACTTGGTTTTGGTCAGGAAATACTTCTGTGACAGAATCTGGCCACGGAAAATCGGAGAACTGGTACAACGGTCTGGGAATCTGCAGCTTAGTAATCTCTACAGTTTTAGTCCACACCCCTCCAAGGCCGCTCTGAGCCTCGAACACTGTCGGGCGATGACCCTTCGATAGAGCGTATTTACAGGCTAGAAGGCCGCTGATACCGGCTCCGATTATGGCCACCTTCCTCTCCATTGCTCTTGGTCACCACAACTGTAGGAATTCACCCTGAGAGACTTTCCTCCTCTCCCAGTCCTCTTCCAAATATATATTGGAATTTGGCTATTCCTTTTTTGACTCACCGTCTACCAGTGTGGGTGCGGGCTTTAATTGCCTATAGGCTATAACAACGTTGTACCGGTGAAGGCTTTCCTGTTCATGGCTGTGTCACTTGTCTTACTAATGCTTTTGTCCTATTTGATTGGTCGTATATGCACGGTGTTGGGGCTGCAAACGAATTGAGATGCTCACGAGCAGCTCATGACTTAGCTCGGCTCGGCTTGTTTAGTGATTGAGTTGAGCTCTAGTTCGAGTTTTAGGTTTCTTTAGTAAAAGAGCCTACCTCAACACTTTGAAGCTCGGCTTGTTTACGAAACGAGCTCTGTAAACGAGCCAAGCTTCAGAGTGTTGACTAGGAGCGGGAAACTTGTCCATCTCTTTCTCCCATTCCCAAAGGACGATTATTGAGTTGTTCAAAAAAATCTTTTTTTTTGAGAAGGTTCAAAAAAAATCGTGAATGGACAGCTTTTAGATATTTTTAAAGACATGTTGGGTTGACAAACTTATACTAATTTCAATTCTTTTAGGAAAAAATTACTTACTATAGTTCTAGAGAAATTTTAAAATTTGGGTACGACGGCTGGCCAGATTCTATCTGTCTCCCAGTCCGTCCTTGAAAACACTAGTATTGCAGCATTATTGCGAGGGTGAAAGTTCATGATAAAGTAAGATCTTTCTCGAAATTTGTTTGCCACTTATCCAAAACGATTGAAAGCAAATTATTCAAATTGGGATACGGTTGGAATATTGACATTTTGATTTTGTACCGCACAGCATGGGCACTCGCACACAGATAACGTAAGGCTAAAAATAAAGCTCAGATAACGTAAGGCTAAAAATAAAGCTCCAACCTCCTCTTGGATAACATTGCTAAAGAAGATGCATCTTATCTTTGAAAGTAATAAGTGCCTGTCCACATGAAGTCAAAGGTTCTATTTCCGGCCACACATTCCAAAAGCAAGAATCCAACAATCACATTCGGGCGAGCTTTTTAGATTCTGATTAAATGATGATGCCGAGATGATTTCGTATGGTTGTGTGCCAAACTTGCAGGACTGATGGTATTTCAAATGTTGGATTCCACATAAATTTTAGTAGGTAAAAATAGCAGCAATTTGGTGAATTTTTTTCCTTTGAAAATACTAAAGGTTGTGCTTGTTCTCGACATAGTTTAAAATTTTCTTTTTGACGAGTGTTCTTGAAACTTTCTGAGCATCCCATTCAACAATATTAAAACTTTACTGCCACGGAATCAAGATTTCGAGCATTTGGTGATGAGGAATAATGCAAGAAGTCAATGAGGGTTTTTATGGTCTGGACATCCGGTTATCAAAAAAAATAAAGAACCAAACTCCTCTTGGATAAGTTTACTAAATATGGTACATGTCGTTCCCCTTCTTTTATTTTATAATGTTCAATGTTTTTTAGTGCTTATTCTCTAGTTATCTGCGTATACTATTCTTTCGGAGCGATTCATGGCGGTTTGAGTTTCTGTTTGTCACTAGAAACAGAATTTCCAGTTCTCTTAACTCTATTCAAACATAGTTGGTAGTTGGTAACATCACCACAATGTCTGTAAAATCTTGCGAGTGACATTACACACCAACACCTTATGTAGAAAAAACCTTGAGCTTTAGGGACAAGCATAGTCCATCGGACCGTATGGCTCGAACAACTCAGCGACCAATCCCTTCTTCCTCTTTGGGTTCCATCCCATGTCCTTGCAGAGTTGGTCATTGTACCATATATGAAGGGCACCGATGCAAGATCTCCGGTAGTTTTTGTCAGAGTATTGCTTCATGTATTCATCCCATTCTGCTATATCCTTTTCCATCTCTTTGATGCTGGGTAGCTTGAATGTGCTGTCAAGTAGCTCTGCTAGCCACCGACACCTCATCTCCGAGGTGTACAAATTCGCAACACTCTCTGAGAATCCAATGACCGCAAGCTGTGGAATTCGGGGGTGAATGCATTCCCTTATAAAACAAAAGTTTGTGTTAATGTATAGCTTTCAAATTGAGACCAAATGTTGTAGTTATTGTGAACATATACTACATTACTATTTACTAAACCATTTCCTTATTTTCAAGTGCTAACCTGTAGAGAGGAACTGTTTTATCAGGTGACCCGGCTATGAGGTCCTGAAAGGATGGGGGAGGCGAAAATGTCTTGAAGCTTTTTAACACCATTGAACCCCTGTAGCCAATATGACCAAATCTGCCTTTAGAGTTTCGGTCTTGCCATCTATCAGAATACCTTCTTTGCAAAAGCTAAAGCTTGGAGCTTTCTTCAATCTGATGCATCCCTTCTCAACCCTATTGTAGAAGTCATCAGGCACTGTTGAGGTCAAGCAGGAACTGAGTTCTTGTAGGAAACTATGTTTTGGCACCATACCAAACTTTGCGAGCTTAAGCTTGTGTTTCACATGACTTTCGACGAATTTTGAAAATGCCCATCTCTGTCAAATTAGTGTGACAAATAGGATTCCTTGATGAAAATAGGAGTAGATTTATCACTTGGGAAGTAGCATGAATTCGGAAAAAAGAGAGGTTACCACAGGAGAAAGCAATGTGGCTAGAAGACTAAGTAAAGGCCCTTCACCAGGCTTGTGAATTGATAGCTCTGAGAAGCGATTAAAGTAGAGATATGCTAAGGGAACTCCCCATGGCTGGTAATCAGGAATGCTCCAGTGCTCAGTTCTGTATATGACAGTGCAGGGAAGATCCATCCCTATGAGCCACAAAAAATATAAGGTGATTAGGATAATAAACTGAAACCTTTGGGAATGGAAAGGAAGAAACGAAATCAAATGATCATGCTTAGAGTTCATTTAGTCTCATGGTGAACAAAACGTTGATTCTGTTAAAAGTCAGTATCTGATAAATTACGGTCTCGTGGTCTCACCATTTGCTGTTGAGCACTCCATTGCAATGTCAAGTGCCGATTTCTGGAGTCCAACAACAGCGACCCGCTTTCCTTTGACCAATTCTTTAGCAGTTGCGTAATCCATGTCAGCGTAATCCATGGAGTGTATAACCTTTCCCTGAAACACTTCAGGACCTTTGCCTTGAGGAAATTCTGGAATGTTTGGAATCCCACTGAACCTTCCCACACATATTACCACAAAATCGAATTGACACACCTGTATGTATAACCATGCATGAAAACGTAGGGTCATCATTCTGTTAGAATTTAAAATTAATCAATTTGTGATAGACTATGTTACATGGAACTTTCACAATCTATTAAGTATCTGATGCAGAGGAATTAACAAAGAGATTAGTTGCGTACTAATCGAACGAATGATAAACTCGAGTCCACGAGAGAAAGAGACAAAGTCTGAATAATATTGGTAAAAAGCTTTAAAAGTTTAAATAACTTACACCCCTATTTGTACTAGTAGGAGTCTGTAGCAGGCCGAGCAAAATGGCTCGGGCCATTTCCGAACATAATCAAACATTCCGCTCGGCTCTATGCTGTCTTTCTCCCGACGTTCGAAATAGCAACCGTAGCCGAGGGTCCTGTAGCCGAAGGTCCCACGGACGTGAACTTTTATGAACGCTCCCGTCCGAGCATCCCCATGGATGGGGAACATGATCGTTTGTACGGCTGCCGAGGTCGAACGATACGCTCGGTCCGAGCATGTTGTTCCTGACGAATCAGCCCGTCCGCGTTCAAACAGTGGCAATGACAATGACGATGGTTGTGACGTCATCCGAACGGTTATAAGGATAACGATGGGGGCACGTGGGTGCCAGCTCATCTTGAAAAGCGGTTGCAAAACCCTAACGTGATGTAAAAGTGACGTCAGCCGACGCGTGTCGAGCAGAGGTGTGACCTTGGGATCAAGCTAAGGGTTCTCTATAAATACCCCATTATGCCTCTTGGAGAAGGTATGCACAACAGAAACCCTAGCTCCTAATTTCTAAGTTCTTCCTCAAGGAAATTGATTCTTGCACCGGAGGGCCATTCCGGAGAACCTCCGGTGTGGTCCTTAGTCGTGCTTCGTTTTGCAGGACAGAGCTGGGAAGTCAGGAGCTAAATCCAAGACCCACATCCATAGAGCATGAACCATGAAACGGAGCCCCCACAATTTGGTGAACCCGACGTGAAACTTACTTTTCTCAGATCCACGGCGGCTCCTCCACCTCGACCACCTCTTCTGACCCTAAAATTCTTTACCCCTCCAGACCCCCACCCTTCTCTTCCAAACAAAATGGGCGGAGCACCTCCCCTCCTCCTCTTTTTCAACCCATCAGTTCCTCTTTGCACATCACTTCTGAAACCGGTATCAACGCCGCCTCACCATCTCACCCTCCTGGATTTACTCCACCAGGCGTGAGCTCCTCCATCCAACGACCGGTAGGCTTAAGTGAAGACGCTCTAGCATACGTACAGATGCTAGAACAGCAACAAGAGCAAACAAACGCTGATGTAGCCATTCTGAGAATGGAGATCGAAAAGATTAAGGCCAAGAATATCCGACAGCCTCCCGCTCTGAATCTCAGGGACGGCGCCGGAGAGGAAATCTGCCCCCCCCTCCTCCAATCAGTGGTGATGCAAGGCCACATAGAATATCCGTCCACGACCGCCTGGACCCACCATTGACGGACCACCGTGCTGGGGATAGCGCTCGCTTTAGGCAGCAACTCTCCCCAGTTCATAAACGTCTCGGCAATGGTGCGGGATTGAAAGGGCGGCGAGAAGGGAGCCCACATACGGTTTTCTCTAGTTCATCGGCTGGAGACGAATACTCCAAGGGCTCCCAAAGCTACGATACCGTGGAATTTCAGGACAACGATCAGGCTCTCATTCCCTACAAATCCGAACGGCAAAGAAGCCGAACGCCGAGAAGAAACGGGAAAAGTCCACAAAGCCATCAAAGGCATAATAATGAAGTCCCTCGGGAAAAGGCCTACGAAGGACGAGCAACAAATTCAGTAAGCACTCGGAAGCTGAACCGAGAAAGAAGCGTAAGTGTAGTCGTTCGGCAAGACGATCATCCTAGCCAACGAAGGGTCTACCATACTAAAAATCTTCCAGAAGAGGACAGGAAGGGTCCCCACAGAGAAGAGAGAGAGGGGATCTCAACGTCGGCAGGATGAAAATGAAGGAAAACTACCGGAACATAACTACCGAGCATCGAAGAAATCGCGGAACGCTCGGGAAGGTCTTCCCCCTCGGCCAACCCACGAGTATCAATTGAAAAAGCTGACGGAATCACCCTTCTCGGCAAAGATCCAAGCCACATTGCCGAAGCCAGGTCTCCACCTCCCTAAATTCCAGAAGTTTGACCCTAGCACAACCAAGGCATACACCCACCTCATCAGTTACAGAAGCACCATCTCATGCGTCACCGACGACGACGCCATCATGTGCAAAGCATTCCCCTCGAGTCTCGGGCGCCTCGGCTTGCTTTGGTTCAACCAATTGGAGGCTGGATCTATCCATAGTTTCAAAGAGCTTGAAAGGGCTTTTAACTATCGGTTCATCACTAGCAACAAGCAAGCAAGGAAGAAGATGCCTTGGCCCAGATGAAGAAAAGGCCTGGCGAAACGCTTCGGAAGTATGCCGAGCGTTATTGGCAGTTATTTAATGAAATACCTGGTGTTGACCAATACTGGGCTGCAAGAAACTTCAAAAATGGGCTGGAAACAGGAAGCAAGATCCTAGATGAGCTGGCAATTCGGGCACCTCATGGAATGAACGAGCTAATGAGGACAGTTGAACAATTCTGTTCCTACGAAGAGTTCCTCGCCGAACGAGAACTCCAAGGCGGACAAAACTCAACTGTTCCTCAAGCCTTCATGTCCCCACGCCCCAAATTGCACCCCCAAAGCCTGTGGTCGCCGTCCAACCAAAGAAGCAAGTCAACACAGTCAAAATGGCGGACAAAAAGGGTCCCAAAGCCCATGACTATGTAGCCGAAACCACCGTTTTTAAAGAGCCAATCTATTTCCTCCTCCGTACGATAGAGAGGGAACCCTTCTTCGTCTGGCCGAACCCTCCAAAGATGAACACCGAAGAAGGCAATAATAACAGTCGGAAGAGATGTTCGTACCACAACGAGCTCGGCCATTACACCACGGCTTGCGCTCCCTATAAAGCACTTTTGGAAAATCTGCGGCACAAGGACTTCTTGATGATCATCGACTGGACAAAAACGCCGAGGAGAGCGCCGAACGCTGGTGGACCGAACCCCATACCACGCCCAGTCGGAGTAATCAACGTTATTCATGGGTCAACAACAAGGAGGCGGCAAAACAACTCCGTCAGGAGCTTGTCAAGGCTGAGAAAGTTTCCCAAATTTTTTCCATCAATCGCGCTCCTAAGAGAGCCAAATTTCTTGAGCGTCCTGGTCGATCACTTTCACCGAGCAAGATCTTCAGCGTGTCCAAACACCCCATAATGACGCCCTGGTGGTCACAATCCAAATCTCCACTCACTCCGTCAAAAGAGTGCTTATTGATCAAGGAAGCTCGGCTGAGGTTATGTACCTGTCACTTTTTAAAGAGCTCAAAATCCCAGAATCGTGCCTTCTCCCGGCGGAGGTTCCTTTAATTGGATTCAGTGGCACTCCAGTTTGGCCCCTCGGAAGGATTGCCCTCCCTGTTGTTACGGGCTCGGTTGCTTCCAATCTTGAGTTCGTCGTTGTAGATGCACCAGCCCATACAACGCAATCCTTGGCAGAAATTGGCTCCATTCTATAAAAGCCGTCGCCTCAACCTACCACCAGGTGGTCAAGTACATAGGCGCTAACGGCAAACAAGAAGATCTGTTCGGCGATCAATTACAGGCAAGACAATGTTACGTCTCGGCCATTGGAAAGTCATCAAGCTCCAAACGAGTTCATTGGGTTGAAGTACCCGATAAACCAGTCCTTGAAGACGTCGGATCTCTTCCTCAAGAGAAATCCATTGAAGATCTTGTCAAATTCCCACTCAAAGGATGCATCACGTATTTCATGCTCGGCGCCGAACTGCCTCAATCCGAGAGAAGAAACCTTGAGGTTCCTCAAGAGCAACATTGAAGTCTTTGCTTGGTCGCCGTACGATATGCCAGGCATCGACCCAAAGCTCATCCAGCACTCACTCAACGTTTCAAAATCAGCAAAGCCTGTGATTCAAAAGCCTCGACGGTCTGCCACTATTCATGCCGAAGCAGTAAACGAAGAAGTGGACAAACTCCTCGAGGCTGGTGCATCAAAGAAGTGCAGTACCCCACTTGGCTGGCAAACCCTGTGGTGGTTAAGAAGAAGAGCGGAAAATGGAGAGTCTGCGTGGACTACACCAACTTGAATGAGCTTGCCCTAAGGACTGCCTCCCCCTTCCAAAGATTGATCAATTGGTAGATGCAACAGCGGCCACGCTCGGCTGAGTTTCTTGGATGCTTATAGAGGTTACCACCAGATAGCCATGGACCCCGACGATATGGAAAAGACGGCTTTCATCACCCCCAGGGGTCTTCTGCTACCTGGTCATGCCGTTCGGCCTGAAGAATGCAGGGGCCACATTCAAAGAATGGTCTACCTATTGTTCGGAATTCTAATCGGCGAGATCATGGAAGCTTATATTGACGATATGGTCGTCAAAAGCCTCAAAGCCGAGAACCACCTCTCATCTTGCGAGGTCTTTGCAATATTGAAGAAGCACAAGCTACGGCTAACGCTGACAAATGCGCCTTCGGTTAGTTCCGGAAAGTTCCTCGGCTATTTGGTCACTCGGCGAGGTATCGAAGCAGATCCGAACCAGATCTCAGCTATTCAGCAGTTAAAACCACCATCAACTCCTCGGGAAATTCAGAAGTTAACAGGGATGGCAGCGGCCCTCAATAGGTTTATTAGCCGCTCATCGGATAAGTGCCACGTCTTTTTCCAAACTCTAAAAAGCAGAGCCGACGAAGCTTCAAGTGGACGGAAGATTGTGAAGCAGCGCTAGCCGAGCTGAAGACTTATCTTTGTTCGGCTCCTCTTCTCGTCAAACCAAAAGCCTTTGAAAATCTGCATCTCTACTTAGCTGTCTCCCTCATGCTGTGAGTTCGGCACTCGTCCGACGGGAAGGCCTTGAGGACCAACCAATTTACTTTACCAGCCGAACCTTACTCCCAGCACAGACTAGATATCTGCCACTGGAGAAGCTTCTTCTAGCATTGGTTACGGCAGCTCGGAAATTGCTCCCCTATTTCCAAGAACACCCCATCATAGTCCTCACGGAGTTTCCACTAAGAATCTTTTGAGAAAGGCCGACCTATCAAGCAGAGTTTCTCAGTGGGCGGTCGAATTAGCAAATTTTGATATCCACTTTGAGCCTCGAACTGCAATCAAGGCCCAAGTATTGGCAGACTTCATTGCTGAATTCACCCCAGGAAGCCCAGATGAAGAAGCATTGATCAAGCCTAATTACGGGATGCTAGAGCAACAAGAGGCTCGGAAAACTTGGAACCTCTTCAGCGGAGACGTTTGGAAGTTACACGTTGATGGGGCATCAAACAGCAACGGCGCAGGGGCAGGGGTTGTCCTTATAAACCCTTGTGGTGTTCTTCATGAAAGTGCTATCACAATCAACTTCCAAGCACTAACAATGAGGCTGAATATGAAGCACTGTTAGCAGGACTCCGAGCCGCGACAAGTTTACAAGTTGAAGACTTACAAGTTTTCTGTGACTCTCAATTGATCGTCAACCAAATAACAGGGGACTACGAAGCTCGGGACCCTAGGATGATAAAGTATCAGGCTACGGCTCTTGAACTAATCAAAGGGTTCAAGGGATTCCAAATTGAACAGATCAACAGAGAGAACAACGCTCATGCCGACGCTCTTGCAAGTTTGGCCTCGGCAAGTAAGGCGTCTGAATATAGACATATCAGCCTCGGCGAGATAGACCAACCGAGCTTCGAAATCTCGGATGAAGTTTCAACATTTCCCTCGGCCCAAGTTGGATGGATGAAATTGTTTCGTTCCTCAGATGACACGCTACCCTCGGACAGAAAGGAGGCCCACCGTGTACGCAGTAAAGCAGCCTACTATTGGGTCTCTGAGCACGGCCAACTCTACAGAAAAAGCTTCACTGGGCCGTATCTAAGAGTGGTTCATCCAACCGAGGTCCCAATTATTTTGACCGAACTTCACTCTGGAAGTTGCGGTTGTCACTCTGGCGGGCGCTCCCTCTGTCAAAGAGCTCTCAGTCAAGGATACTTCTGGAAAGGAATGAAGAAGGATTGTGAAGAAGTGGTCAAGAAGTGCAAACCTTGTCAGCTTTTTTCTCCTATACCAAGGCAGCCTGCTCAATCCCTCAAACCTATCACTAGTCCTTGGCCCTTTGCCCAGTGGGGATTGGACATAGTTGGCAAACTCCCAACTGCCCCTGGGGGCTTTAAGTTCTTGATCACTGCAACGGATTACTTTTCAAAATGGGTGGAAGCTGAGCCATTAGTCACACAAACCGAAGCAGACGTTCGGCGATTCGTTTGGAGAACATCGTGACAAGGTTCGGCGTTCCTTATGCCATTGTTTCGGATAACGGCTCAATTCGTCGGCAAAGAGTTAACTGGACTCTGTGCTGAGTTCGGAATTAGATTCTTCAATTCAACACCATCCTACCCCCAGGGCAACGGCCAGGCCGAAGCCACAAACAAGACTGTCTGCGCCGGCATCAAGCGTCGGCTGGAATCTAAACGAGGTAAATGGGCCGAAGAGCTGCCTCGGGTCCTTTGGGCCTATCGCTCCACTCCAAGACGTTCCACTGGCCAAACTCCCTTTGCAATGGCCTTCGGCATGGAGGCTGTCATTCCACTAGAATCAAGGTTCCCAACCCTGCGCACTGAAACCTTTGATCCTGAAACCAACAATGATGCAGTGGCAACCGAGCTTATTTTAGCCGAAGAAAAACGGGACGATGCCCAGCTCAAATTAGCTAACTATCAGCAGGAAGTCGCTCGGGGCTACAATCGGAGCGTGAGGCTTAAAAAT
This sequence comes from Rhododendron ovatum, assembly GCA_019656835.1. Classification (NCBI taxonomy): domain Eukaryota; kingdom Viridiplantae; phylum Streptophyta; class Magnoliopsida; order Ericales; family Ericaceae; genus Rhododendron; species Rhododendron ovatum. Next base: position 10,531,975 of record CM033801.1, read on the forward strand.
TCCGAACCGACGACTGGGTCTGGAGGAAGGTTGTCCGAGCCAATCAGAAGACTAAATTCAAACCGAATTGGGAGGACCCTACAGGGTGATTAAGAGGTCGGCAATGGCTCGTACAAGTTAGAAGACAAAGAAGGAAGGGAAATTGAGAACCCCTGGAACGGTCTGAACCTCAGGAAAGCTATCTTTGAAGTCTCTCCTCGGTCTCAATCTATGACACTAGCTCTCAAGTCTATTACTTTCCTTTTCCAAATACTGTACTTGTTTGGCCATCTTTTGTTTAATGGAAAGACTCTCCTACTTCTGAAGCATCAATGTTCTCTACATTTGATTACAAATGTTCAAACTTCGATCGATATAGCTCGGTATTCCATTAATGGCAGCTACGTTCGGATCTCTTCACTGTAAACATATTATGGCTCGGACAATTTTTTCCAGCCACAACTCGATCATTCACATGGTTCGGCTACGTTCATACTTTGACTTGAACTAGTGGCCACTTAAAACATTTACTTAACATATTACGTTGGCAAAAGGTTGGCATAAGACGCCGAGCCTTATACCAGCGTAGGGGCTGTTACAAGTAAATCATAACATATTGGGCCACTTGACGTCCAAAACAATAGATGAACTCCAAATTTGCTCTCAGCACGGCTAAGTTCACAAATTGACTTGAACTAAAACGGCCTCATTCATCAATTACTCCACCTATTAGCATTGGCATATTGAGCCGAGCCTTACACCAAAGTAGGGGCTATCATGAGTAATTATCAAAACCTTGAAAACGAGCCAATGTTGTTTAACACTCGGCCAAAAAAACTCAGAAAATATTTCCAAGGCACAAAGAAATATTCAGTACGGTAACAAAGTTGAGAATTTCTTCTAAGTCATTTGAACATAAACTTGAAATTCAAAAACTGATACCAAGAGAGATCGGCTTAGTGAATTGTTCGATACCGACCCTCTTAAAACTATTACACCTGGCATGGCATATACCAAATGTTCGGTGCCATCCAGTCCAAAGAAGCAAAGATCAAAACACTCAGAAAGAAAACAAAACTTAAGGAAAATCCTAAACTGGGGCATCTTCAGCAACTTCATCTTGAGCCTTGGAATGACCGTCGCCACCATCGGCCTTCTCTTGTTGATCAGCCACAGGCGCTTCGGTCATCTCTTCATCGTCATCCTCAGGAGGTAACGGTAGGCACTCCTCTTCAGTGTACGGTAGCTCCAAGTCAGGCACGGTCGGCTCAGGAAGTTGCTTCAAAAAGCCAGAATCGGCTTGAATTGCCATTACCGCAGCCATCGCCTCGGCACCGGCAGTATAACCCAGCTTAAAGAAATCTGGAAGCCGAGCCTCAAGCTCGTCATTCACCATCTTATGTGCTATCTGGGTATACTCCAGTGCGGCTCGGTTTATTCCGGCCTCGTAGCCTTTGGCGTCAGCAGCTTTGAGTTTCTCTTTTCCTTCCACCCTCATTTTTTCAACCTTGGCTTCGGCAGCAGCCTTAACGTCGGCAAGCTCCTTCTTCAGCCTCTCCACCTCAGCTTCTGCATCCTTTGTTGTTGATCCGAGATCCTCCACTTGGTTCGGTAGGAATCTCGGTCAGATCTATATCTTTCACGCTCGGCAGAGACCTTGGTGGCCTTGTCATAGGCCTTCAGGGCAGCTTGTCCGGCCTGACAAAAGTAAGAACGTAAAGATTTCCACAGCAAAGTTATACGGATATGTGGCAAGGAATGTAACAGAGTACGAGTAATACCTGCACGAGATGGGAACACATCTCACCGAGCCCAGGGATTAGATCTGTTGGTACCTGATCATAATCCCTCGGAAGAGCAAGACCCCTCAAAAGCGTCACTGCAAGATTCGGCTCCTCCTTAACAGAGTCGCTCAGCTGCAGGACTCTGCCATCGGACATTGTGTAGGAAGGACTGAATTGACGCCGAACAGAAGCCTCGACTGCAGGATCAGTAAGGTCAATGTGGGGCTCGGGAACGACCCTTTGTTCTTTCGGCGGAGAGGCTCGGGCTACTTCTGAAGGTGCTGATTGAGTTGGGTTCGTTGGCAGATTGTCCTCAGACGTCTTCTGTCTTTTCTCTCTCTGCTGAAGCTGCTGGTCCGCGGAGCCTCGGCTACGTGCTGGGTTAGCCGATTTTGTTGGGATGACAGGCCGTGGAATATTTCTTCTCGACATATCCTCGGTAGAGGGAACGTGGAAGTCGTCGGATGAAAGAGGAGTAAGCCACTCCTCGGCGGTAAATCCTATCTTCGGCAAACGCACACCTTGCTGCCTCTTTTGCCGAACGCCCTCGACACTCGAAATTTTCTTCTTCTTTGAAGCTTCGGAAGTCTTTGGGGCGCCCTTTTTCTTCTTCCCTTGTTCGGCCTCTTGTCCTTTCTCCTTCCTCCTCAGCACACCCTTATACGAGGGTGTATAATCAAGTAGCGTGGGAGCGTGTCGGCAAGCTTGGGCAAGGAGCGTATCGCAAGCTTTCTCCCGAGAGTTGGTGTTGAGTACCTTGGAAATTGGACCGAGCTCTAAAGAAAAAGAGGAGAGAAGAAGTTAGTACCCTCAGCAGCAAAAACACAAAAAGTAAAACATAAACTACAAGAGTAGAGCATGTTCGGTCTTATCACCTCTCGTATCCGCCACTTTTGGAACGGTGTATCGACGGAGACCGTCGCCGAACTCAAAGTTTCCGTGCACTTCGAGATAAAAATCAGCCCATTTGTCAGTATCCGAGAGTCCTTCGATCAGAGGAGTCTTTTTGGGTCTGGTTGTGAGGTACCTACGGCCGGACTTACCATGACGAGACATGGTGTATGTGAAAAATAGGTCCGTCGGCCTGAAGTCCAAATCTTGGCTCTCGATCAAAGCAATTACCGACATGATGATCCGGTAACTGTTGATTGTGAGTTGGTGGGGGGCTAAGCTAAACTTCCAAAGTATTTCCCTAAGGAAGGGATGGAGGGGGAACCGAAGCCCGGCCTCGCAAATGGCCATTAGTGGCACGGTTATATGTTCGGGACGGTGATCCCTGTGGTCTTTTATATCAGTACTCCTAACTCTATGGATCAGGACGTCGTCTGGTATGTTGTATTTTGTTCGGAACGCAGCGTATTCTCCCGGATTGCCACTAAAGTAGTGAGCGTAAGGGCATAACAAGCCCTTATCAAAAAGATCAGCATCGCTCGTAGCCGACGTCGAAGCCTCGGCTCCAGACCTGAGCCTCGACTTGGCTTCCTGTCCCACCTGTGGCTCGGTTTCGGACTGGGTTTCTGGGGAGAAGCTTATTTCGGGGTCCGTTAAGAAATCGTCGGCAGCATACTCATAATCTCGCTCGGCGTTGGAATCGTCGGTTACAGGAGAAGTCGCCGACATCCTTGTTGAAGCTGAGGTAATTGCTCGGCTATTCCTCAACCTACGGAGCTCAAGAAGCTCGCTGATGAATTGACGATCGGATTCGGTTTCCGAGCAATCCGAGTCTGAAGACACGTCGATGACCTCGTGAGCCAGACCTAGGAAAAGAACAAAGGGGTATTAAGCAGTTGAAATCTGTGTCGGCAAACAAAATTGTTTTGAAGTTCGGTTCGTCTTATCGGCTCACGAGTCATAAGCTAGCCCGTAATGGGTTCGGTACATCTATAACGACTCCCTACGTTCGGTAAACCTAGGGATTGGGGACCGTTCGGCTATTTTTGTCCCCCATCAGAAGAAATCGTTCGGTGAACACCAAACGTTCTATGGGGGCTCGGTAGAACAGATTGAGTTCAGGGATGAACACCATCGTTCATCCCAGAACTCTACTGTTCACATAGTACAAAAATCTCCAAAAATCACCCCAAAGACCCAAAACATATGCATTAAAAGCAGGGGAAAGAGTGAAACAATGATAATCAATGACATACCTGAAGATTTCTGCTAGAATGGGGCTTGAAGTTGAAGATCTGGATTCGAGTTGAGTTCTGAAACGGAGTTGTAGAGAGAGAAGCTCCAGACGCTAGAGAGAGAGAGTGCAGAAGAACTTTCTCTCTCCTTCTTCACTGATTATTTATAAACGGAGCGGGGCTTTTCGAATTTCCCGCCCATCATTTCATCGCCGAACTCTTCGCCAACCGCTGTATGACACGTGGCAGTAGCAAGCATCGCCCATGACAGCCGTCTCCTCACCTGCTGAGGCGTCCCTTCGACTGACATACCTGTTGAGGTCTTCGACAGCTGTCACCAAATATGAAGTGCAGACCGAACTGTCACAGGCCCAAGCTCGGCCAAGTCTTAAATCAACCCATACCAAGTAAAGAGCTTCGGCACGGGTTGAGAGGCTATTGTAGCAGGCCGAGCAAAATGGCTCGGGCCATTTCCGAACATAATCAAACATTCCGCTCGGCTCTATGCTGTCTTTCTCCCGACGTTCGAAATAGCAACCGTAGCCGAGGGTCCTGTAGCCGAAGGTCCCACGGACGTGAACTTTTATGAACGCTCCCGTCCGAGCATCCCCATGGATGGGGAACATGATCGTTTGTATGGCTGCCGAGGTCGAACGATACGCTCGGTACCGAGCATGTTGTTCCTGACGAATCAGCCCGTCCGCGTTCAAACAGTGGCAATGACGATGACGATGGTTGTGACGTCATCCGAACGGTTATAAGGATAACGATGGGGGCACGTGAGGGTGCCAGCTCATCTTGAAAAGCGGTTGTAAAACCTTAAACGTGATGTAAAAGTGACGTCAGCCGACGCGTGTCGAGCAGAGGTGTGACCTTGGGGATCAAGCTAAGGGTTCTCTATAAATACCCCATTATGCCTCTTGGAGAAGGTATGCACAACAGAAACCCTAGCTCCAAATTTCTAAGTTCTTCCGATCAAGGAAATTGATTCTTGCACCGGAGGGCCATTCCGGAGAACCTCCGGTGTGGTCCTTAGTCGTGCTTCGTTTTGCAGGACAGAGCTGTGAAGTAAGGAGCTAGATCTCAAGACCCACATCCATAGAGCATGAACCACATGAAACGGAGCCCCACAGAGTCCTAACAATAAGGTAACTACTTAAGCCCTTGTTCGGTCGTGGGTTTGGAAAAAATTTTCCAAACCCAAATCCACTCATTATCTATATTTTTAATCATTACTTTCATTTTTCTTCACTCATTATCCCTATATTCAATCATTAATCTTATTTTTTTCTCTATCTCTCTCCACTCATTATCCCTATCCCAATTATTACTCTATTTTTTCTCCTCACTCATTACCCAAAAACCAAACCCAAAATTTTTTCAAACCGACAACTGAACAAGGCAGAGTGGTGACCAAGCAAAACAATTACTTGGAAACCAAGACCATAATAAAAAGGAAAGTAAAATCTCCAAAATAACATCTCCAAGGGAATAATAAATCCTACCAAAACTAGGAAATAGAAAAATAAGAAACGTGCAAAACATGCAACACAAATATAATTTCGTAATAATATTATTCCTAAATAATAGTTTCCAAATAAAAAAAAAACTACGATCTTGTCCTACATCAATCTCCTTTTCTTCAAAAGAACTCGACCTCGAGTTCTCGTTGCTCGAAACAACTTCACACGTTGGCGCTTGTCCACATCAATTTTGTACTTCAAATTAAATTTTTTGAACTTGAACTTCAATAATGAGCTCCACTCGGCTTCACATCCAAAAGATTGATGTATTATCTTCCAATATTTAGCAAGTCGAGTACAAACAAGATAATACCCAAAAAACGTAGAATGCTTCAGCTTATTGCTCCTCTTCCAAAAATTATTCAATGAAAAGTAATCACGCAATGATCTTTTCTCTTCATGCTTCAACTTGTTGATAAGATTCACTAGACGAATGTTGGGAACCCAATCAAATTGATGCACTCCAAGAAAATCTAATAAATGAGCATTATTTGATGTTGCAAATTGTCTTGAGCTTGATTTAGTTTTGATTCCTTCGATGTCCCTAAAGTAAGTGGAACATCACCTTTGCAGTCGGCTATGCAAGGATCAGAAGTTGCTAGATTAAAAACAGACAAGTCATGTGTGCCTTCAATTCTAAAACTTCACCACTACCATCTTCACCATCACGAGTCCTTTCTTGACTAATATTAGCCAATAGTTCTATATTGCTAGCCAGACTATCTTTCTTGACACTAATATCAACATAAAGCTCACTTTGTCGATTCCCCTCAAGTGATGAATGTTGACCGTTAAGAGCTTTGAGGTGATGCCCATTGGTTGGCTCATGTGCCCCCGCATCCTACCTATCATCTCTTTCCTCCGAATTCTCTTCAATTTCAGGAGTCATTGCTTCCCAATTAGCAACAGAAAGAATTAACTCATCTGGGCTATCAACAAACATCTCCTCTTTTCCCCATCCTCTTTCTCTCTAACATTACTTGGGACGTTTTCGGTAAAATCATCCCTAGTTAGCTAAACCCAATTGTCGAGGTCAACGTGATCCACTTGAAGCAAGCTCGGCTCCTCTTTAATACAAATTTTAGTATGAACCATGTCCAATGGATAACTGTTTTGGTCCTCAACAACTTGATTGCCAACTTCTGTTTCAATTTTTTTATCATCAACTCCCTCTATGACCACCTTATCAATTTCTTCAATCACATCTTTGGCAAAAGTAGCTTTATTCTGTTGATTTGATCCGTACTTTTCATCCAATAATTGTTTATAATTATGCGGCAAAAATCTCTCCATCCGACATTTTTTAATTCTTGACCATGTACAAATATGGCGTTTGTTCTGCTGATCTCGCAAAGATTGCAAGTCTAACCACCAATCTAGGGCTGGACCTGTAAGTTTTTAACAACACGTACTTCCACTTTTCCCCATTCAAGATTTTCATATACTCAAAAGCATCCTCAAGATTAAGTATCCAACTAGAATATCCTCAAAATATTCAGAACCACTAAATTTAGGTAAATTATTATAATACCTGAAATTTGATTGCCGCTTCATCGACTGATAATCATCATGATTCTCGAATAGCTTGCCTTCAAATTTATTTCTACTATCACAGTGATAATAAGAATATCCTCTGGAAACGTTTTGATGAATAGGTTGATTGTGGCAAATCCCTCAACGCGGTTCCTATTCTCGTTAAGAAGTTGGCGGTGGGCAAATCCCTCCACACGATTCTTCTCAACCCTTTCTAGCCTTTGGCGATTTTTTAGAGTCAACCCTTGCAGCAACTCACGGATCTCTGTGAACTGAGTGCGAGTATCCTAACAGATCTCGGCTAACTGAGTGCTTCGATCTTGCAACTGTGTTCGGTTATCCTCCATCATCTTTCTTAGGTCAGCAAGCCCATGACCAGCGTCAATGGGTGTTTCTTCAGTCGTGTTTGGTGCCATCGAACCAAGAAAAGCGTGGCTCTGATACCATTTGACGCAGCGGAATTAACAAAGAGATTAGTTGCGTACTAATCGAACGAATGATAAACTCGAGTCCACAAGAGAAAGAGACAAAGTTTGAATAATATTGATAAAAAGCTTTAAAAGTTTAAATTACTTACACCCCTATTTGTACTAGTAGAAGTGCTAACAATAAGGTAACTACTTAGAGTTGTGACCAAGCAAAACAATTACTTGGAAACCAAGACCATAATAAAAAGCAAAGTAAAATCTCCAAAATAACATCTCCAAGGGAATAATAAATCCTACCAAAACTAGGAAATAGAAAAATAAGAATCATGAAATAGAAAAATAAGAATCATACAAAACAGGCAGCACAAATATAATTCCGTAATAATATTGTTCCTAAATAAAAGTTTCCAAATATAAAAAAATCCTACGATCTTGTCCTACATCAGTATATGTGGGAAGTGGGGGGGCTGTTGTCTCGGATTTTTGGGTCCACTCCGGTCTCGCTCCGATGATTGAAAACTTTCACTTTGTAGAGCTCATCGAGTAGAACAACTATGCAAAAAATCAGCTTAATTGGATATCATTAAGTGCCTGATCGGAGCCCATATAATTCTCGGTCAATGGGTTACAGTGGATTTGATCCAGTGCTTCGGATCCATTCTTTTTAAGATAAAAAGGTTCCGATCAGGTACTTAATGATATCCAATTAAGCTGATTTTTTTCATAGTTGTTCTACTCTACGAGCTCTATAAAGTGAACGTTTCCGATTATCGGAGCGAGATCGGAGTGGGCCCGGAAATCTAGGGCAGCACCCCCCCCCCCCGTATCTGTGTCGGGCACTCGATACTTGAACAAGATATGGGTTATGCATTCGATACTCTTAATTCGAAAGTTAATTCGAACGGATATTTTCCAGTTAAGTTTCTTCCAAAACTACGAATACTCGTAGATACGCAAATGAGAGTTTTATATACAGAGTTTTAAACGTAAGAAATAGACGAGTCCGACACCAAGGCCTAGACCTGATACCGTACTCAAGTCCATGTAACGTAGATAGAGATTGATAGATACCTCAGTAGAAAGGCTTTTGGTGTCTTGGATTGTAATATACCATTTTCCTCCTTTAGAGTCAAATGGTTCACCTGTTCCACCCCAAAGTGCCCATGCTTGTTGCACCTCTGATGATGCACCTTCGTAGTCGATGCTGACCACTTTAGTGTCGAATCTGATGTTGTGTAGCAAATCAAACTGCCGAGCATACGACTCGATATACTCCAACACTTGGTTTTGGTCAGGAAAGACTTCTGTGACAGAATCTGGCCACGGAAAATCGGAGAACTGGTATAACGGTTTGGGAGTCTGCAGCTTAGTAATCTCTACCGTTTTAGTCCACACCCCTCCGAGGCCGCTCTGAGCCTCGAACACTGTCGGGTGATGACCCTTCGATAGAGCGTATTTACAGGCTAGAAGGCCGCTGATACCGGCTCCGATTATGGCCACCTTCCTCTCCATTGCTCTTGGTCACCACAACTGGAGGAATTCACCCTGAGAGACTTTCCTCCTCTCCCAGTCCTCTTCTAAATATATATTGGAATTTGGCTATTGCTTTTTTGACTCACCGTCTACCAGTGTGGGTGCGTGTTTTAATTGCCTACATCAACGTTGTACAGGTGAAGGCTTTCCTGTTCATTGCTGTGTCACTTGTCTGTCCGTGTGTCAAAACTCAAGAAAGGTAGTGTTACTAATGTTTTTGTCCTATTTGATTGGCCGTATATGCACGTGTTGGTGCTGCAAATGAACTGAGTTGTTCGTGAGCAGCTCGAGACTCAGCTCAGCTCAACCCATTTAATGATCGAGTTGAGCTCTTGAGTTTTAGGTTTCTTTAGTAAATGAGCCTAGCTCAACACGTTGAAGCTCAGCTCTTGAGATTTAGGTTTCTTTAGTAAATGAGCCTAGCTCAACACGTTGAAGCTCAACTTGTTTAGTAAACGAACTTGTGTTAAATGTTGTATACAATCAGAGATGTACGATTATTGAATTGTTCAAGAAGTTCTTGAATGGTCAGCTTTTAGATATTTTTAAAAGCATGTTGTGTAGACAAATTTATATAATTTCAATTCTTTTAGGTAAAAACTACAATAGTTCTAGAGAAATTTTAAAACTTGCGTACGATGGTCGGCCAGATTTATCCGTCTCCGCTCCGTCCTCGATGGTCGGCCAGATTTATCCGTCTCCCGCTCTATCCTTGAAACGATTAGTATTGCAAGCGTAAAAGTTCATGATAAAGTAAGATCTTTGACGAAATTTGTTGGCCACTTTTGCAAAACAAAACGATAGAGAGCAAATTATTCAAATTGGGATATGATTGGAATATTGACATTTTGGTTTTGTACTGCAAATTATTCAAATTGGGATATGGTTGGAATATTGACATTTTGGTTCTGTACTGCACAGCATGGGGACTCGCCCACGGATAACGTAGGCTAAAAATAAATCTCCAACCTCCTCTTGGATAACATTGTCAAAGAAGACGCATCCCATCTTTGAAAGTAATTGTGAGAAAGTAATCCGTGCTCGTTTTCATGAGGTCAAACATTTTAAACCTTAGGTCACTTGGGGTTATACTAGGACGTTATCTTTAGGGTTTTAGAATTAATCGAAGTGCATGTATGCTAGTCCGGCCATGCGGTTATTTTAAAAAAAAAAATGCATCCCATCTTTGTATTTTTGGTTTCCACGTGTGGGTTAGCCGACATGCATAACAGGCAGCTATAGGTGATCTCGTCCTTTTTGTTTTTAATCAGACAGGTGATCATGTTTGAAACCACCAATAGTGCCGAGCTTAACTCTCTAAAGCTCAACTTGGTTATAGAGGCTTGTTTAGTTAAAAGAACCTGCAGGTTCGGCTCGTTTACAAATGAGCTCAAGTTTAACGTTCGTTCAGTAAACGAGCCGAGCTCGAACACTACAAAGTTCAACTCAATTCGTTGGCATCCCTATTTGAGTCTCATTTTGGGAGCCAATTGCACAAAATCTGCTTTGTCAGAATGCATTTTGCAGATGAACCAAAAAGCAAGAACCAACAATCACATTCGGGAGCTTTTTAGATTATGATTATATTTTCGCGCACAGATCTCTTAAGCAAAATCTCAGATCATCCAAACAATTTTGCAGTTCGGAATCCAAAATCTGAAAAGTAAATTGTCTCCCAAACACTCCTAGCAATTGGCAAAACATTTCCCTTCCCTGCTTTCGAGTGCAAGCACTAGCATCTCACCCATTCAATGGGCACGACATTGTTGATACAAAAGAGAACATTTTCTTTTATTTTACAAAAGATATAGAAAATGAGTAAAATGATGTAAAAATGTGAGAAATAAGAAAAAGCCACGTAGGAGGGAGAAACGTTTCGGAGGCGGCTTCTTATTTTGGGAAACTACATTTGCTTTGGAGTCTTCTTTTTATTTTGGAAAACTACATTTGCTTAGTATGTAGTATTACAATTCGCTTTATTCCGGATAACAACATTCTCCGAAAAGCTGCAGCTCAAAAAAATTTGGATTACAAAAAATGTTGGAAACAGAATGCCGGGGTATGGATAGATCTCCACCGGGAACGAGCAACAATTCATAAGAAGGTCAGTCTAGATTTGCAATGACTGCATCAACAACCTCTTGGGTGGTGCTGTCCCCGCCGAGATCTTTAGTCCGGACCTTGCCCTCTGCGATCACACGTTTCACGGCAGTCTCCAGCCGATCAGCAAATGAAGGGAACTGGAGATGTCTCAACATCATGGCCGACGAAAGAAGTAATGCAACCGGGTTTGCCTTCTTTTGCTGCAAGATTTTCTCGTTTCCCACGTTCCCTGCTGAAGCACCTTGCTCAAAAACAGCATGATCGGCCCCCACATTACCTGAACTCAACCAAAAGCTTATATTATCGTTTGTGAGTATCAAGATATAAATATCCTGTCCACGGCTGAATCAGCAAGACTACCATTCTCAAGGGGAAACAGAGAGTTTTTAGAGTAACCTCATGAGATAGTTTCAAGTTACGGGAATGCAAGTCACAACCAAGAAAGTAATATGGCATCACAAACGGAACTAAAACAGTATGAATGTGTTTGATACTTATGATGATGATGGGTACCTCCTGGCATGACACCAGTGCCTCCAGCAATACCAGCTGCTGTGTTTGCCACTAGATTGCCGTAGAGATTAGGAGTAACCTACAAAACACAAAGCTAACTTGTTGACCTCCAGTAAATAAGGTGGGTGAGAAGGAGAGAAATTGGACTACATATAGTGGACTTATGTAGAATCTCCCGTTTCTTTTATGCCTTCGGGATGGCATGGATATGGTTCTTATAAACATGAAACATACGTCTTCCTCATTCAGACTCAAGTCTGCAAGTTATTGTGTCAAGGGCATCAGCCATCAGGAGATCACTTGGACCAATAAATATTCTAAAAATCCTTCGCCATAGGAACAAAATGGATCACTGCAGGCTATCTATGAACTGAAAAACTCCGATCAAAGTTGCATTACCATGACATCAAATTGCTCGGGCTTCGAAACAAGCTGCATGCAGCAGTTGTCTACAATAATCTCATTGTACTTAATACTGGGGTACTTGCTTGCGACCTCTCGGCAGGATTCTAAGAACAGACCATCAGCTAGTTTCATAATGTTGGCTTTATGCACAGCAGTCACTTTCTTTCTATTGTTGAGGTAAGCATACTCAAAGGCGTATTTCGCAATCCGTTCTGAGCAGAACTTGCTCATCACCTAGCAAAATGGCAGGGTGAGAAGGAAACTATCAACCAAATATGAAAGCTTATTTATAGAAATGTTACTAATTTTAAGCGAGAGAAACATAACATATCTTTAAATGTTGAATACCGGATGTGAAATGTACTACTATTGATATCATTTTGTGAAATTGAATAATCCAATACCAAAAAGTTTGAGCTCTAGAAACTCAGTACTAGAACAATTTTACCAAAATTTTAAGTTTCATAACTTCTATCAAACAGCCCTTTGTTAGAGCAGCAAGGGAGCAGCAAAAAGTTCTGTATTTGTGTTGTTAAGAGAGCAACAAAAAACAAGAGACTGTGACAACCAAAGTAGCAGTAATGAAAGGGGCAAACTTACGCTATATTGAGATGGAGAAAAAAAGATGGAAAAGAATTAAATAACTTAGCAGATAATATTAAAACAAAAACAAACTGAGTTCCTCTCCGCCAAACCAAACAACTAGGGATGGAAGACTGAATCGACTCCCTAGCCAAAATTATTCCATCCCTCCTCCACTCAATTCCACCTACCTTCTCTCTGGTACCATACCAACTCGCCTATGCTCACTTCTAAGAGAAAAACAACTTCACAGAACGGACATGGTACTGATGACAAGAAAATTTGTCATTTACAGACATTTTGGCAGTTGAAGGAAAGCTAAATTCAAGCGTCAAAATCATTCCAGAAGTAGCCCCTAAAAAGTCATTCCCAGACAAGCTAAAATCGATTATAGAACGTATAATGAGGTTATATACCGAACAAGATGTTTGTTACATGCAAGGCAAAGAAGCGAAAAAGAAAAAGGTCATGACTCCTCCCTGGAATTTATCTGGATAAAGTATCTATTAGCTCCTAATGACTTGAATTCGATTATGATTGAGTTATTGCTAGGCGTTCCCTATCATGAAACACAATACGATTGACAAAGCTCAATGGAAAAAAAAATGGATTCATGCAGCCGACTTCAATTGAGTCGCTATCCAACTCATTCGAGCCTCGGGTTGGCTTGCTTGATGATAATCTATGAAACACAAAGTATTCTCTTGAATTTCACATAATCCAAACCTGAATATGAGAAAACCTTCCCTAGGATCCAACAAAACAATGATCCAAGTACCATGAGTTGCACTGTGAAGTTACTTAAGACTTTAGATATCTCCAGACTCCAGCCCTCTCTCTCTCTCTCTCTCTCTCTCTCTCTCTCTCTCTCTCTCTCTCTCTCTCTCTCTCTCTCTCTCTCCTTTCAAACCTAAATTTCAAGTGAATACCCCTTAAAATCCACTTCACTCTATGTCTCAAACTTAGACTAAATTTTACTTCTCTCTCTCTCTCTCTCTCTCTCTCTCTCTCTCTCTCTCTTAAAATTTACAACCATGTGATTAATAAAACTTTTGCTCACATTTGTGTTTAGATTTTCAATTTGTCCATTGTAAGCTTCCTCACCAAATGAAGCTTTTGTTAACATTTTTACTCAATTTTGAGAACAAAATATGAGTAGGGGCCAGAGATGCTCTAATAGCCATTCAATCAGTATCAATGTAAGATCTTCCAAATATAACTCCAACACCAGATGTTCAAACATAAAATTAAGAGATATACACCTTAAGGCTTTCGACAACACCAGGAACCACCTCATGCTCGAGCCCCGAGTACTCCCCCTCCGTATTCTCCCTCACCACAACAATATCCACGTTTTCGTGCCGCGTGGGCAACCCCTGCAAATTAAAACAATTATCCTGTTAATCGAGCTCCTTCCTCAGCTGCACATTCAACGTTCTATAAAAGTCTTCCTACAAATTTTCCCAAAACTCTTGGTTGTGCAGTGTTGAATTGTTCAAAATGAAGTTTGGCAGGCGAAGCATATAACTACGAGTCCTGCCATGACCGACGAAACACATGAAAAATAAGGTGTTTGGATCAAGAACCCTACATACATCGGATGCCGTTGAAAAGTACCTACAAATCTAGTAAAATTTTAAAATTGGTAGTATCATTCACTATAATTATACTCACTCCGTCTCAAAAAATTGTCCGGTTAGCAAAACTAACAACTTTAAAAAACTATTTTTCTCAACAAAAATTCAAAATTTTTTCAAAACTACTACTATAATTCTCGTAAAATTTCAAAACTACTAGTATCATTCTTCTGCAATCACACTCACCCCGTCTCAAAGGACTGTCTGGTCAGTATAACGAGAACTTTAAAAACTACACTATTATCAAGAAATTTTCCAACTTTTTTGCCAGTTTTTTTTGGGTAAATTAAGTTCGAATTTCTTCAACAAAAGTACACTACTTTTAATTCCTAGATTTGCGGACCATATATCTTTTTGGTCGGAGACTATAATTCCAGTAAAAATTAGAACGGGCTCATCCGCCCCCTCCGTCCGTACTCGCCTGCAAATTAAAACAATTCACCAGCGACGCGTACAAATCGAGCTCCTTCCTCAGCTGCACGTTCAGCGAGCTCACCCCGCCGCCGACCGGCGTCCTCAGCCCTCCCTTCAGGCACACCTTGTTCTTCCGCACCGAGTCGAGCACCTCGGCTGGCACCGACTTCATGTCCCCGTGGACCTCGTACCGCTCGAAGTACACCGGCGCGTGCATCGCCTGCATGACCTGCTCGACCGCGTTGGTGACCAGGGGTCCGATTCCGTCGCCCGGGATCAGGGTTACGGGGCGCGGGGCTCCGTCTCCGGGTCGGGGCATGTAGGTGACGGACCGGGTCGGACCTAACCCTGGGTGGGTGGGATCAGATAGTTTTTTGAGGATCGGTAGGGCTCGTCGAGCCATGGGTGTGGACTTCTATTCGTTTTTTGACTTTTGTTTTTTTATTTTTTTTGGAGGAGAAGTATTAGGGTTTTGACTTCATGGAAGAAAGACAGAGGACTTGAGGGGGAGGGATTCGTACAGAAGCCATGAGAGAGGGAGAGAGAGAGGGAGAGAAGGGAAGCGAAGGGAAGAGAAGAGAAGGAACCAGAGAATGCGTTCTTTATTATATTTGCAGTTTTGCCCTATTAATTTGGATTTTTTCCCAATTTTGGCTCTCCTTTTTTTCTTTTTGATCAGAATTTTGGCTCTCCTCATTCTGCATTTTTTTGGACCAAAGTTGAATTTTTTCTGTTGTTTTGATCCAAGCAGAGAAAATACTTCTGCTACTTTTGTTTTGTTTTTTGTTTTTTTTTCCTCCAAATTTTACCGGTAATAATGCATTTTAGGATTTATTTGAACATCAGTCTTATATTATGAACACCGATCGGTTCGGTAATGCATAATTGAACACCTAGTCCAAACACAAAGTTTTTTTTTTTTGAAATGTTAGTCCAAACAAAGTTTACACTTGTCAAGTTGTAATGGCAAAAGTATAAAAATAGAGAGAAAGTTAAAAGTATCACATCATGCTATGTTTTTTTAAAAGATTTGTGTCAAACGATTCGGCAACATAATACTCTCAAAAGAGTAATTAATAAATTAATACGACGTGGGTTTAATCCAATTTGACTGAAAATAAGAAAACTAGTCGATGCCAGGTGTAAAATATTATATGTACTTTTTTAATCGCATCTTGCAACTAATATATGAGATTTTGTGCATATATTAGTATTGGAGTAGTTAATATGGCGTTATTTTTTATCAGAGTTAGTAAAGCTAGTAGAGCAAGTCAATTTGAACACCCTACTAAAAATCCTGAAATCGCCACTGTAATCTGAAGAGTTAGCTTTTTAAAATGGTGCAATTCTTATAAAATAAATATTCTTAGGTTGAGTTCCGCCAAGCTTTTTGGGATGAATCGGAAAAGTAAAAAAGTGAGGCGCAAAACTAACAAACGCCAAAAAAATTTGAATAAGGACAAAATAAGAAAAAATCCATAAAGTGTTTTGCGGAACGCCACCTTAATGTTTTGGGGTTCTACTTGATTTTATGATACTCCGTCATTTAATTTGTTATATTTTCCTTTTAAGTGCTTGTGGAAGCAATGGAGGAGGAATCACTCAAGCGGAGTACTTCCCCTGACAAAGCCAATTTGTCTTTTGTTTCGTCTCTGTTCAATTTTTTCCGCCTTCGCTAATTTTTGTATTAAATTTTTGTAAATTTTTTATTCATCTAATAAGAGAAATTGGAATGGTAAAAAATTATCATCAGAACTCAATTTTTTTTTTAGGAAAAATTCATAAAAAAAAACTCAAAATGTCAATTTCCCTCTTCGAGATTAATTAATAATCCACAATAGTTCGACGGCTTAAAGATCACAATCATAACTTACCAAAACTCTGAAAGCAAAATATACCAGCAGGCAGCCAACTCATCATATTATATTTAGGCAGTACCCCAACTAATGCAGCTTCTATGGAGCAAATGCATCTAACACTTCATTTTGAATTGATGCATGACAGATCAAGAAATTGAATACTCAAGCATCCTTAAGATACCGTGTAGTGGACAACAGGCATGCAATGTAGAAGTCAAGAACAATTAGGCTTGACAGATCCCACCCAACATTTTCAACCGAGAAATAACAGATGATTAGATTCCACGAGAAACAACAACAAACGGAGATAGTGAACCACCTTGCTTTTTCGGCCATGGAAATTCTCAAAGTAAGTTTTTTTGTACTTGGAATGCTTCATTATGTTGAGAGGTCAATGGTGTCAATCATCTTATAAGCCGGCCATCTCAGTTTTGTGTTTCAATGTGCTTTCAGTCGTCAATGAAACAGCAATAGCTACCTTTGCTGTTCCCTAACGAGATTCAGAGTGAGCCTTTCAACTGGCCCAATAGTTCTATCCTTCTGCACAGGGAATATTGTCTGGTTCCGGATCTCCATTAGAGCGAGACATCTACAATATTCCCATACATGGAATCAAGCACTACAGGACAATTACAGAAGAAACTAAAACTTTATGGCTGAAACTATACAGAAGCATGGGTGGTGATGTAAGTAGAAATTTGTAAGATCATATTGTTCTTCAAATAACCATTATTTGGCCTCCATTATTATCATAACCTCGTTTACGACATAACACATATAACTTTCACTAAATGTCCATGTTCTACCCGTATATAAGGGTAAGAATATGACTCCAACATGTCTTAGTTTTTATTGGCGCCGAGGGTTCCTTCTCTTTCTTCTGGCGCCAAGGGTTCCGACAGCTCTAGAAGAGGGGCTTGGGTTTCTTGGGAGTCGGAAGTCGGTCCCTTCAGCCCTTCGGGTTGGCTAGAATACCTTCGGTTAGTGAGCTTATTTTAAGTTTTTGAGTAGCAAGCCAGCAACATGTCTAATAATCATAACTAAACTTAGAGTTCTTCAACTTATGGTTTTTGAATAAGTTCGTAAGAGCTAATAATCATAACTAAACTTATATGGTTTCTTATTGTGAAAAACTTACATGATTAATTTCTACAACTTATTGGCTTTGAAGTACGTACATGCTCTTCATATTACCTTGTTTACTTGACTACATATTAGATCAAACCCACAAATACCACTTCCAGCACCATGGGATGGC
Organism: Rhododendron ovatum; assembly: GCA_019656835.1. Taxonomy (NCBI): domain Eukaryota; kingdom Viridiplantae; phylum Streptophyta; class Magnoliopsida; order Ericales; family Ericaceae; genus Rhododendron; species Rhododendron ovatum. Next base: position 10,549,652 of record CM033801.1, read on the forward strand.
CAATCCCTGCATCTTGGAGGACTAATAATCCCATGCATGGTACTAATAGTTGAAGACCGTTTTGACAAAACAAAAAAAGGATTAGGGGTTCCACGGGGAAAAAAAATTCTTAATTAAAATAAGTATATATACACGGAAAAAACTCCCTATAATTATAAGTTATCAACAATATTTCGATCGCGTGTAAAATAAAAGACTGCTGCACATACCCACAAACTTAGACCTACTAGGTACGTAGTAGGTAACAGGAAATAGATATGGAACATAAGTTTATGGTCCGAGGAGAACTACACGTGTTTCGGGTCCCCGCTACGGGCAAACCATGCGTCCAAAGGTGATTGTAAGCCTATTCTAAGTGTCCTTCCCTTCAAAGCTTGAACCCCATTGTTTTAGACTTCTGCAATGTCTTCATGGAGCCTTGCTGCTGACAAATAGCAACGGGCAAAATTGGCATATGGGATACCACAACACTACTAAATGTTGCATGCAAACACCGAGAACACAGATTTGTAATCTAACTCTAGGCTATGAACCAAACAGACCTTAACTATTAAGGATCATTCGAATTGTTCAATTTGCAGAAACCTCATTTGCTTACACAAATTTTGCTAAGTAAGACGTCTGAACCAAATGCTATGTATTGGTTGCTATGATAATTACAAAAAAGTTTTACAAACCAACATGACAGTTCGCATCCGATATACGGTATACCTAAAAGGAGGCCGGGTGCATGATGAGAGTTTGCTCACACATGAGGTCAATCGAGCCAACTCATGGCAGCGGGTCCCATATTTCGATTCCATCCGTTTTGTTAGTTGGGTTTGTCAGGTTGAGTGGCCATGCTTAAAATTTAGTTGATCTGATATAGGCAGGCTTGTGCTTGAAGCACATTTGCATGGCTAATGTAACGTTCAGAATGAACTCCGTGACAATGTGCACGAGGAATGTCCTCCGCCCCTATGGCTACCAATATCTGATACATATAAACGAAAAGAAATTCAACAAAACGTGCCGTTGGCCCGGGGAAGACCCAATTTTAACTGCATCCCGCCTAAAGGTCGCATAATGCCCCTGAATTGCCTCCAAGCAGACAACCACCACATCGTTATTAATCAAATCTACTAAACTAAAGCAACAAAATTAACAAATATGATCCATCAAATAACACAATCTGACGTAAAAAATTGAGCATGTACCAACAACGAGTTCTGGAAATTGAAATTAAGTTAAATTTTGCGAAACAATAAACCAAAACCTGATTAAATTTTGCGAAACAATGAACCAAAACCTGATTAAATTTTGCGAAACAATAAACCAAAACTTGATTTGTTTTGAGTGGTGATCAGATGGGCTTACGTGAAGAAGGAAGCGGTATCTCCCTACTCATTACCCCCATCACCCGTAGAAACTCAAAAAACGGAGAGAGGAATAGATGCAGAATTGGGCAGAGAGAGAATCTAGAGATTTTCGCTTCGACTTGTCTGCTTAAACTGACGAAATTTAACTGTCAGTCCGTGAGTTACGTATGACCCGAGCAAAATGAGATGGCAAGTCCAGTCGGGTTGGGTTGAATTTTGTTAATCTCATGGAGCCCAGCCAGATTCATGGGCCAATCGAGTTGGATCGGGTTGTGGTCCTGTCCAAACTTGTTTTCCTCGCATCAGCTGAGATGGAGAAAATTACTCAGTGCCTCGGGGCATTGCAATGTGACACTTTTTTCGCCCTTATAATAATGCTACTGACATGCCTATCAGTTATTTCCCGACCATTCATCTCTTACGTATGTGTGGAACTCATCTCACAATTGAATGTATTGGCCGACACATATGTGAGAGTAATGATCGGTAGAGATGTACGCAACATTGTTATTTTATTTAGCTTAATAAAAATACAGTGAATGTCGGATAGCATGGCCCTTTGGATAAACATTATCTTGGCAGTTATTATTTTAAAGAAACAAGAAACATAGATTCATAACTATGTAGCTAAAGCATTATATAGATTTAGCTAAGATATGAGCAACCTTGACAACCTCCTGGGAACCTTAGGACTGCTGCATGCTCAAAGCTCTCCATAGACTACATTACATCAATAATTTCCACACAAAATAGGCTTTACAAAAACGTCAGCTGAAGTCTAAACATTTAAGCCATACACTAGAACAAGGCAATCAGTTAGCACCGCAATCCTCCTAAAGCTCCTGCTAGCAGCCCACCGCAACGCACCAAGCATTGCCAAGGCCTCCACCATCAAGGCTGAAGATAAAAAAAAACCTTGCGGGCCTTCTTCTCTTGAACAAAGGTAGTGTTGGACAAACAACACCAGGAAGTTGGACCTCTGCAACTCAGTCTATAATTATTGATCTGATTTATGCCGATAAAAGGACCTCTGCAACTCAGTCTATAATTATTGATCGATTTATGCCGATAAAAAGAAGGGGATTAATCTAGCACTCATCCACCGTGTCGTTTCATCTCTTCTATGTTTCATTTGTTGCAGAATTAATAGAAGTTCAAATTGAGAGAAGTCTCCAAAGTCGTTTCATCTCTTCTATGTTTCATTTGTTGCAGAATTAATAGAAGTTCAAATTGAGAGAAGTCTCCAAAGTGTTACTGGGGCCAAGGAAGACATGCACTTCTTGCCGTGGAAGCTTTGTCAGGGTCATACTCACCCGATACAAAGTTATTAGGAGGCAACAAAGAATACGTATCATTGAATACATGCTAAGCACGTGGGGGACGAAAGCTATGCTTGAAAGAGTAAGTTTGATATATGCTGAAATTAGAGATCCTCAATTTGAGCCAGAGCTGGAAGCATTAAAAGAAAGAAGATCTCGTAGGATCTTATTTGAGCACATTAGCTTTAGTTGATGAGACTCGAAAGATGAGATGAAGGGATGAAGAGTTGATAGACAAGGTCAGGAAAACTTTTTCTAAACTTGTTAGGGCACAGTTTAGGAGGGAATGGGCAGCACTTGTAGAGAGCTCTAACTTGGAGTTTTCTTTCAATGGGAATGATAGGGTTCTCTGGTTTGAAGTTGTTAGTTGTCTAGTAAAGACATATAGGACCACCCCTTTAGGCTGCGATTATTTGATCGACACGGTCTTTCGAGAGGTATTTGACGTTGTATCTCGAGGAGAAAGTATAGAAGCAACTAACATTCTCAAATCGCTTTGGTGCAATCCCTTAATTGTTAGATTTATTATTCCTAGGGAGGCTTTTATGTTAAGACTGGCTCAATCCTTGGTGCTTGAGGAAGACAAAAGAGAAGTGAAGAGAAGTATAGTTGTGACAGAGTGTTCCTTCCATCGTGAAGTTTGCTGGTGAAAATGCTACAAATTTCTCGGGATGACACTGACCAAAACGTTGAACATACATGACAGAGCGTTTGGGCCCGGATTACTTGATCGATGCAATCTTTAGAGAGGTATTTGCTAGAGTTTGTCGAGGCAGAAGTATTGAAGGTGTTAACTGAAGAGTTAAACACAACAAATAACTACTTTGGAAGTTTGGACACAATCTCTCTACTTGGGGTCTTTCTTTCTTTTTGCACTCTTTGTTACATTCTTACATATGAAGAACCCATCCCTATTTATAGACTCCATTGAATCTTTCTAGACTGCTGTTGATTGGCTAGTAAGCTTCCATCATATTCTAGAACATTCTAGTAATCATCGAAAGCTTCTAGCTAGCATGTTTTAGTATCCACAACATTTTGAAAGACTACCATATTCTAGGAGTTTTTGGTGCACTCTAGAGAAGTCTAGATGTTTTCGAAAGCATCATAAAGGCTTCAAAAAATTCCAAAAGAGTTCGTAATGATCTTTAACACTACCTCCCAGCAATAAGCCTATTAACTTTGCCTTACTCATCATGCCAAGTTGCTTTTTAATTTTGCTAAATCCTTTATTAAATATACCTGCAACTTGGTCCTTGATGATACGTGACACTTCTGTTCTTCCATTTTCTTCGGTTTAAGTAAATATCTAATGCATTCTTTGACTAGAGAAGTCATTATTAGAGGCAAAACTATGTGGTTTTGGGATCTGCGTGCTCTATGGTTAGAACCTCTGAGGGGTCCAAATGGATTGGACTTAAGTAGGCTGAAAAACAATATACAACCCTGGCAAGAATGGCGTGCAACAGAATATATGACACATACCCTTTAAATTCCATGGGTGGCGTACATTTGAGAGGATGGTTATGTGCTAGTTTTAAAATGATAGTGGTGAATCCGCATTACGCCCAAACCACAAGGTGTCAAAATGAAGTTTATGCCTTTTTCTATCATCGAGTTCTCATCCGATAGAGTTAAAATTCTTTCCAACCGTGGAGGAAACTTTTGGTTTTCCACCACGGCTGTTACAGGCCCCATAAAGCATTTTTGTTATGATTTGAACTGTTAATCTTATAGGGCTCACAGAATAATATATTCACGCAAATTAAGCTTTATCAAACGTCAATAGGTATATTAAAAGTCAGAATTTCGATTTAGGAAATGGACAATCATAGATAGTTTAACTTCAAAATCTATCACCGTCCATTCTATAAATCTGAAATTCAAGTTTTGAAATACATATCGATATCCAATCAAGCTGATTTTTTTTCATAGATATAATACGTTACGTAACTTACAAGATGAATGGTTCAAATTATAACAAAAAAAAAAAGCCTTGTTGGGCCCACAAGCAATGGTTTCCACCTTTGGATAGAATTTACTCTCCAATTCGATATACTTTCGATAGTCTGTTTCAAATGAGAACGTCCTCATTTTAGTTAAAATATGGACATCCCCATTTCTTCATTTCTGGATCAAATTTCAATTATTCGAGCCGCTCAATGTAATTAGAATGTGATTTTAAGGATACTCACGAAAAATCAGTAAAAAAAATGAACAGAAAGGGCTTCATTTGAATAGTTCTTTATTGAACGGTTCAATAAAAAATTGCTTAAATCAAATTCTTTTTGGTCCCTTTTTTTTTCCGATTTCTGGCCCAATCTTCTAAAATCACATTCTAAACATATTGAGCGGCTCGGATCATCGAAATTCGATCGGAAAAGAAAAGTTCGCATTTTAAGAGGTCCTCATTTGAATCATATTTTGGCTCCGTTCCACTCTCTCATATAAGTACTTACAAAATAAAGACATATTTTCAAACTTAAAAATAATGAACTTAAACAAGATTCATATTTATATTGCATATTTTTTTATTTATTAAATTTATTATTTTGAAGTTTAAAAATTACAAATAAGTTTTTATTGGAAGGGGTAAACCGTAAAAACACCTCTGTCGATTTCCTTTCCTCCCTTCTGTTCCAAGCACGCAGTGTTTAATTGGGGGCAATGGCGACGCCGTCTTTCCTTGGAAACAGATACTGGGTGTTGAGACATGGTAAAAGCATACCAAACGAGATGGGTCTCATCGTTTCATCCATGGTTATTCCTCCTTCCTTTTTTCATTACTTTTCGATCGATGGGTATAGAAGCTTTTGTTTATTTATATTTGTCTTTGATGGTTTCCTCATACGCCGGGGGCGTGTGCGGAGCACGATCGTAGAGCAAGGATTTAGAGCGAGAGCGACTATATCTCCTGCTCTTTGTTTCGTCCTTATTGCCAAATTGTTAACTTATCATCTTATTTGGTTGATTGAATAATAACTAATTTCAGATCGTGATGCTTTCTTGGGGTTTCCTCAGGAATGTGGTTGTGGTTTACTGTGCTGTCAGTGACATAAAGTAGATAAATTTAGTTATTTCGATAACAGAAGCCAGAAAATGAGAAAAGGGAGAGAATTTCAGTTGTGTTCGTCGTAAATCCATCTTCAACCCTTCAAACTTATGCTTGAAATGTGTAGAAGTTTGAGTGAAATGCGTCATTGGATGTGAAACACCCGAATCTGCAATCTCAAATTTAAGTAAAAATTTCAATGTATCAGGTTTGAGTGGAAGATACAGGTTGGACCGTTGTAGTAAAAGTTAAGGAGAGAATTGGAAAATTTGGGTAAAAGTTGCAATTTTCGACTTGGGGTATGATGGAAATTTGAGGAATGTAACGACTAATGAGTAACTCACCGATGATATATGGGATGACTGCTCTCAATTGGATAAATCTTCAACTTTGCTGTACATAGCAAAATTCTTATTTATTATTGCAAAATATTTGTGTTGAAGAATTGTCTTGCTATTATCCTATGAGTTTTTCTGTGGTTTATATGCTCAAATTGTTCTGCTATCTACAGGATCTCAAGTTTCTATGATTACTGCAGCCGTCAATTTGTTAATAGCAATTGTTATTTTAACAGGAAAATGGCACACTTGAGGAATACAAATTAGCTTCTGAAGGTGTAAATCAAGCACAATTGGCAGGAGAATTATTTCAAAAGGTATATTCCATTAAAGGTCTGTCTTATGGAAACAAAGAGGTATGCCTGTAAAATACCTGTCTTATGGAAACAAAGAGGTATGCCTCTGTCAAATATCCAATTGGCGAGAATATTCCTCCGAAATACCTGGGTTGTGCTGGTCCAAAGCAGCTTTCACAAGCTGATTCTAAAGCTTGCAGCTAGAAAGACCTGCACAAATTCCAGATTTTGATAATCATTTCCATAGTGTTGCTATCTTTTAATGGGCCTAAAGATATGTACGTGTGCATACTAATGGTCTTTCCGTCGGTTCCTTTCTTTTACAGATGCTTATGCCTGTACATATAAGTTGTTTTTAGAGGAGAAATAAATATGTGCAGGAACTGATGGAAAAGAAAATACCGATCGAAAATGTGCGAATTTGCTACTCCCCCTTCTCAAGAACAAGTCACACTGCCAAAGTCGTTGCATCTGTCTTGGATATACCATTTGATGGCCCTCAGTGTAAGGCATGTTATCCAATCTTGACAGATTCATTCCCTTGAGGATGCTTAAAGGAGGAAAGACTTTTGTTACTCATTCGAGGGTGATGTTAGTTAAAATTATTGTCCTAAATCAGTGCACGAATGGTATATCTAATGTCTGAGTAGTGTCAGCACTATAAACTAGATTAGATTCTATGCGCGTCAGGGCTCTTTGGACCTGATATATACTCCTGTGCATCTACAGTATCATGTTCTTAATTTTTATGTGGGCCTTGTGGTTACCATAGATGTCTGCATTAAATTTTGACTCATGAACTAGGACTTGGATCAATGTAACCAAACTCCATGTAAACTAGGACAAAGGTTTTGTTATGAGTATTTATTTCACCAGGTTGTTCTTCCACAGAGGGAATGTCCCTAAATAAATTAAGTTCTGCTCCCATTTTGCTTAGAATTTGATACCCAACACCAAGCATGTATACTGTGTAGCTTTGTTTACTGTAGACATTTACCACCCTCGTGCCTCGTGGTTGCCTGCTCTCTCTGAAACTTTCTGCCATGAATAAGGGGATAAACTTGGTTGTAGATCTCCACACAAAGTATGGATTTAGGTTTCAAAAATGTGGTTTGAGATATCGTTTCAAATTTTCTCTTCAGCTGACTTTAAAAAATTTGCTGGATAGGTGGTAGAAGATCTCCGTGAGCGTTTCTTTGGTCCTTCATTGGAACTTTCATCTCATGATATGGTATGTAATCCGTTTAAGGAACTAAAGGTAGGTTTTGTTTGAAGTGGAAGAGGCTGGTGATTGGCTTATGCTATAGCACTTAACAGTATCAATTGAGTAATGAGTGGATTATTAAACCAAGACTTGGGTATCCATATGGGTTTTATATCCTGATGTTGTTCTCTTCCATGAACAGTATTCAGTGATATGGGCTCTTGATGAGAAATATCCGTTCGTGAAGCCAGAAGGTGGAGAGAGTGTTTCGGATGTTGTTTCTAGACTCACGAAGGCTTTGATAACCATTGAGTCGGCGTTTCAAGGGTAAAAAAATCTTCTCTTTATTTTGTTTTCGATCTAGGTCTGGATTTCTAGTGTAAAAAAGTGTGCATCTATTTCTACACCTAAAGTTAGGCATGATGTGTCCAGATGTTAAAGATATCAGGCATGTAATTATACTATTTTCACTGACCTACATTATTACCCACCCGCGTCCTTCTTAAGTTTTACTAAATCACTAGTTATTCGTAAATTTCAACGTTTCGCCAACAGTCATCAATAAAGTCTGATATTCACTAAGAATGCTTCTGTGTTGCAGCTGCACAATCTTGGTTGTCAGTCATGGTGATCCCCTTCAAATCTTGCAGACAATACTCCATGCAGCTAAAGAGCATGATGGACCCAATTGTGACTTGGCATCAAGAATAGAGGCAGTTAAAGTCCCATCTGTTCTCTCACAACACCGGAAGTATGCCCTTCTAACTGGAGAACTTAGGGCAGTCATATAAATGATAGCTAGCTTCTATGGAGGGGACAAAACCCAAGTGCTAATTAGCTACTGAAATTAATTTTCATTTATGACTACATTCTTGTCTTGTCGTGTGATGTTATTGGATTGAAGCAACAATAATATAGCACCCCAAAAGGTTGTTTTAATTAGATGAAGACGCCTCAATATAATGTTTCACCTCAAGACGAGCCCACAGCAAAACCGCTCCTGGGTGTTGATTTTTTAGCAGAGAACCACAAAAAAGTCTGTTCTTTCCTTATTATAATTGAAGCAATGAAGAGTTGTGTTTTTCCCAAGTTGTTAGGGCTTTCCGCCTATTTGCGAGATGACTCAGAATGCTTTTAACGATTAGATCTAATCGCCTTTGTATAGCACAAACACAATCCCCTTGTTTTATGGTATTTATATAATTAATTTCCATTTTTATTTATAAAGGGTAAAACTCCAAAGGCCTATGTAGCACCGACACTCCAAAAGGGCGCCGTGTCCACGTATTGGACACGGAGACACGGCAGGGACACGCCCAAATACGTATTGGACACGCCACGTGGTGTGTCCAATAATTTTTATTATTTTTTGATGGGGGACACGCCGGGGACACGGCTGAGGGTCAAAATGTAATATATATTTTTAATTTTGAGGGGTTAATATGAAATTATTCAAAAATATTTGGGTTAAATTGTAATTATGCCTTTATTTAGACCATGGTAATCTTATACATTCATATAGGACATGTCTTCATCAACAGTGGAAGAAAAGAAAAAATATATGTATATATGAATTTATATATTTATACACGTGGCGTGTCCCCCGCCGTGTCTGTATCCCCATTTTTTTAGAATTGCCGTGTCCCGTGTCCGTGTCCGTGTCCGTATCCGTATCTGTGTCCGTGTTACATAGCCAAAGGCTACACCTCAATGCCTCGCTTCATAAGAGGTCAAGCGTCTCGTGTTGCGCTTTCGCTTTTGAAAACTTTGAATATGACTAGGAATTAGCGGGCGAGTTGCCACTCCGTGACAAGTAAGATGGCATTTATATACTACTAGTACATAACTATACAAGATGCAAGAACCTTGTAAAAAACAACAAACAAACAAACAAGACGCAAGAACTAAATCGTTTCTTGTCACAACAAGTTACTACATAACTGAGAATTAAATAGACTCTTGACACCAAATCAACCCACAAAGATTGTAGGGATACAAGACTCAGAGCTTCATTTGCTGGCGGCAACTTGAGTTGCTCAGTTGCCTGCGTAGTCATTCATCCAATCTACTGATTTTGAGGCGTTACACTGAAAGATTCAAGAGGAATTGAGCCGGTTCAAAGTTTGTTGCGCACCCAAACTTGCGCGAACTATACTTCTTGTACACACCATTCAGTTTTCCAGCTTTCTGATGGTAAGTTACCATCAATCTTGAGCAATCCCTGTAAACACAATAAAAGTACCATCTTATCCGCTGGGAGTCTTTTATTAATCTGCATAATTTGTGGACAAACTAGCAGGAAACTAGGAGAATGAAAGAAATTAAAAAAGCTCACATTAGCTGGTCTTCCGTGTAGGTGGTGTGCCGCTCAGTGGCTTTAGTCCACTGCTTAGACCTGTGAAGACTACACTGAGCAGTGAAAATGGCTGCTGCCGCCAGCATAGAGGGTGGAAACTTGAGCATCTCATACTCAACCAGGGCTAGCTCAACGATGAAGAAAGACAGAGCCTCAAGCTGAATCCATTTCATTAGAAGCATGTAAAAAGAATCATAAGGATTTATCTTGCACGCGGGTTTTCATCTTCCACCTAAGTTGGTAAATAGTTCGTAAGAGTCCTAGTACTAACCTTGTCATCGGCTTGAGCAGCCTTGAGAAATCTCCTCATAAATACGTAGGGTGTTGGAACAGACATGTTGAATTGCAGTGCATTCACCATTTCCTTCTCCTATAGGCACAGAAATAGAAATGAAACTCTTGAGATTCTTAACTGTCTCAAAGTTAGAAAGAAAATAGCCATCTGAGACAAGATACCATCTGCAAAATCTCCTTCCTTGTATAACTCTGGTCTGATATGAAAATTAGGTCATCCACAAGAGGAACAGATATCTCCTCATACTTGCATGCTAACAGCAAGGCTGTCACTCCAACTAACTGAAGCTTCTTTCGGACCACAGTTTCGCACTCTAAGAACCTGTCGATAAGGTTGACAGTGAGGAACAACGTCTCCTCCATGAGTTTAAACTTGTAATGCACCTGTTATAATTCAACATACATAGTTAGCAATCCATTCAAACGAGAAATATGAATAGGTAAAAGGATTCGACAGAGCATATATAGTTAGTATGTTATGTAGAACTCATAAAAGGATGCTGCAGAGCATATTTAGTCAGTATGTTATGTAGAACTCATAATGAAGTGATTTAGTTTACATGTGATGTGCTAAGTACCGGTCATAATTGTGCTCAGTAGATAATAAACCAAGGTTGAAATAGATACCTCAATAAGCCAATGAATAAGGATGGCCCTCATCTTCTCATTAATATCGAACTGACGCATCATATAATTTGGTGAGACACGACCAGAATCCTGCATGTGAACAATCATATTAATCGCTTCTAACTGGTGGATGTCAAATTATCCAATACTAACTGGTGGAGTAGTTGGTAGAATTTGTTTAATTTATCTACTCATCCTGGCAATTGGCTCTGTATTTATGTAAAGACCTAATTTAGGAGATCAAAATTTGATTCTCATATATTATGCAGTTCTTCTCCTTCAAAAGATATATATTCTGACAGTGAGAAAGTAATTCTCCATCTGGTGACTGAATGGTTCAAAAGATGCAGAAACCAAATGAAAACAAAGGTCCAGTTTTCCATTTTCAGGAAAATGGATCACAAGACTTGAATTCTTGTTTTTTTTTTTTTTTTTTTTCATTCTTCCTATAGTCGCTTGATGCCAGTAACAAAATGAGGTGTAAGAGCTTGTGGCCTAGATCAAAGAGGACAGGCCTAGCTTGTGCAGATAGCATATTGTACCGGGAGTCTAAAACCATGGACTGTGTAGTAAAAAACAAAAATTAAGATTAGATTTCCTATCAAAAAACTGCGGTGCACTCAGTGCCATGCATGGGGTGAGGTTTCCAGTATTTTGTAAAACAGAAAACAAGTACATGTTACTGAGGCAGAAACACATGGAGGGAGTGTTAAGTTTCATGGTCTTGACAGGCTCGATTGGAAGGCCTGGTTTTCAGTAGCAGTATAGTGTGTCTTAACAGTTTACGCAGATACATGGGTTTAAGTTCCTCCCAAAAGCAAGAACATTCTGATGATTATTGTTAACTTTACCTCAGTTCCTCTGTAGTGAGCATGAATGCTTTCAATATACTCAACAACTGCAAGTGGATCCTTTACATCACTGCTGTCGATATCCGGAACTTGATCCTCCTCAACGTCTTCCATTTCGACCTCCACCTGCAGCATTCGGTCCTTATTCAGGTTGCACACAAGTATACCAAAAACCCATATAAAAAGGCAAAACTTGAATGGTCGGATGGACATACCAGCTGATCAATTTCATCCATCATGGCTTCTGTGTGCTTCACAAACATTGGGATCGGTTCATCGCTAGCTAACTCACACTCCTCCATACCTGTAGCTGCATAATCTCCGGTCCCCTTGGGATTCAATGTTGTTGGTTTGGGTTCCTCATTTTCCTCCTACATTGAGTTTAAATTCTGGTTCAAATGGATCTTTTTATCCCGTTTGCATAGGTTATGATAAATAAACAGAAGTAAAAAAGTTCTTGATGTGAGGACTGTGAAGGACATACTTTAGGGAAAAAAGACTGCTGGTTGCTCCTCAATTGTCCAGAAACCTTCCTAAAGGAATCATCAAATAACAAAATAACATCTACCTCAATATGAATGGAAGGGGAAGAGAAACAAAAGGTTATGTCCAACCTTGAAATTGGTCTATCCATATATAAAACAAAGCAGCATTGTTCTCCCCCCTGACCCTTGGATGGTGAGAAACGGCGAGAAAAGAAAGGAAAACCCTTTCACTTATTTGGATAGCTGAAAACAAACGACAAATGGCAAGACCAAAGGTGACATTTGGTCAGAAACACCAACCCTTTCTTTTCTCTCCTTTCTCACAATCCAAAGAGCATGTGGATCAGGGTTTTAAATAAAAGTCATTACGTATCATATCCGCCATTACATAACGGGATTTTGAACCTCTGATACCGTTATTTACCTATTTTACGGCCAATACTTTCCAATATTGGACGTCATGTAGTACCATCACTGATACCCGTTACGTTTCGCGATACAGCGATTGAAGACCCTGCTGTGGATCTTTCCTCAATACGTTAATAACCAAACGAGAAACTAATCATAAGGACAAAAAGCTGTTGCAAAAGTTTTTGGGATTGGGTCAATCCAGAACAAGAGTGTGGAAATTACTCTGAGAATCCTCTTTTGTTGACCACATAAGGGCAGTTCTTAGCTCCCAAAATATTCTGATTTATGTTGCTCAGAGCCCTTCGGTTGTTGTTAATCTTTTGCTGTGGAAACCTGACGCCTCCCATTCTCAACTCACCTTTCAAATTCAAGAACAAAGAACAAGAAAAATTACGAAGTTAGAAAATTCCATACTCAATCAAAATTACGAAGTTAAATCAGTTGTTCTTTTAACGGGAGATCGGAAATACTTGATCAAAATTGAGAGCGAGACGGGTATATCCGTATATGTATATCTTACCTTGAGAGTTTAATTGTTTAGTAACAACAGGGTTTTTGTTTTCATCCGATCCACCCATGTTTCAGTTCCTTCAAGACTAATCTGCAAGAAACAAAGCCCAATTCTAGAAAGCTTTATTCAACCAAGAACATCATTCAACCGGCCAAAAGAACACCATCACATACCCCTTTCATGTCTACACACACACACACACACACACACACACACACACACACAGAGAGAGAGAGAGAGAGAGAGAGAGAGAGAGAGAGAGAGAGAGAGAGAGAGAGAGAGAGAGAGAGCGAGATCATTCAAAGATTTAAGGAATTCACCAGAAAAATAAGAACAAAGAAAAGACCTCTCTATCACTTCTGATGAAACAGATTGAGGCTCAAGCTGCTGTGCCCCAGGAAGGGAGACGAATATGAAGAAACCCAGAAAGTATTTGAAGCAATAATCTTGAAAACATTCTTTTCTCTCTCTGGATATCGTGTTCCGTGTGAGATTCCGAAGTAGTACTAAATAGGGAAGTAAATTACCAGGTAATAAGAGGTGAGGCAATTAGGAAAGTGTCATCAGAACTAAGAAGTCTGAAAGTAACGGCTAGCGAGCAGTGACCGTCGGATGTGAAATTTATTTCGGGCTGGCCGTTGGATCTAAAGAAAGGCAGGAAAGTTCGTGTCGGTCTGTTTAACGGTTATAAGTGGTGCCGGAGAGCGTGGGCTTTTCTTTCAAAATTGAGATTACTCAATTTTTAGCATCAAACAAAAATACGAAAGAACAAAAATTCGATCATTAGCCATCCAAAAAATTCTATGCCCATCGCATAACTACTCTACGAATCAAGAAATAATAATATTTATTGATATTTATTGGAGTTGATTTTTTTTATAGAGTTTCATAAAAAAATATTTTAAAATATATGAACATTTTTTTATATTTTTGTAGGACCTGGAGTGGGCCCCACACACGTGCAGTGGACTTTGTGCGGTGAATACATGTGGTGTTATGTTCGAGCACATGGCGTTACCAAGCGCGCATCCGAGTCGTCCAAACGTGTTTTAGACGGTCCAGATCCGAACACTTTCTCTTCCCCTCAGCCGATCAGCCTCTCTCTTCTTTCTCTCTCTCTCTCTCAAATTCTACCCGTTCAAAATATGTTTGGTCGTACTTTGGACGACTCAGATGCACGCTTTGGATACCACGTGGATTTATACCCTATTTGTACTAAAAACTTCTCCCTTTACTTTGGTGAATTTGTGGAAGAAGAAAAAAAGTAATAGAATAAAGTAAGTGGAAGTATTTTTTTCACTCCATTGGAAGGAGCTAGTATTATTGTAAATTTGTAATGCATACATCAAGATATTTTTTATTTTGCTCGGCTATACATCAAGATAGTATTAAATTAACTGCTTTGTTCAAGCCGCTAGGAATCGAAGCAGAAGGGGGGCTGAATTTTGAAAACAAATTTTGGTACGATAATTTTTTAAGATTTAATCCAGTTACTCGAGTTTTTATGAAATGATATTGGTAAATTGAAACATTAATTTGAGTATTGTTGTTATTATGTCATTCGACACGCACCACAATTATCGGACAGTATCAATCACCATCACTCAAAATGAAGATTATTCTTACTTTTTTTTTATTATAGTTGAAATCTTACGGTTTTTTTTTAAAAATTATAAGTATCTACAAAACGCATGCGAACTAATACTTGAGAAAATAAATTCTGGGTAGGGCCACAATAGCTCCGCCACTGGCTTGATGGATTTTGATAATGTTGTTATATTCATCTGGTTTCTACAATTTCATCGAGTACGACTATTGGTACCGTAATTGTAGGTACCGAAAATGTACAAAATGGTGTGCAAGGCCTATTTTTGGTGTGTCGAGCCCATTTTTAAGTCTCACACGAATAATCCAAACTGTTCATTATTTTTTAAATAATTTCAATAGACTCTGCACGCGGTTATGTACATATTCGGTGCGGCTAGTTTTATTGGATTCCAACATCCATATAAATTGGAACGAGGAGGAATACACACCTAATAAAGGAGCAAAGCTACCCAAATTACCACAAATAACTTTAAAATACAACTATGAATACAAGTGCAACAATCTAGAGCCGTTCGATGCACATGAGTCCACATGAACAACTCCGAACACAATTATATCTGGAGTGATATTTTAAAGTTGTGTAAATAGACTTTTTTGATAGCAAAATGCACAATATTTTATCTTATGATCAATGAGGCTGTCTTATTTACGGAGGTGTTGTAAACAATTTGTTTACGGCACCACCACCAACCATTCTCAGCCGTCTATTCTGCCAATTAATGGTTGAGATTCGTTTTCAATTGTGATCGGTCACAATTAACTCTTCTCTAGAAAAATTTTATTAACATCTTAACCGTCCAAAATTATTTTGGACGATCATGATTGAGTACTGCAAACACTTATTTACAACTCCTTGAGATGTTCTCATGATCGATGGTTGAAACACTGACTTGCAATATTCCGAAATTAAAAAAAAAAAAAAAACTGTACTTGCCAATTGGGTTGTAACTATCAATCCATCTACTGTACAGTCTGTACTTGCTTGCCTATGAGGTTGTGTACTGGTGTTTCGTTTCTGCAGTGTGTCATTAATTACTCCTTACCTCCCTCTCCTTTTTTACGTGTTCCAAACAGGCCCTAAAGCTTGGGTTTCGTTTTGAGAGCCAACCCTCCTTTTGAAACCCCACCTCTCTCTCTCTCTCTCTCTCTCTCTCCGGCTTCAATGTTCTCAGGTAATCCTCTTACCCCGCTCTTTCGATTAAAGAAGAAATTGATTCTTTTCGTTCGTCAACTGTACATAAGCATTCATTCGCACATATGTTAAAAATATTTATGTTTGCGTGTAAAATCAATAGCACCTCCTATCAATATGTCGAATCTCATGAAATTCCGCTCGTTTCTTTGTCAACTCTCTCTCCCCCGTGTTTTGTTTCGGGTTGCGGCGCGGTCCGTTGAGGATTTAATTGTTCTAATTTGTGAAGTTGGTACGATCATCTAGGTTTCTGTGTCAATGTACATAGAGTCATGTTTAATTGATTGCCTGAGCGTTTTATTGTACGGATTGAGCATTGAATTGTGCAATTTTTTTGTTTAAATTTGAGTAATTGGGCTTGATTAGGTGTTAAAGAACTCAGCTTGACCTTGTTGAGATATTGTGTTGAGTTGGGATTAGGTTGTTGAGAAATTGGCCAAACCAACAACCACACAATGCGTGAAGAATAATCAAGAAAACAAACAAAGAACACAAGACATAAATTTTTACGTGATTCCCCAACTGTATTTTTAAGTACATCCACGGCTTTTCCACTATATAATTGATTCCATCAGTTTCCGTTGGCTGCGTATAGAAATTATTTATAATCTAGGGTTTACCTCATCAATTACCATAATATCCCTCAGCAAATTGTAAATTGACTGAATGAGGCGTTACAAACCCAACATAGTTATCTAAAGCGACTCCTTGAATTTCTGCAGCTCAAAATGGTTTGTGTCGTGGATGAGAGCATACGAAGGTGAATGTTCAGATCATAGTTTTTCATACTACTT
Organism: Rhododendron ovatum; assembly: GCA_019656835.1. Classification (NCBI taxonomy): domain Eukaryota; kingdom Viridiplantae; phylum Streptophyta; class Magnoliopsida; order Ericales; family Ericaceae; genus Rhododendron; species Rhododendron ovatum. The sequence goes on from CM033801.1 coordinate 10,566,348, forward strand.
TCATTCGTTTGAGGTATAATAAATTGGAGTGTATAAGCTCAATATTCTGCGCCATAAAAAAGAAAGCTCAATAATTTTGTTTGCCCGCAGAATTTATTCCAAGTTTAATAACTAAGAAAAGAAAAAAAGTTCTTATGGCGATTGCATTGCCCTTTTCTCGCAATTCTAGTGCTATTCAACATGAGTTTGTTTCCCCTTGGTTTCATTTACTCGTAGTTTGATAACGAAGAGAACATGACCAGGAAGAATGACAGTATTACCGTGTTTGCTGTTGTGCAACGAAAAGTAGTCACTGTACTTGCGGGAATGGATGAGCATGGTTTCAAATGGAAGTCGTTACATGGATTAGGAGTGACACGGTGAGAAAAGCGGATGGCCTAGGGGAAAAATTATGCAAATGTATCAAGTAGTCTAGTCGTAGACCTCATAATGTTCGGGACCCCATGTACATTTTGGATGAATTGATGAATTTGACGTTGAGTTATCTGCTTGAAGTTTTGCATAGGTTTTCAGACATATTAATATTCATGTACGAGTCGTTAATTTTGTGCTTACACTTAGTGGTTTGGAAAGTTCATAACTTACATTCATAATACCAAGGAAAATATATACAGTATAGTGGGATTTTTGACCTATGTCGGAAGAGGGTTTTGTGAGGTGGTATTTCTCCTGTCACAATGCATTATCTTTACGGGTAATAAACATAAGACTGTTTTATAGCTTCATGAGTATTCTTGTGTTGCCACTATCTTTTGAAGGTGCATTTCCTCAGCTTAGATTTTGTTGCAACAGATTGAGTTACTTCAGATGGTTCAACAGATGACTGATTCTAAGTTTAGCGGATATGGGCTGCCTTATTGTGAAACTCGCTTGGCCAATCAAGATAATCAACCCGCATTGCCTGCGACTGCAAAGAAGACCCCTCTGAGAGATCTGCAGAATGAAGTTAGAATTACAGGACCCAAATCTATGGAAAAATCTTTATTTCATACGGAGAGTGGACCTATAATTGAGGATTCTAAGGCTTGTGGTACCAAAAGACCTGCGCCTGAGTATCTCGTGAGCCAACTGCACCTCCAGTCTCCAACTAATGCTGCGAATGGGCATCTTGTGTACGTTCGTAGAAGACCGGACATAGAACTAGCTAAAAGCAGCATTTCCGATAACACTAGCAATATTACCGACGTTCCACCAGGAGAAAGAAAACTTGGTGGCCACGATGTGATAACAGAAATTACCAACGTTCCACAAGGAGAAAGAAAACTTGGCGGCCACGATGAGATAACGGAAACAAAATCCCATAGAAAGGAACCTGTGGTTTGTGTTCCAGAAGTTGCACCTATCACAAGAGCTTCTTTGATGTGCTTCTCATCTGGAAAGCCTTCAGTTTCTCCCTTGCCAAATTCTAATCATCATCCCATTTCTCCTGCCATCCCTCCATTGGAATATCCAAAGAAAATGCATAGTCAGCACTGGGAAGAGCGATATTGCCAATTGCAGGACTTGTTAAAAGTGTTGGATCAGTCAAATCAAGAAGATTACGTGCAGAGTATGTGAAATTTCAATTAAGTCTCTCTCTCTCTCTCTCTCTCTCTCTCTCTCTCTCTCTCTCTATCTCTCTCATTATGGTTCTATATACGTTCCATTTCATAGCTGTGATTCCTGTATTGCTGATTTGCCTCATGTTTTATCGTCAGTGCTTCGATCGCTCTCCTCAGTTGAACTTAGCAGACGTGCTATTGAACTAGAAAAGAGATCAATTCAACTTTCTTTGGAGGAAGGTAATACAATAACTTTACTTCTTTAATGTATCAAATTCAGGCTTTTTACGGGAGTTATCTTGCTTCAGTAATCACATAGTTTGGTCCTGCTCATTGAAGCAAGAAGTGCCTCATGTTCTGAACTTTCTTATTTTTCTCAATTCCACAGCAAAAGAGATACAAAGGGTTCGGCTTTTTGATGTCCTGGGTAAATATCCAAAGATTTCTAGATCACCCTTTGCTCAACAAGGGCAGTTAGAGAACTGATAGGATGCAATGAACCTAGGGTTCATTGTGCTCTGGACTCAAGAGCATGATTTCTTTCTCTTTTTCCCTAGATTTCTGTGTGGCTGTCCTTCAATTAGCTTGCTGTTATTTCCTGTAAAAATCTTCCTGTACCTGTTTCTGTTGAACTCCGTACTGCCAACAGTTAAACCTGTTGATAATGGCAGATGCTGTAATGTAGTAACCCTTAAATCATTTGTAGCTATTCTCTCAGCCTGTCTTTACGTTCTTAAAACCTGTGCCTTCTTACCCTGTAAAGTTGCATACTTTAGAGTCGCTGAAGACGCACAGTCAGTGACGAAAATGAACGCCGAATGTAACAATTATGTTTGGATGGTTATCTGTTATCGTGGGCACAACCTGTAATATATGAAACAATTGGTTAGCACTGTATCATTGGAATGTTAGCTATGATTTTTCCTGGTTGTCTTTGTAACTGTAAGCAGTTATTACTAAATAATACACACCTTACGGATTGCGGTCTTTTCTTCTGTTCTTTTGGTTCCTCTTGGAACTTTTCTTTGACATCATATGATTCCTTCCGCAGCTGTGCCTGTGTTTTTTTGGTGTTGCTTCTGCATCGTTTCTCAAGCCTTCACCAAAGCTTTGATTTCCCTTGTGGTGACACTCTTGTGGTGTCATTTGCCATGTCAAGGGTTGGTACCCCACTCTCACACCCAAAAAAGGTTTCTCAAGCCTTCAACATCAGATGTGTTCACTGTTAGGCTGTGCAAAGAAAGCCCAATGGGCCCTCAGTTTGGGCCGAAACTTCCTGTCCTCCCATTATTGCTGTGGGGTTCCGCTCAAGAACTGTTTACTGGAGAGTGGGGTTGGGTTAGTAATTCCTGGTTCACTGATGGTGGTGGCTGTCAGGTTGCCTGCACCAACCAAATTTACATTTTTCTCTCTGTGACAATTTCACCATCCAATATTTAATAGGCAAAGTGAAATGTCCATTTCGTTCCTGGAGAAAGAAAGTGAAGAGGGGAAGTTGTTAGAGAAGAGCTGTGGATTTTCTTAAATTGGCCTTGCAAGCAAAATGAGAAGTAATCTTGTTTGCTTTTCTTAAAAAGAAAGTGAAGAAAGCAAATTGCCAAATAAGTGTCCATTTTGGAAAGACGCGTCGCACACCTACATCCTTGGTAACCTCACAATGTAGGGTCTACAACAATGTATAGACCTAGATGGTTGTGTGATTGTGAAGGGATTGGTTCGATAAATGGCCATGCTGAAGGACGACACAATAATTTTCCCTAATCACTTCTATTAGTTGAAGCCATAGTGTACTCTTTGGCCCTCAAGCTTTGTTAAGCGGTTGTCCCGTGCATCACTGAATAATCACTCTCTTTTTATTCCCTACGCTACTAGCAACATTACAAGCACAGATAGAGGATGGCGGAGCCAGAAATTTCATTCAGATGGGGCACTTTTTCCAATGAACTAAAAAATATTCATAGTAAAATATGGTAAAGAAATACTAAGCACAAAAATTCAAATATTATCTTTTAGGGACAAAAGTTTGTAAACACAAGTACAAAGGTCTAAATATTCGTTACTAATTTTTTTTTACAGTTGACCCCGACGAATTTTCATCTTTTGAAAGTTTTGCATGGTTGGTTCGTTAGTAATTCCATGAAAAACAACTCCTCTATGTATACCTCCAAGCCGTTGTTCAACCATTGATCGTTCATTCGGTTCCTCAATTGATTGTTCAACTTTTACTTTGAAAAGCTAGAAAATGAGTTGGATGGATTAAACAGGTCACACAAAATAGCAATTTGCTATTTGCCACGATGAAACGAGCATTTAATTATTAAAAGGGTCTATTGATTTGCTTGAAAATCCACGACAACACAATAGACAATAAGCCCAATACCCAAAACTTCCAATTTCTCAAACATTTTTTTAGTAGGTGTAAAAAAAAGAAGAAGGGAGTAGGTGTGTCCTGCTATATGTACAGAAAAGAGTATAATATACACACGAAAAGGGGTACTCCGATCAAGCACCCTACATACCTCGGATGACATTGATTTCCGCGTAGGGCCCCTCGGTTTTTTTTTTTAGAATTTTTGAACGGCTCGGATCGGCCGTCCGGTGGCCGGAGATGGCCCACCGGCGGCCGTCGGTACGATATCTCTCCTCTCTTTTCTGTACCTGTATCTTTTCTGGGAGTAGGTAGATAAAAATCCACGGGGCATGTGACCCGCTAGGCCTTAATTGACTTCGCCCATACATGTATTTAGACATAGATGTATCCAAAATCATTCGATGACAGTGGATCCCACAAAATAGATGTGGAGTCTAACACATATCGGATAGTTCTGACACAACCCGAGGCCGTAGGTTTTTTGCCTACATGATCATATGGCATCCGATGGTGCGCATGCTCTGCGATATCCGACGGTTGATGTCGTCAAACCTTTCTCATTTCCCTCAGTGTTACACACCCAATAACTCCCCAGAAAGTTTTAAGAGATAAAGATGCATAACTGAAAATAACTACCCAAATTCAAGCCCCTCTCTCTCTCTCTCTCTCTCTCTCTCTCTCTCTCTCTCATGTAGTGGTAACCGCTGGTCTCGGCCACTTTAAAACACCCACGACCCATTGTTAAACTTTTTTCGCCAAATCTGCATTTTCATCCCAAAAGGGCATTATTGAAATCATTGAGATGACCAACCAAGAAAGAAACATCAACACTGAAACCAACACCGCCGCCGCCTACCTTCAACTCTCTGTTTCCCCGACCCAAGAAATCTTCCCCGGCAGCATCATCGGCGGCGGCGGCGGCGAAAACTACTTCCGCCGTAACCCCGCCAAGCACCACCAAAATCCCAAAAAGAAACGCACCAAATTGATCAGAATTGAAAACCCAGATGGGTTGAATCCAAGTAGTAGTTCTTGTACTACTACTACTAGTGGTGTTGCAGTGAAGAAGCCGAAGTATGGAGGGAAAAAGCCAGACCCGAGTGCACCGAAGATTACGCGGCCATGCAGTGAGTGTGGAAAGAAGTTCTGGTCATGGAAGGCACTTTTCGGCCACATGCGGTGCCACCCAGAACGCCAGTGGCGTGGAATTAACCCTCCGCCGGATTTCAGGCGGCCGGAGAATGATGGCGTCATGGTTGGAAGCGAGTGGACAGAGGAGGATCATGAGGTTGCTGCCTGTTTGTTGATGTTGGCTAGTTCCCCTAGTGCTTTCGAGAAAAAGGGTCTTAGTCTCGTTACCATTAGTGGTATTAATCATGGGAAGTGGGAAACTGATGATGTGGTGGTTAGGGATGTGGCAGCCACCGGCGGCAGCAGCGGTGGCAATGGTGATTGTGGGTTTGAGTGTTCGAGTTGTAAGAAAGTGTTTGGGTCCCATCAGGCATTGGGAGGGCACAGGGCTACCCACAAGAATGTCAAGGGTTGTTTCGCGATAACGAGGAGCGATTGTGAAGAAGTAGTGATGGAAGATCGCAACAATGTCGATGCCCAAAACACGGACTTTAGTGGGAGTGGAGAGTTAGGGGAGGGCACGGTTTCGGGAGGGCACAAGTGCGGCATTTGTTCTAGGGTATTCGCAACCGGTCAAGCCTTGGGAGGGCACAAGAGGTGCCATTGGGAGAAAGGAGACGATGATCATGAACCCTCCTCATTGTCACTTGTAACACAAGGTGGTTTCAACTGCAACCCTTTTGGTGGATCAAGGCAAAGTTGTGGTTTGGACTTGAATTTGCCTGCTCCCGTTGAAAACGATTTGTCGTCGTCCTCGTTGTCTTATTCTTCTTCTGGACTGGCTTTGGATTTAAGGTTGGGACTGTAAGGAAATTTATGTTAGGTAGGACTTTATTTGTGTTGTTCCTTGTTTGGTACTACATTGTAATGCTTTTGTACGTTAGCTCCATGAACTGGGAGAAAGCAGCATTTGTAATTCTTGGAAATACTTTAGGAAACTGTACTGCTCCGTACTAAATACTTCTCCGTACTAGTAATAAATAGGTAAGGTGGTATATTTTGTGAATATTTACATTTTGATAGCCTCGTTATTCTTTTGTTTCCTGCATGTCTCTCTTACTCTCTAAGTCTGTTTCAATGGGCACTGAACATTTGCCAGGCTTCTGGGGTGTTTCTGCCTCGGCCCACATATATATTCAGATATGTCTGTCTGTAGACTGAAATTTCACAATGGCCAGTGATTTGTATGGTTGTCCTGACTACTGGTAGATTTGAATTATTATCATGCAAATGGCGTCATGGGTGTTGAACTTTGAAAACTTAGACCTAACAAACTAGCAGTAGAATTGCTGGTTTGGATGCCAGATTTGTGCACAAGTGGTGATAACAAGGGTCCTGCGAATCTGTTGAAACCATTCTTAAAGGAGGCAGTCTGTAATCTAAAAGAAATGTAGATCAAATCTTGGAAACTCATGGGTTAACAGTGGGATCCACAGATAATGACAAGAATTCAACAATGATTTCCAAAATAGTTTTCAAAGTTCACGCTATTTTACCATCGGATACTCCCGACAGGAGCTTGGTTCCTCTGTAGTTTTGCCACTGGCCTTGGTATCTTCTACCAGGTTAGCCCAACTTCACATATTTAGGATCCTGTAAAAGGGTATTTGCGTTGTTTCCGTATTGAACCACACCACATTGGTTAATTCTTCAAATGTTGCCATAGACAGTGCGTCCAAGCCAAGTTCATTGACACAGGATAAACTGCATTATCTGCCAGATTATAAGAACACTGAACTTCTTTACTTTGAAGATGCTAGTGTTAATGTTTGAAGAATCGCAGCAATTTCACTCTCAAGACATAAACTACAATAACAAAATAGCTGCTCTAGTGATTGACAAAACACTAACAACTATTATCCCCATTTCGTAGATTGAATGGCAATCTTCATTTCAAATAAATTTCAATGCATGAGGTTGCAACAACGCACGTTATCATATGATTTTTGATCAACTCAATGAAACAGAAATTGTTTCTTCCTGGTGTACATATAATGGCCGTGTTAACATGTTGTCAAGCACAAGTCAAGAGACCAACAAAAATAATTACATCTCAATTCCTTACATTCTTTTCTTCTAAGAACATAGCACCACTAGAACTGCAAAACTCATTACAATTTCTGTAGCAGAAGAGAGAGAGGGGCAGTTTGATATCGATAGAATCTTCACACGCAGATTCATCACAACCTGCTCAGCCCTCGTGGAAAGTGGTGTACCAAAGCTACCGTGCGGGTGGAGGGAGTTGATAGGACTGGTGGTCGTGGTGCCTCGGGTGATGTGGAGATCAATGGTGCAAAGGCTGCTATGGACCACGAGGGTGATGAGAAGTAGTACGATTTCTGGGATGAACTATAGGCTCTTCAGGCTTCTCATTGTTTTCTACAACATGTTGCAGCGTCTCCACTACTACTTTCATCGATGGCCTCCTCTTTTGTTCAGGTTCAATACATTTTAGGGCAAGCTGAGCTATTTGAAGAGCTGCTTTGGAAGGATATATTCCTTGCAACTGGGAGTCCATTACCTGCTTCAACTTCCTTCTGTCAGATAAATGTGGCTTGATCCAGTCAACAAGATTTAATCTCCCATGGGGACGGTTTGGATCAACTGCTCGTAGTCCTGTTAGCATCTCAATCAAGACAACACCAAAACCATACACGTCGCTCTTCAAATACAAGTGCCATGGTTAACCAGACGAGTAATATTAGTACGAGACACTGAAGTTATGTGGGTATAGTTCAACTGGCTCTGAAGCATGATTATTCCAAAAGCTTGACTCCAGCGATTGTTCATTCTCAGAAATTGAAGATCTGAAAAGGTTGAGGGGATTACCTGTGGCAACATACTCTGGAGCTGCATAGCCAAATGTGCCCATAACCCGTGTTGTAATGTGTGATTTGTTAGCTGAGGGACCCAATTTAGCCAAACCAAAATCCGATATTTTGGCATTGTAACACTGCCAAAAGAAACACTGTGTCAGACCAAGTATAAGAGATCATGCTTCTCTTTCCGAAAATATTCAGATATACATGAACCATATTGCTACCATCCCCTATTTCTTCCATTGACATGATAAAAACAAGCCAAGCAAGAGGGGCTTTTTTACCTGGTAGATGGGTGCAATTTTAAGTGCTTCCATTATTCCTTAGTTACTGTTCTCAAACATGCATGTTTTTTTCCTTTTTTTCCCGTGTGTGTGTGTGTGTGTGTCTGTAAATACGGCCACCATCTTGCAATTACTCAAAGCATTTCTCGTTCTGAAAATAGGTTTAATGGGACATGTTTGGATGCATATCCACCACATAGGTAGAGTCTGGCAGAAGTCATCACGTAACCTTCGTAGAAGGAAAGAATAATGTTCAACCATGAAATACAGTTGCATTCCTTTGTATGTCACCTGGTGCTAATTAGTTCATTGTGTAACTTACCCCATCAAGCAATATATTCGAGGCCTTAAAATCTCTATAGATCAATTGTTTCTCTGATGTGTGCAAAAACGCGAGACCTTGAGCTGCTTCTATTAATATCTTAAGCCGTATGTCCCATAGAAGTGGCTGAACAGAAGAGCCCACTAGAAAAAACCAAAGCATAAAATGTATAATGTAAGCTGAATGAATTAGGTTAATGAGCAGAAGACAATCAATTCTCACATCGCAAATGCTAGCATATCTCGCATAAATAGTTTCATAAATGACATCCATTAGCTCTTACTTCCAAAAAGGTGGTTTTCCAAGCTGCCCTTTTTCATGTATTCATACACAAGGAGTAGCTCATTGTCTTCCAAACAGTATCCCAATAGCTTGACAAGGTTAGGATGAGAAAGCCTTCCTAAGAAATGGACCTCAGACTGCACAATCAGTGAACAAACAGGTAAGCAAATGGCATTCAGAAGACATTAATAAAGAGGGCAATTAGTGAAATGATAAGTTATCCGAAATATAATTGAGAAAATGAGTTACATCAAAGTTTAACATACATCACCCAAAACAAACAGGGAAAAGTACAAATGCTCAGTCTCATACAAAACTATGAGCTAGGATATCGTCCAATTTAAAGTTTCTAAGAATAAGAAATCAATTCCAGATCCAAACCATACACATTCCAATGACTTCCATTCGAGTGGTTGCAGATGCCAGGAAGGTAGGAAACAATTAGCTACATTGGTTACAATAACATTTCCGGGCACCCACCTTTTCATAACAAACACTACACAGCCACTTTTTCATGACAAGCATAGTACAGAACAGATTGTTTTGTTAAGAAATACACAATACCCAAATTCCGAACAAAAGAATCCCCATTCCTGCCTCCCTGATGCAGGCCGAAACCAGCAAGGTTAGGATAGTCCTGGGATGCGACTCGACGTTGCTAATCGCGGAAGACACTCACGCGACCAAGTCACACACTTGATTGTCGGAGGAATCACTCACTCTCAAGCAAGAAATACTTGCACAATATTTTCATAAACTCAAAACTCTTCCTATTTCATTTCACTAGCAAAGCTTATATAGGACTTTGAGGAACAACCCTCCAAGAATAGGAAATACAAACTTAAACTTTCAAGACAACTCATAATGAAAATTAGACTTTGACTCCGAAAAACTAGGAAGACTCATAGAACAAATACAAAGACAACTAGACTCTTTGACTAACATAGAAAATGATAAGACTCTTTGACTAACACAGAAAATGATAAAGACGCTTTGACTCGCATTATACTAATAAAACTAACAGACTTAAATAATTTAATTTTTTTTCAAATTCTAACTGCATCACTCCCACCTGTGAACCAAGACCAGTTTCTGTTTTTCCTTTATTGAGACAAATGGGAGATAAAGGATGATTAGTACTTCATGCTGTGGATTCTGCACTAAAATGCCTTTCCATCAATCCCTCTACAAAGCAAGTCATCTACGTTCAGACAGTTCTATAGGCACGACAATTCTTAACCTCTAGCCAACCTAATAACTTCATCCAACAGAAGACCTAATGTTCTTTGGATATTGCTTTATGATGCGCACGTGATGAAAAAAGAATCCTGTAAAGCATTCATACTCATATCTGAAGGCCATTTCAGAACAAGTATTGTTTACACAAATTAGTCACACATAAAATCCCAGCCTCGAATGACATAGAGATTAAGAACAAGTACACTTTCCAAGTATCAAAGCAGGTAATTAACAAGGAGCTGAATTGAAAGGCAATAATTCAGCCCATATTGGTTTTACCTGCCACTCGTCGAATCCTTGCGTGCTCTCGGAGTCCAACTTCTTGACAGCAACAACTGAACCATTACCGTTCTTTGATGTGACCACCTCCTCAAGCCAACCCTTGTAAACTTTGCCAAAACCTCCTTCTCCAATTACCATATCAATCCTGAAATTTCCGGTGGCAGTCTTCAATTCTGAAAAACTGAATATCCTTAAATTCGGGGTGGGTAAGATCTGCCCACTGGGATATGCCTCATTGCCACCACTTGCAGCTGAGGATGAGAAGTTCCTAGGGATTTTGCTTCCAACTGTAAAGTAGGACGAGAAGTTCCTAGGGATTTTGCCTCCAACTGAAAAACGACGGAATGGAAGAGTGACATTTTTCCACTTCAATATTGAACGGGTGGAACTAACAGCTGAAAGTGATTGTTCACCATTGGAATCATATCCCTTTCTTTTTTTCAACTTGATATGATCACCTTTAGCTAGAAATTTAATAGTCCTCTGAAACACCTTGCTAACGTTTCCCTTTGACCTATTCTGGCCTTGGGTGTTCTCACTGTACAAGGCCGAAGTGGAGGAGGAAGGAGCATCGCCTCGTGGAAGAGAGTCATCCCTTTGCGTGTTCTCACCAAACTGCTCGTCCACAGCCCTCTCTGAAGCCAATGCGTACTCGAGTCTCACCACCACATCAGCCATTGTAGGCCGTCCCTTTGGAAGACTATCTAAGCATTTATTAGCAACTTCAGCAAACAATTTCAGACAATGTGCCGAGACTCGGTCCCTCAAACTGGGGTCAATAAGTTGATCAAGTTTGTCCTCTTTGATGCCCTGTTTAGCCCATAGGACAAGACTACGTTGCTCCTCATCAACCCGCATATCAACTGCTGGCCTCCCACAAAGCATTTCCAACATCACGACACCAAAGGCATACACATCTGACTTCTTAGTTAGCCTACGGGTCAAGAAATACTCGGGATCGAAATACCCAAATGAGCCTTTAACATCTGTGCTAACGTGCGTGTGGGAATGGCTTGTTGAGCCCAGTTTACACAACCCAAAATCTGAAATCTTAGCTATCCAATCCTTGTCCAATAGGATGTTTGTGGTCTTCACATCTCGGTGTATTATACCGTGACGAATACCTGTATGGAGATAATCCAATCCACGAGCAGCACCTATACAAATGTTGAGCCTTTGCTCCCATGACATATGGCCAAAGATACCATCACCGCTGGTTTTTGTTTTGTAGAGATGATCGGCAAGTGTACCATGCTCCATAAACTCATAAACAAGGATCATCTCATTGCTTTCATCGCAATAGCCTAAAAGACTTACGAGATGCGTATGTCGAAGCTTGGAAAGCATCTCAATTTCTGTCCAAAACTCTTTTGCCCCTTGAGACTTCAATTTACACCGCTTTAAGGCAACCGTTGTTGCGCCATCATCAATAAGCGCTTTGTAGACCTTACCAAATCCACCACTTCCAATGACCAATTCATCATCGAAGTTATTGGTCGCTGACATGAGCTCAGCAAGTGTAAAACGACGGCACAACCCCTCCGATGTTGATGAAGAGAGATTTCTCCCCGCACTATTTTCACCTAAACTACGCAGTTGGTAAACAATGATATTCAACACAGTGAGTAAAATTACTACACCTGTTGCAATGGCATTTCCTCCAGAAGCAAACACCAACTTCTTGGGCTTTGGAGACGTCGAAGCACGTGCTAGCAGCACTGGGTTCACCCCAGCAAGATTTTTGTCGGGGTTGCTCAACTTGAATACCTCTATCCCCTTTAGAGTTGCATCAATTGGTTCCGTCCATCCATGGTTGTGAGGGCGCAGTGCTATAAGCAAATCTTGCTTGCCCTCAATCCTATCTCCTTCCATCATCACCACATAGTCTTTGTACACCGCAACCCCATTTCCCCCACTCCATTTGACAAGGTCACCTTTAGCCTCAACAACCTGTTCATTAACAAAGATACTAAACTCCCTCCAGCCACTCTCTTTTACCTCATATTCAAGCTCACAGAAATGCAATCTAAGCAGGTACCGAAATCCCAAATCCACTGGTAATCTCCATGTAAAATTGAATTCGGTCTTGTTCGCTTGCTTGTTTGGAACCATTGACCAAGATGTTTGGTAAACTTTTTGAGGAGCAGTGTATGGTGGTATACTGGTGTATTTGATTCGAATTGTGGTAGTAACTGGCTTGACACTTGATTTTTCTAACAGATAATTCGAGTCCTCATACCAATCCCTAAACATAGGCGTATCTTCTGTAGATGAAATGGAGATTCCACCAACATTTAACCGGTGTACCTTCTCCAGAGCAAAGCTCTTATCTACAGTAAACTGATCACTCTTCCCAACAATCTGTGCAGCTGAAGTACCCTCACGAGTACGATAAAGTGCAGCTGGTATTGAGATGATTTCAATCCCATTGACAAAAGCGTACATTTCATCAGAATTACCGCTTCGTGATGGGATGAACGTTATGATTAACGGTTGATCTTCTTCCACGTCCACACAATACTCTTTAACAAGACATTGTAGGCTCAAAGCATCAGCCGTAAGGGAGGCACTGAAGTTGCTAAGAAGGGTATAAGGACCAACTTTGACAGTAAAGAGTGCCTTGGACCTTTTGAAACCACCCCGGTACGAAGCTGGATAGAAATGGAGACGAATAAATTTCTGACCCGGAGTGACTCGGAATGTGTAGGCGAAAGGCCAACGGGAGAGTCGGGCGGTCGTGTAAGGGATTGGATAGGAGGGGAGGGGCTGGCCAGTTGCTTTTGAGCTGATCAATTTGCTCTTTGAACCGTGTAATGAAGTGATGTAGTTGGCTCTGTCATCTCCAGTCCATTGCCGGGTATCTTCTGCAGTTGAGTTGCCGGAGGAGCCGCAGTTAACGGCAACATGATCAAGCTGTTGGGAATAAAGACCAGGGGAGTTGATGGCTTGTGTTAAAGTACTTTGATGGAGGAAGAAGCAGAGAGGGAGTGCAATTGATAGGAGTAGTAGATAAGGAAACATTCTTTTTTTGGGTGTGTTTGTGTTTGTGATGTGAATTGGAACTATTGAGAGATTTTGGGAATGATCATAATGAAGGAAAGGAGAGAGGAGGAGATTGGTGATGAAAAAAGTTGAACTATTTCGAGGGTGGGTAAGGAAGACGAAGACTTGGGGTCAGTCAACTTCTCAACTAGGACATTCTGTAACCCTATACTACGATAGATGCGTGATTTTTGGCGAGGAATTGGATAAATCACATCACAGCACAGCACACTGAAGAACAATGAAGGAAAGAACACAAATAATAAAGACATAGTACTATGTTTTTACGTGCTTCTCCAGTAGTACAATTGAGTACGTTGGTAGATTCACAGCTCATTCCAATTTGCGTTGTGTATCAAACAAAGAAAGAGTACAGACTGTTGGTTATAGCAAGGATATATAATCTGAAGTTTACATTATAGATTGTCATCAAGAAAGATATGACCCAACAAGTTTTAGATTTGGCACATGTCCATCCGTTGTTCCCTGTCTGATACGTTTTCTAAATAGGACCACATGTCCACATATACTTCCAAGTAAGCTTCTGAATACCGTATCCGGTAAGTACCGGATACTATTAGTCGCTCATTCAACTGTCCCTCGAAGACACGGTTGAGAAGTACCACGTATAGTTGCCCCCCGTCCTTTCTGAATTTATCGTTATTAGTGTTTTTTTTTTTAATCGAAAAATTTAGCATCAAATATACTACACATTTATTTGAAGGGAAGGTAGAATAAAAATAGTCAGGTACTGGTACCGACTGGTATGAACAAGTATTGGCTGGTATAGGCTGCTATCGACCGGTATTTGAGCCGAAACGGAGTTACAGTTCTATTATACCGGAGTTACAGTTCTAGTAAAACAATGTGTACCGGCTGGTGCGTCATGTTACTGAATTAAAATCGCTACATCTGAGTCAATTGCTCTTTGTGACCTAACCGAAGATCTAAAAGAAATTGAATGGTACATATACCCGTCAAATCTCGTCCAGTTATTTTGAAATCATGAACCAAGACACATCTTTGACACTGCTTTCACTTTACCTTCTTTCTTTTTTTCCCTTTTTGACACGGCTTTCACTTTACTTAACCAAGTCCAAGTCTTTGTCCAACCCCTCTGGAGGAGATTGCTGATGAAAAAGCTGAACTATCAAGACCAAAGTGAAGAAGGCAACAGCTACAAATGCAGGAATGGTAAATAATTTTTGCCCGGAGAGTGTCCTTGATTAGAGGATAAGAAATTTGTAGGTAAATCTGTTAAAAATACAGATTTGGTCCTGCATTTGTACGGATTACCGGTTTGTAAATCACGTTCATAATTACAGATTTGGTCCTGTTAAATAAATTAGTTTGGGCAAAGTACGGATTACCGGTTTGATCCTTTGGCAGCTAACCTCTTTGAGTTTTACTCCTTGAGTTTTACTAATGACCAAATGGCCTCACCGTGGTTTTGGAGTAAAGTGCATTTCTAACCTGATTAACAGAAAATGTTAAATGACTCTAATACCCCTGTACACTTTTCTTTGGATAAGTTACCCCTGCAACTATGTCTTTTCTCTCTTCTTGCATAGAGAACGTTAATTACCAAAAATCCAATTCCAATATTTTTTGGATAAAAATCACACACGGTAAATCAAATGAAATGAATAGAAATCATTTTCCATAGATCTCCGTCCAGACCACCAAAAATGAAATTATAAGCTCAATTTATTAAGTCTTGATAATATTGATAATCACTGAGCAAGAAAGCAAAGAGGACCAATTCTGGTTCGAATTCTCATATCGAAACTCTAATTATCAACACAAACTAACTAGTATGTAATTATGAACGTGAAGTCGGATCCTGACCCTTTTTCGACGACGACGACGATTTACTCACCAGATCACCAACTGTCACTGTCTCTAGGCCTTAACCGAGCTCGCCGCGGCATCCTGACCCTTTTTATTGTTGACGAAGATTTCCCCAACCCAAAGGCCTTCTTCACGTTGCTTGCCGTCGTCGATGTCCACGATCATCGACAACGACCTCTCCGGCGCCGGCGTCATCCTCTGCGACTGAGAGATGTAAGTGGGTGGCTTCCCGTCGATACTCTGGCAGGATCTGACGAGAACTTCGTAGGCGGTTTCCCAGAGCTCCGAGTCGGAAAGGGGGACACCCAGTTGAGCGGCGAAGGGGTTGGAAAGGTCAGCGACGGGTAAAACTGAAATTATGGTATTTTGATATTATCATTGCTGATAACCATGTTCGATTTTCTTGGATATATATTGTAGAGAGATGATATAATAGACCAGAAAATGAAAAAGGTTCTCGGTGGCCGCCGTGATGGGCGGCAGCCAACTCGCGGAGGCTAGGGGTTCATGGGGTGTCGGTGGCTAGAGTTTGGTCTGTGGTAAGGGTCATCGGGCCAGGCCAACCCAGTCAGCCAAGTCACTATCCAAACCCGTCCGCGGACTGAGCAAAGCGGGTTGTTTTTCTTTTGGCGGGCCGGATTGTATTTCTTAAATTGAAGCTCAAGTCCGCCTACGGACTAGCCCAATTGCTGTGCTGGCAGGCCAAAGTTCAGGCGGGCTCACGGGCTGGGCTTCACAAAAAAATATACATTATTTTAGTACAATAAAAATATATATAATATTAGCACCCCACACTCAATACAGTCATACACATTATATATTGTATGTATATATTATATATGGAGCATAAAAAGAACTCTAGCCGACAAGACTTCTACAACCAACCACAAATGCATAGAGCACCTCACGCATCTCTTTAGTCTTTCAAGATCAAACTTTTGTTCTCTTTCTTGGTAAGTGAACTTCTTCTTTTTTTTATTTGCTTAGTGGAGCATAATAAATTAGTATAATGGGCGGATCTCGCGGGCGAGTCTCACAGGTGGGTCAAAGCAAAAATACTTAGGTCCAAGCCCGCCCATTGAAAACTACGGATTGGGCTAGCCCGCCCGTTAGACGGACTTGAGCCAGGTAAAAGCCCAGCGGGTCGGGCGGGCCTTCAGACTAAATTATGACCCTTAGTCTGTGGTTGGTTTTCTGTGTTCTAATTCGTTGGAGAAGATGATAGAAAAGTATAGTGTCTCATCTTACACAAAAACTCTACCTTTATTTATTTATTTTTTTCATTCCCACTCTCACAATAGGAGTGAGTTTTACACTTTGCGTTAGTTTGGATGCAAAAAAAAGTGATGGTACCACTTTACTCTAAAATCATAAGGAGGCAAATTGGTTATCCACAAAATTCAGAAATGTTATCTGTCAAATAAAGTCAAACCAAAACTCAGAGAGTTTATCTGCCAAATAAAATGAAACTACAGGGAGGGTATCCGTACTTCGCCCAATTAGTTTTATATACTTGATGAAATATAACAACTTTATTAGGAATAAGTAAATGAAAAGTAAGGATAAGTCTAAATTTCAGTTTTCAGATAATCAGTTTCATGAGAAAGTCTGAACTTGGTTGTGTTCAAGGAAAAGTGGAGGCAAAATTTATGCAGTAATGAGTTGTACATTATTCTGCAGTTTCTTGCGCTTTACGTTTCCAATCAACCCCACTACGGCACTACCAATCAACATTTTTTCTCTTTTCACCATTTTTTATCCATCTTTTGCTAAAACTTATGCTACGTCTGTTATGTGATTTAGGTCTCACAGTAGCGCAAATTGGGTAGGCATTCTTGTTAATGTTTTTCCTTTTTTTGATGGTTTTTTCCTTTTTTTCCCCATGTGTGTGTGTGTGTCTGAAAATACAGCCACCATCTTGCAATTACTTGAAGCACTACTCGTTCTGAAAATAGGTTAAAGGTAACAGGACATGTTTGGATGCATATCCACCACACAGGGAGAGTCTGGCAGAAGTTATCACGTAACCTTTGTAGAAGGAAAGAATAATGTTCAACCATGAAATACATTTGCATTCCTTTGTATGTCACCTGGTGCAAATTAGTTGATTGTGAAACTTACCCTATCTAGCAATATATTCGCGGCCTTAAAATCTCTATACATCACTTGTTCCTCTGATGTGTGCAAAAACGTGAGACCTTGTGCTGCTCCTATTAATAGCTTAAGCCGTATGTCCCATGGAAGAGGGTGAACAGCAGAGCCCCCTAGAAAAAACCAAAGCATAAAACATAATGTAAGCCGAATGAATTAGGTTAATGAGCAGAAGACGATCAATTCACACATCGCAAATGCTAGCATATCTTGCATAAATAGTTTCATAAATGACATCCATTAGCTCTTACTTTCAAAAAGGTGGTTTTCCAAGCTGCCCTTTTGCATGAATTCATACACAAGGAGTAGCTCATTGTTTTCCCAACAGTATCCCAATAGCTTAACAAGGTTAGGATGAGAAAGCCTTCCTATGCAATGGACCTCAGACTGCACAATCAGTGAACAAACAGGTAAGCAGATGGCATTCAGAAGACATTAATAAAGAGAGAAATTTGTGAAATGATTAGTTATCTGAAATATAATTGAGAAAATGAGTCAGGTCAAAGTTTAACATACATCTCCAAAAACAAACATGGAAAAGTACAATGCTCGGTCTTGTACAAAAGTAGGAGCTAGGATATCGTCCAATTTATAGTTTCTAAGAATAACAAATCTATTCCAGTTCCAAACCATACACATTCCAATATCTTCCATTCAAGTGGTTGCAAATGCCAGGAAGGTAGGAAACAATTAGCTACATCGGTTACAATAACAATTCCGGGCACCCACCTTCTCATAATAAACACTACACAACCACTTTTTCATGACAAGCATTGTACAGAACAAATCGTTTCGTTAAGAAATACACAATACCCAAATTTCTGAACAAAAGAATCCCCCTTCCTGCCTCCCCCTGCGAACCAAGACCAGTTTCTGTTTTTCCTTTGTTGAGACAGATGGGTGATAAAAAGGGTGATTAGTACTTCATGTTGTGAACCAAACCAAACCTGCACTTACACGGCCACTCCTATGGTTTCTGTACTAAAAAGTCTTTCCATCCCTCTAAAAAGCAAGTCATGTCAGAGAGTTCTATAGGCACAATTAGGCTTAACCTCTAGCCAACCTAATAACTTCATCCAACAGAAGACCTAATGTTCATTAGATATTGCTTTATGATCCACACGTAATGAAAAATGAATCCTGTGAAGCAGTCATACTTATATCTGAAGGCCATTTCAGGAACAAGTATTGTTTACACATAAAATCCCAGCCTCGAATGACATAGAGATTAAGCACAAGTACACTTTCCAAGTATCAAAGCCAAATAGGTAAATAACAAGGAGCTGAAGTGAGAGGCAAGTTCAGATATCTTTGGGAAATCATTCAGCCCGTATTGGTCTTAGCCGAATTACCTGCCACTCGTCGAATCCTTGCATGCTCTCAGTGTCCAACTTCTTGATGGCAACAGCTGAACCTCTACCGTTCTTTGATGTGGCCTTCTCCTTGAGCCAACCCTTGTAAACTTTACCAAAACCTTCTTCTCCCAACATCGTATTGACCCTGAAATTTCTGGTGGCAGTCTTCAATTCAGAAAAACTGAAGACCCTTAAATTCAGGGTGGGTAAGATCTGCCCACCGGGATATGCCTCATTGGCGCCACTTGCAGCCGAGGATGAGAAGTTCCTAGGGATTTTGCTTCCAACTGTAACAGAGGACAAGAAGTTCCTAGGGATTTTGCCTCCAACTGAGAAACGGTGGAATTGAAGAGTGACATTTTTCCACTTCAATATTGAACAGGTGGAACTAACAGCTGAAAGTGATTGTTCACCATTGGAATCATATCCCTTTCTTTTTTTCAACTTGATATGAGCACCTTTAGCTAGAAATTAGTAATCCTCTGAAACACCTTGCTAACGTTTTGTGGGGGCGGCTTTCTTTGCGATCCTTCCTGTGTAGCTGTCACCGTGCGTTGAGCCGTGAAATATGATGCTGGACCTGATGTACCTGCAGAACCGGAGGGGGATGTTCCTCCGGGAAGAAGCTCCGACGAACTTGTCAGTAAGTGGAGAAGACAAGAAGAAGTTTAGTAAGAAAATATCTAGTAGAGAGGAGAAAGTGCTGTTTTTTTTTGGAGTCCAGAGAGAGTTTTTTAGTAATAATGCCCTTCTATAAATTCTATATATAGGTGAAGATGTTGAGTGCTGAGCAAGTTGGCTTTACTTCCCACGTGTCGCGCATTGCTCGGATGATGTCAGATGGCAGGGCCATTTAATGAACACCACTTCCCAAGTCTTACAGAGCCACATGGGTCGATGTCAAAAAGATCACATCGTTTAGAGATATCACTTCGAATATCAGAAAGGACAGCTTACTTATCAAAAAATATTTCTGGAAGCTTCCATAATCATCTGTACTCGGTGGAGCCCACTTCTGACACACGATGAATCTCCGAGCATTTGATGTTCTTTCCGAAGAACAACATAGCCGAACAAGAGGACATCCCGAGCGTTTGGAAAGATCACTGAGCGAACTCAAATACATTTACGTTCGGTTAAGGCACGCAACGTTCGGAAAAGTCCATGGAGGTCCGTCTATCCTTCGGATGACTAATGACACAACATGCCGAGGCTCACCTCCATTTACATATGAACTGAGATAGTTGGACGACGGGTCAAACAGCGTGAACCTTTATCCCCCTTTCTAGACCTCATGGACCTTATGATCCTTCGGATATTTCGGCCCCCTACACATTTCCCTTTGACCTATTCCGGCCTTGGGTGTTCTCACTGTACAAGGCCAAAGTGGAGGAGGAAGGAGCATCTCCTTGTGGAAGAGAGTCATCCCTTTGTGCGTTCTCACCAAACTGCTTGTCCACAGCCCTCTCTGAAGCCAATGCGTACTCGAGTCTCACCACCACATTAGCCATTGTAGGCCGTCCCTTTGGAAGACTCTCTAAGCATTTATTAGCAACTTCTGCAAACACTTTCAGACAATGTGCCGAGATTCGGTCCCTCAAACTGGGGTCAATAAGTTGATCAAGTTTGTCCTCTTTGATTCCCTATTTAGCCTATAGGACAAGACTACGTTGTGATGTGAATTGGAACTATTGAGAGATTTTGGGAATGATCATAGTGAAGAAAAGGAGAGAGGAGGAGATTGCTGATGAAAAAAGTTGAACTATTTCGAGGGTGGGTAAGGACGACGAAGACGAAGACGAAGACTTATAACTGAGTCAAGGACAACAGTTCTGGTCCGGACATGGGCAAAGTCAAGGATTTTCGACTAGCGGTGTCGAAAATTTGAACTATTATGATTCACTTTTTCTAGTTGTTAATTGAAAGAAAAAATTACTAGTTGTTAATTGAAAGAAAAAATTAGATTAGCAAGTTAATCAAAAAGTGTGTGTGTGTGTGTGTGTGTGTATAAATGTAGCTTCAATCTACAATTGATCTCGGTGGCTTTTTATACTTTGAAAATAATGATGATAGTCTTGTCCGTGATGGTTTCAAAAATATATTTCTCTATATATACAACCAAACTATCGTGCATCTATTGATCATACCTACGATTTCAAAGCCTACTCTTTACAATATTCATAGTAAAAAAACTCTTATACGGATTGGGGCAAAAATGAATTTGGGAATTTTGTGGGTGAATATTCTATTTTATCCCCTCTTTTTTGCAAGTACAAAACTCTCAATGGGTTGAGGTAAAAATAAATTTTAAAATGGGATCAAATGAGTAAAAATGAAATAAAAATTATACTTATTCCTAACAAAATTTAGGAGCCAGTGGGTCAGCTGCCTACACTTGTCTCTCACTTCCTCCGCCGTTGTCTAGAAATGGTGGGACATGATTCAAAAGACACCCAAGCCAGACCTCTGGTTCCTTGTTTTGGAGTATATATATCAAATTTTGGGGAGACTCCAACTCTGCTAGCACCACATCTGAACTCACATCCACATAAGAGGCGGGTCCCACACATAGTAAAGTAAGTGCGTGATTAGTAATCATCCATTGATAGTACAAATTTTTCCGCCCCTCCGTGGAGTGCCCCAATTTGAGGAACCACATATATCTCGTTGATGTGTGATTGTGTGCTTGTGGGAATTTAGATCCTAATCGACGTAGCAAAAACGAGAATTGAAAAAATCTCACCAAATTGGCGGGGTATAACCAAAAGCCCATGCGCAAGGCTGCAAATGAACCAAGTAGCTTGTGAGCTTGGCTTTGCTCAGCTCGAGTTTTTGGCTCGTTTAAACGAGCCAAGTGGAGCTCGGCTCATTCGATAAAAGCTCGGCTCGATTAAAGAAACTTGTTTAATGAATGGCTGATGAAGCGGAATTCACAAATAGACTAATTAGTGTACTAATCCAAACGTGATAGATACTCGAATTCACGAGTTGTTCTTGCGCACAAGAAGAGAACGAAGTTTTGAAATATTATTGATAGAAAAAAGTAAGGCAAAACATAAGGTTACAACCCTTTTATAGGCTTGAAACCTTAGAAACTCTAAAAATAAATTTAAAAAATAAAAAGTTCCAAAAATTGGGATTTTTTCTAAAATTGATGACGGGAAAGAAAATTAGAAATTTCCCTAAAAGGACCAACGAATAACAAATTACTGTTTAAGAGTTATTAACGAAATACTCCCTTCGTCCCTTTTTAAATGTCCTGCTTCGTAACTCCAACTTATTAAAAATACATCATCATGATACATTTCACATCAATTTTTTCCTCCACTTTCCCTATTTATCCATCATCATTACATTTTTACTCACTTACTTTTCAAAATAGAATCTACTTTTAGGGACAAAATAGACAATACACCAACTTTTACCCACTAACTTTACAAAATGGCCACTTATTAAGGGACAGCCCAAAATGAAATACTGGACACAAAATAAGGGACGGAGGGAGTAAAATTTTTCTACAACAGCAAAAAACATAAATTGAAGGTCTAAGCAAAGGAATTAAGCCGAAAAGCACTAGAACCCACGACTTAGGGTGATGGGTCTTGACCGCAATGCGAAAATAAGTCAGTTCATCAAGTTGGGCCTATTCCGAGTATGTCCAAATTTTGCCAAATTGGATAAACTGAATAGAAATTTAGAGGCCGGTCCCCCTTTTTAGGTTGAGTTTCATCCCAACCCTGAATATTGTTCCCAAGTTTGGATATAGGGTTGGCAATGGGGCAGGTAGGGGGTGGATACTACTATCCCCGTCCCCGATTTCCGAATCCAAATCCATCCCCATCCCCTCCTTGATCCCCACCGAGGAATTATTTTTACCCTCCATCCCCTTCCCAAACGGGGAATGGGGATCCCCGTGGGGAATCGGGGATCCAACTGGAACCACAGGCAAAATCGATATTCTTAATCCAGTATCCCTCCTGCAACAAGACGCCAAGAACAAACAACACAAGCAAAGCTCTTTAAAGCTTCGTTTCTTAGTCTCTCAACACGACGCTATTTCATGAGTTTCCGACGTGAACAATATTTATCTGACTAGAACTATCGATTTGAGCCCTTTTTTCTACTAATCTTCTATAAGTGGTAAGTGAATTCAATTACTTCTATGTTAATTGACAGTGAGATTTAGTTTCTTTCTTTCTTCCTCACTTATGTATATATAGTACTCCTATATAATTTTCATTTATGTATATAACTTATTATATATATATATATATATATATATATATATATATATATACACACACAAACGGGGCGGGGTGGGGACGGATTCATACCCATCCCCTACCCATTCCCCATTTTTTTAAAAAAATTATCCCCATCCCCTACTCGATCCCCAAAAAATCCCCGAGTCCCCAATCCATTTGGGGCGGGGAATGGGGCGGGGCGGGGAATGGGGCGGGGCGGGGCGGCCGAGATTGCCATCCCTATTTGGATAGGCTCGGTTATATTGCTTAATGTCTTTTTTGCCCTTTGTGTGGACTGCGTGAATTGTTCCCACTCCTATCTCTCTCTACCAAACCCATCATCTCTCAACTCATCCAGATCTCTCTGGCGGCAAGATGCAGGTCGCCATCGAGCGACGAGAGCGCCTTTGCCGTTGAGTACGTGGTCTGTCCACCACTACTTCCGCCTAGGCGACACCGTCATCCTCCTCCATGCCCGCCCCACCAAAAGCGTAGGCTTCAAAAAACCATCCTCCAAAAGATCTGAGATTTCTGCTTCGACCAACGGCGTCTGCGATGGTAGCCAACGGCGACCTCTCCATCGTTAAATTCCTCGCGCCGGCAATAGGCCATTTCATCGCCGTGTACAGCGAGGTCCGAAACGATTGTCTCAACCACGCCCTTCCTCTCCCTTCCGTCCTCAAATACCCCTTCAAGTTCGTTGAGGGCCCCCAGCTCCGTCGCCGACCATCCAAGTCATCACCGCCTCTATATATACTCATCCACATTTACTCGTATCTGTAAGTAAATAGATCGAATGATTGACTACAGTTGCGCTGTCGACCTCTCCGTCGATATACAATCCTCAAAAAATGCGAATCCAACCATTAATGGATGGTTCTGATGTCGGCAATGAAATAAAAAGGTAAAGTTAGTTGGAATCTTTTATTTTCATTTTCATTCTCTCTCTCTCTCTCTCTCTCTCTCTCTCTCTCTCTCTCTCTCTCTCTCTCTGTTGCATTGGGCTTGATGTTGATTTTCAATGTTAAACCATGTGAATTGTATATGTGAACCGTATAGAATTGTGTATTTTTCTATGAGAACTGTGTATTGTTTATGTTTTTTATGAGATTTGTGTATTTTTCTATGAGAACTGTGTATTGCCTATGAGAATTGTCTATGAAAATTGTGTATTTTTCTATGAAAATTGTGTATTGTCCATGAGTATTGTTTATGAAAATTGTGTATTTTTTATGAGAACTATGTATTTTCTATGAGAATTGTATTTTAGTGTGTGTTGAGGTTATATAAACTGTGTATTTTTCGGTTTACATAGACACAGTTTTCATAGACACAGACATAGTTCTCATAGAATTGACTATGAAAATTGACAGTTCTCATAGAACTGACTATGAGAATTGACAGTTCACATAGTCAATTCTCATAACTCAATTCACATAACCAGTTCTCTATGAGAACTGAGCAGTTCTCATAGAACTGACTATGAAAATTGGCAATTAAAAATTCAATTCTAAATCAATTTCTTTTCTATGTGAATTATTACTTTTTTACTTTGGTTACTTTTTTAAGACATGGCGATGAAAACATTTATAACTATATTTGATTTTGATTACCTTCTTTTTGTTCAATTTTTGTTCATGTGTGTATTTTCTATGAGAACTGTGTGTTGTTAATGAAAACTGTCTATGAGAACTGTATATTTTTCTATGAGAACTGTGTATTGTCTAGGAGAATTATTTATTAGAACTGTATATTTTCTATGAGAACTATATATTTTTTATGAGAACTATATATTTTTTATGAAAACTGTGTATTTTAGTGTACAGTAAGATTATGTGAATTGTGTATTTTTCAGTTCTAATAACTAATTCACAAAACTAGTTCTATATGAGAACAGTCACTTCTCATAGTCAATTCTCATATAACTGACTATGAAAATTGACAGTTCACATAGCCAGTTTTCTATGAGAATTGAGCAGTTCTCATAGAACTAATTATGAGACTTGACAGTTCTTATACCCAGTTCACATAACTAAGGGTATTTTTGTCCGAAATAATACAATTCAGGAATTGTTTCTAAAAATATAGCTCTCATAGCCATAGTTCAGAGATATTTTTGTCCAAAATAATATGTTAACTCGGGTTATGTGAATTGGCGGGGATATTTTTGTCCAAAATATTATGTTAACTGACTATGAGAATGGACAGTTCTCATAGCCAGTTTACATAGCAAAGAGTATTTTTGTTCGAATTAATATAGGTCATGAGTTGATTCTAAAAAAATAAATTTTATTAAAAATGGACATGTACCCAAAAAGTTAAGAAGAATGGACAAAATAGTAAAAATGCATGAAAAGTCTAGAAAAATGACTGAAATAAAGAATGAATATATCTATCAGAACTAAATTTAGTCCGAACTTACTTTTTGGGGCTGGCCTCTAAATACCCTTAAATTGAATTAAATACCGTTTGGGCTTTTGAGGCTTGGCACCTTCCAACTGGTTATGGAATTGGGCTTTCACATGTTCTATATCAATGGCTAAGCTTGGCTCGTTAAGAGCTCGATTTGAGCTGAGCTCGAACTAGACAAAACTCAGCTCAGCCAGATTGCAGCGGCCATACGTCGACTATCAAAACCTTGTTCAACGTAATAAAAGCTACCCATTCTATAAGAACTGTGAAGAGAGAATAAATAAAAAGGATTTCGAGCTCCTTTGCCCTCCATTGTTGCTAAATTCGCACACATGTTTTGCCACTGGTACTGCCCAAATTCATGTTCATTGCTTAATGCAGCGTGGCTGCACTCAAAACAGCATCAAATTCAATGGCCAATGCTAAAAAATTTAAATACCACTCTGCACTTCGGAAAGCAAAGAGACGAGGGTTCGATATGGTAACCATACCGCTCACCTTGATTCATCTTATCCATCTTATTCCAATCAAATTAACTTTGTCGCAATTGCCTTAACTACCCGCGTTCCAACCTCATCATCGAGATTTGTAAACCTTTCATCCATCTATCAAGACCAAAGTGAACAAGGCATGAACAGCTACAAATGCAGGAATGGTAAAGAATTTTTGCCCGGAGAGTGTCCTTGATCGGAGCATAAGAAATTTGTGGGTAAATCTGTTACAGTATTTATAAGTTTGGTTCACGGCTCCGTGCAATCTCAGTCGTCCGTTTCGGCAATCAATGGTCCGGATTAAAAAAAAAAAAAAACCATTCACGCGAAGAGTTAAACTCTTCCAGCAAAATTTTTTTTTAAAAATTCGGACCGTCCGAAACACATTTGAACAAGTGTGATTGAGCACCGTAAAAAAGTTTTTCTCCAAGAACTTTATTAGGAATAAGTAGGAAGCATGGCGATGTGCACAGAAATTGAATTTGGTTTATTGGCCTGCCCTCTCCGATGCCATTTGGATTTGATTTGGAGGCATGGTTCCGCAGCAAAATAGATATAGGGAATCACTGTTTCAGTAGTATCCTGAGAGCAGCACTTTGTACATATTGACAAATGTTAGGTTTGTTTCCAATCTTTCTCCACTCATACCGCCAATGATTGGTGACTATATGGATTCTGCTGTTGTTATTGTTGTATTAGGAATAAGTAAATGAAAAGTAAGGATAAGTCTGAAATTCAGTTTTTAGATAATCAGTTTCATGAGAAAGTTTAAACTAGGTTGTGTTCAAGGGAGACAATTTATGCACTAATGAGTTGTACATTATTCTTTAGTTTCTTGCGCTTTATGTTTCCAATCAACCCCACTGCCAATCAACATTTTTCTCTTTTCACCAGTTTTTATCCGTCTTTTGCTAAAACAGATGCTACGCTTGCTATGTGATTTAGGTCTCACAGTAGCGCAAATTGGGTAGGCATCCTTGTTAATGTTTTTCTTCTTTTGACGTTTTTGGTTTCAATCCTTCTTCTCGTGAATTTTATTAACTTCAAAAGGCAATTTCACGCTCGCACCCTCCCGGGACGTTTTCACTCGCACTCGCCCATTTGTATGAGTTGGGCACAGCCTGAAATTGTATTTGGTTCTCTGCAAAATCCCAAATGCACACGCCTGTACATATCGATACTTATACACAGATTTATTGTTGTAAAATTTCGTGGAATCAACCCCAAAAGGAGGATGACGGTCGATGCTGTGAGGTCGAGTTGGTAGAGATGAAGAAGATGGGAGGAGACAATTTGTCAAACTTACAATCGAGCCAACAGATTTGTTTCACATTTCTTGAACTCAGACGAATTCTATTACTATCATTGACACTGGATAAACTGTATGATCTGCCAAATTATAAGAACACTGAACTTCTTTACTTTGAAGATCCACCACAGCTATGCATTGCTAGCGTTAATGCAGAAGAATCGCATCAATTTCAATCTCGAGACAAACTGTAATAACAAAATAGCTGCTCTAGTGATTGACAAAACACCAACAACTATTATCCTCGTTTCATAGATTGAATGGCAATCTTCATTTCAAATAAATTTCAATGCATAAGGTTGCAACAATGCACGTTATCATATGATCGTTGAACAACTCAACAAAACAGAAATTGTTTCTTCCTGGTGTACATATAATGGCCGTGTTGACATATTATCAAGCACTAGTCAAGAGACCAACAAAAATAATTACATCTCAATTCCTTACATTCTTTTCTTCTAAGAAACATAGCACCACTAGAACAGCAAAACTCATTACAATTTCCGTAGCAGAAGAGACGGGCAGTTTGATATCGATAGAATCTTCGTACGCAGATTAATCACAACCTACTCAGCCCTTGTGGGAGTGGTGTACCAAAGCTCTACCGTGTGGGTGGAGGGAGTTGATAGGACTGGTGGTCGTGGTGCCTCGGGTGAAGTGGAGATCGATGGTGCAAAGGCTGCTGTGGACCGCGAGGGTGATGAGAACTAGTACGATTTCTGGGATGAACTCTAGGCTCTTTAGGCTTCTCATCGTTTTCTACAAGATGTTGCAGCGTCTCCACTACTACTTTCATTGATGGCCTCGTCTTTTGTTCAGGTTCAATACATTTTAGGGCAAGCTGAGCTATTTGAAGAGCTGCTTTGGAAGGATATTTTCCTTGCAACTGGGAGTCCATTACCTGCTTCAACTTCCTTCTGTCCGATAAATGCGGTTTGATCCAGTCAACAAGATTTAATCTCCCACCAGGACGGGTTGGATCAACTGCTCGTAGTCCTGTTAGCATCTCAATCAACACAACACCAAAACCATACACGTCGCTCTTCACATACAAGTGCCCTGGTTAACCAGATGAGTAATATTAGTACGAGACACTGAAGTTATGTGGGTATAGTTCAAGTGGCTCTGAAGCATGATTATTTCAAAAGCTTGACTCCAGCGATTGTTCAGCCTCAGAAATTGAAGATCTGAAAAGGTTGAGGGGATTACCTGTGGCTACATACTCTGGAGCTGCATAGCCAGATGTGCCCATAACCCGTGTTGTAATGTGTGATTTGCTAGCTGAGGGACCCAATTTAGCCAAACCAAAGTCCGATATTTTGGCGTTGTAACACTGCCAAAAGAAACACTGTGTCAGACCAAGTATTAGAGATCATGCTTCACTTTTAAAATATATTCAGATATACATGAACCATATTGCTACCATCCCCTATTTCTTCCATCGGCATGATAAAAACAAGCCAAGCAAGAGAGGGTTTTTTTCCTGGTATATGGGTGCAATTTTAATTGCTTCCATAATCTCATAGTAACTGTTTTCAAACATGCAAGTTTTTTTTTTCCTTTTTTTCCCCATGTGTGTGTGTCTGTAAATATGGCCACCATCTTGCAATTACTCAAAGCATTTCTCGTTCTGAAAATAGGTTAAACGTAATAGGACATGTTTGGATGCATATCCACCATACAGGGAGAGTCTGGCAGAAGTTCACATAACCTTCGTAGAAGGAAAGAATAATGTTCAACCATGAAATACATTTGAATTCCTTTGTATGTCACCTGGTGCTAATTAGTTGATTGTGAAACTTACCCCATCAAGCAATATATTCGAGGCCTTAAAATCTCTGTAGATCACTTGTTTCTCTGATGTGTGCAAAAACGCGAGACCTTGAGCTGCTCCTATTAATATCTTAAGCCGTATGTCCCATGGAAGTGGCAGAACAGCAGAGCCCCCTAAAAAAAACCAAAGCATAAAATTTAATGTAAGCCGAAATAATTAGGTTAATGAGCAGAAGACAATCAATTCGCACATCGCAAATGCTAGCATATCTTGCATAATTTTTTCATAAATGACATCCATTAGCTCTTACTTCCGAAAAGGTGGTTTTCCAAGCTGCCCTTTTGCATGAATTCATACACAAGGAGTAGCTCATTGTCTTCCCAACAGTATCCCAATAGCTTGACAAGGTTAGGATGAGAAAGCCTTCCTAAGAAATGGACCTCAGACTGCACAATCAGTGAACAAACAGGTAAGCAGATGGCATTCAGAGACATTAATAAAGAGATCAATTTGTGAAATGATTAGTTATCCGAAATATAATTGAGAAAATGAGTCAGGTCAAAGTTTAACATACATCTCCAAAAACAAACAGGGAAAAGTACAAAGCTCAGTCTCATACAAAAGTAGGAGCTAGGATATCGTCCAATTTATAGTTTCTAAGAATAACAAATCTATTCCAGTTCCAAACCATACACATTCCAATAACTTTTATTCAAGTGGGTTGCAATGCCAGGAAGGTAGGAAACAATTAGCTACATCGGTTACAATAACAATTCCGGGCACTCCCATGGTTTCTGCACTAAAAAATCTTTCCATCCCTCTACAAAGCAAGTCATCTATGTTCAGAGAGTTCTATAGGCACAACAAGTCTTGACCTCTAGCCAATCTAATAACTTCGTCCAACGGAAGACCTAATGTTCTTTAAATATTGCTTTATGATGCGCACGTGATATGATGCGCACGTGATAAAAAAAAATCCTGTAAAGCAGTCATACTCATATCTGAAGGCCATTTCAGAACAAGTATTGTTTACACAAATTAGTCACACATAAAATCTCAGCCTCGAATGACAAAGAGATTAAGCACAAGTACACTTTCCAAGTATCAAAGCAGGTAATTAACAAGGAGCTGAAGTGAAAGGCAACAATTCAGCCCATATTGGTCTTACCTGCCACTCGTCGAATCCTTGCATGCTCTCGGAGTCCAACTTCTTGACAGCAACAACTGAACCACTACCGCTCTTTGATGTGACCTTCTCCTCAAGCCAACCCTTGTAAACTTTGCCAAAACCTCCTTCTCCCAAAACCGTATCGACCCTGAAATTTCTGGTGGCAGTCTTCAATTCTAAAAAACTGAAGATCCTTAAATTCGAGTCGGGTAAAATCTGCCCACCGGGATATGCCTCATCATTGCCACTCGCTGCTGAGAACCGGCTGTTCCTCGATATGTTGCTTCCAATTGAGGATGTAGTGTTTCCGGTTGTCTGAGATATTCCTCCTGCTGTATACAATCATGTAAGGACACAAGGAAAAGAAAAAGTAATCCAGCTCCATTATGCCTGCTATCCTACTCTTGATTGGATTCTCGAATGAAAGATCCACTTGACTAATCATCCCGAGATTGTACACAAATCTTGTGATGAAGAAACTTAAGTACTAAACAAATTCTTTGAAGGAAAATACAAAACAAAACAAACTAATGGGTAGTAGGATTAAACAAATACGCGCAAGGCTCCCTCTCACAGAAAACTGTGGGAGAGGCTGATTCCTGCTGTACACGGAATGCGAGGATTAGTCAAGGTGCATGTAAGCTGGCTTAGACATCTGAGTCATCAAAAGAAAGAAAGAATGCGAACCAATATGATTTGGTTTTTTGAAAACAGAAGGAAGGAAAGCTAATGATTGATTCTTCAGAAACGAAACGAGAATTGAAGTCAAGGACAATCTTTTGAACACCAATCACAATGGAAGTAACAAAATGAACCAAGTGAAATTTAGCAGCAACTGATATATTATTTAAAGACCAGCATATAACCCACACAAGAAAGTAAAGAAATTTACTAATATTCCACAATATGGTCTATTGAAACTCAGCAAAACAACATGTGAGATACTTTTGTACCCAGTTTTGTCTGTACCGGTGTTCAAGTGCATCCTTGATTATTAGATCACGCGAGAATCTTGTCATCCCTCAAGATTCTTACGCGATCACCGAAAACACACTCGAACATTGGTGCAAACAAAATTGGGTAGGATTTTGAGATGAGTAGACAAATGGGTACAACAACAACAACAACAACAACATAACATAACCCATCTAGTCCCCAATCATTGAAGGTATGGGCGGGGATGATTGGAGACAGAACTAACATTTGGCAATATATGCACAAAATGGCTGCTCTCAGACAAATGGGAAGGACTAAACAAATACGCGCAAGGCTCCCTCTCACAGCAAACTATGGGAGAGGCTGATTCGCGCTACACACAGAATGCAAGGATTAATCAAGATGCCCGTTAACTGACCAGGACAGCCGAGTTACTTAAAAAACAAGAATGCGAACTAATGCGATTAGTCAATTTTGTCAGCCCTGCTGATCCAGTGCATCCTCGTTATTCGATCACGGGAGAATCATCATTCTCACGCAATCACCGAAAATGCATCGCTGCAGACAAAATTTGGCAGGATTTGAGCCGAGTAGACAAATGGGTACAGTACAACAGAATCAATACAACCATAGAGAGAGTCTTTTTCAAGGAGGCTCCATGAACAATCTATTCACAAAGCGGCGTAATCTCAATCGTCTATTCGCGCAATCAATAATTGAGATTCGTTTTCAATTATGACCGGTCACAATTAACTCTTCCCCGAAAACATTTCATCTTAACCGTGAGTGCCACAAACACTTGTTTATGGGCCATAAACACTTGTTTATGGCACCTCTGTAAAAAAGATTTTCTCTGCAAGCATAATCAATTAAAACAAGACTAAAGCAAAGTACAATTCATAAAGTAATCCAACCGGATCAATAGGGGAGTACCTGAAGTACTAAAATGACCAGTAGTACTAGGGGTTTGGTTATTGGAAGGAGAACCCCAGCAAAGCCCCATTTCAAGCTCGCTCGCTCGCTCTCTCTCTCTCTCTCTCTCTCTCTCTCTCTCTCTCAAATTCTGAGCACCAAGAGAGAGATGGGCACAGTTCTCCTATACGCGTGGAAAAAAGAGAGAGGGAGAGAGAAGATGGGTTTTGTGGGGCGTTGAATCTTGAGACGCTTAAGGATCGTCTCAAGAACGCAAAGAAGTCGTCCGTCTTCACCTTCGTCTTCCTCTTCCTTTCCCCATTAATTGCATTTATTTGACTTTTTCATTGACCGAAGAATTCTGACTATTGACCCTGCTCCCATGGTGGGTTGCTATGGAGCAATGTATCATCAGCAGTGATGAATAATGGAGAAGACCCAGTCATGCTCTGGAAATTTTGGCGAAATTTCATTTTTTGTATTTTATACTGTAATGAATAAAAAGGAGGAGTTTTGGTCAAACAGACGAGTGTTTGTACTTGTAGATACGTCTGTCAGAGGGACCACTGGGGTCGCGGTTTGCTCTGCTCTCGTTTGGATGAGCCAAAACGTTCAATTTATAGAGTTTGTTAAGTAAAATAAGTGTATCACAAATCAATTTGGTAGGATTAAGCACTTAACACTTTTTATCTTGAAAAAAATGAATCTTAAATATTAGATCAAATCCACTGAAATTCATCATTACTAAGTTATATGTATTCCGATCAAAAAATTAAACGTAGCAACTTTCGTACTGTAATAATATTCAATTATAAGTGACTCACATCAATGTGGTCTAGTCCAAAAGAACTGTTTTTAAATGTATTCAATCAAGGTTACTGTGTATAGCACGGATATGCATCCTGTCCATTCCAAAGAAATTTTCATTTCATTTACATAAAAGTCTACATTTACATTAATTATAGTAAGTCCATTGTTAACGCACAAGTCCACTGCTTTCGTGGAGCCTACTTTGGGTCCAATAAAAATATAGAAAATAGTGAAAAATTTTAAAATATGTTTTTGCAAAGTCCCATAAAAAATCAGTTCAATTGGATACTAGTAGGTATGTTTTCTGAATTCGTAGGGACTATTTAGTTTCGCCCCTATGAATTCAGAAAACATACGTATTGATATTGAATTGAACTGTTTTTTTACAGGGCCTCAAAAAAATATTTTAAAATTTATGAGTATTTTTCTGTATTTTTTGTAAGGTCCGAAATGATCCCCACATAGGCATGTGGTGGACTTGTGCGGTGGCCGTAACGTCTTTCTTTCATGGAAAAATTTCAAAAAGACATCTGAATTTTACACCAAATGTCACAGAGGCACATGAACTTAAGTTTATTCAATTAAACACCTGTACTACCAAAATCCTCAAATTTAGACCCCTGCCGTTATACTCCGTCCTAAAAATTGCTAATATGGCATCTCCAACCCGTTTAAGTTGCCCCATTGCACATATTTCCAACAAGGGATGATGCACCCAAGCGAAACCCATAGGCAGACTTCAGGTCTAGGGTTGAAGTGAGGGAGATGGTGTAACCATAGGCAGACTTCTGGAGAGAGAAATGGAGGGAAATCAATTAGGTTAAGGTCATTTTCCCTCCAAATCATGTTTTTTTGCCCAAACCTAGTTCTTCTTTTTGCTCGGCAGACTTCTAATGATGGGTTTCACTTGGGTGCATCGTACTCTGTTGGAAACATGTGCAATGGGACAACTTAAACAGGTTGAAGATGTCATATGAGCAATTTTTGGGACAGAGTATAACAGCGGGGTCTAAATTTGGAAATTTTGTTAGTACAGATGTTTAATTGAAATAAACTTAAGTTCAGGTGTCTAAATTTGGAGATTTTGTTAGTATATGTGTTTAATTGAAATAAACTTAAGTTCAGGTGTCTCTGTGATATTTGATACAAAATTCAGGTGCCATTTTGAAATTTTCCCTTCTCTCATTTAAAAGTTCCGCCGTTTTCTCTAAATTTTTGGTCTAGAATTTTTAAACAGTCAAAGGTAATTTTTCTTATTTTTGTCAGATCTATACACATATAATTCTAAAAAGTTTTGTTTGACTACAGCGACCCATAACGTGTGATTAGTAAATTATAGTCCTCCTACAAAGTTTTGTTTGACTACACAGGTTTCTTTTTCTTAGATAATTTAGATTTATTGGATCCATTAATTTTTAAAAATATTGGAGCATTACGACATTTTTTTAATTATAAATAGTAAATTGGTTTATGCAGTTATGCTTGTACCCGTAGGATATTGTTTTACTTATATCATTTCAAAAAAAAATGTCGGAAATTAAGAAAGGCATTACGAAAAAGGAAGTGATTTTGGCACCCTCTAAAATATTAACCACACTCTCAAAATCAACCCATAATGATTTCGCACTCCCCAAAAGTTAACAATTTGGAAAGTGCGAAAATCACCCTATATTGATTTTCCTGTTAACAATTTGCATGGGGAGTGCCAAAATCACTACACTACAAAAATTAATGCCACTTGCGGCCATAAATTGAATTCAAAGGGCAGTGGAAAACCTATTATTTGCTTTTAGAGTACCACCACGTGGTATTCGTGCAAGGTCTTCTCCACCTCACATTTGTATAGGTTTCACCACCAAGTATGTGACTTTCATACAAATGTACGTGTGGAGGAAAAAACCCATGAAGCGCCACGTGCCTGTACTCCGGACGATGAAGGGGTTTTGGGTGGGGGGAGGGGGGGTTATACTACTCCCTCCGTCCCTATTTTATAGTTCTGTATTTCATTTTGGGCTGTCCCTTAATAAGTGTCCATTTTGTAAAATTAGTGGGTAAAAATTGGTGCATTATCTATTTTATCCCTAAAAGTAGATTTCTTTTCGAAAAGTAAGTGAGTAAAAGTATAATGATGATGGGTAAGTAGGGAAGGAGAATGATACCCCCACCGCTCCTCCTCCACCGAACAGCCCACCGCACGCCCGCCGGGCCCACTCCGGCCACCGGACGGCCGATCCGATCCGTCCAAAAATTCTAAAAAAAAAAACCGAGTGGGTCCGCGTGAAAATCAACGGCATCCGACATGCGTAAGTGCTCGAACCAATCGCCGCACCGTCCAGGGGACCATTTATGCTATAGCGATCATTTTAGCCGTCCACAAGACCATTTCTGCGGTATACGAGCTGATCGAGACCCAATTAGCTTTGGGTCTAATTGACATGTGCGCCGTGCTTGGGGGGTTTCCGACGGCCAGTCTTTCTTTAAACTTTACTAGTAATTCAAATTTCATTGAAAACTAACCTCGAGCTTCTACTGAAAGTCTGATCGATCTGATCCATTAGCTTTGAACGTGCGATTTGGGGAAAGTGGACGTGGACGTGTACAGTAATTTCTTCCTTTTACTGCCGTAATTAATGGGTGATTTGGCCTGTTTCGTTAAAGTTTTTTTTTTTAAGTATTTATTTCTTATTTTACAAGATAAGTGATTCTCTCACAAAGTGAATGTGGACGCATATAGTAATTTCTTCCTTTACTGTCGGTATTAATGGATGATTTAGGCGACGTTCCATTCAAGTTATTATTTTTTAAGTATATATATTTTTCATTTTATGAAATAAATCATTCTCTCATCTGGAAAATGGATGTGGACGCGTAAAGTAATTCTTCCTTTACTGCCGTTATTAACGGGTGATTTAGCAAAAGCAGATCGATTGCCTTGTTTTGATGAGGGAAATAATGTTTGATCCAAAGTTGGATCGGTGTAGTTTGGGTGTCATAGGCTCGGACTCCAGAAACAATTACGCTCAGAGCAGTGGCGGAGCCAGGATTTTGAACCCGGAAATTTCAGCTTAATAGACATACAGTATATTTTTTTTTATCGGAACATATACTTATTATATCATAAGATTTTTGTTTTTTAATACATTACATTTATACATTAAAATAATTCTAGCCTAATACAGTTAAAATATACCAATCATTTGTTTTTCTTTTGATGACTTCAATTGCCACGTGCTTATTTTTTATTTATGAAAGAAATTAAAAATTAAAAATGTAAAATAACTAATTTCTTATCAAATGAAACCACAATCATTAAGATTATAAGTAATTATTTACAAATAATTATCAATAATATTCAAGTTCAAGTATATAAAAAATAAAATTTTAAAACTCAGACATTTGGGGATCCAGGAACCAAGGCACCAACATAGCTCAGCCCCTGACTCAAAGAGCCCTAATTCAATGAGTTGCATGTGAATCCAAGACACATTCGAGTTGAGTTTAAAAAAATTTGTTGAGGGTCAAAAATAAAAAGTTTAGGATACTTAAAATCCAAGACATACGTAAATATTTCTTACTCTTATACTTGTATTCTACTATCGCTTGATCCAAAAAATTGCAAAAATCTCCCCTTTCAAATAGTCTAAAACTAAGCTGCAACCGAACTGAATCGAGCCAAGCTTTAGAATGTTCAGATTCGTTTATTAAATTTTAAAATGAGCTCGAGCCGAACTTGACTTTAATGAAAATTTGACAAGCCGAACTTACTTAAGTTCAAGTCGAAATACTCGAATTTGTTCACGAGCCTTAACGAGTAAGAATATAGTTACCTAAAATAAAATTAAACTCTCCTCTTAACTCTCTCTTACATAAAATTCCCTCAATTTTTTACTTTTATTCATTGCTCTATTAAAAAAAACATAGCAAATGAAACCTATCATCTTCTTTTTCATCTTTTGTTTTGTTTTTTATTGTTGTAGAATTTTCTCAATTTTTTTTGAAAGAAAATAGAATAAATTTCAAAAACCATACATGACAACCCATTGCCATACAAGAAAATAGGGAAAAAAAATTCTCAATGTCTCATTCCATGCATCAAACGGACAATACGGTAATATTGATTAATGGGATTGTTCGAGATTGTTTCTACTCCTAATGAGCGAGTGGTTGAATTGGACTTATAATAAGTGTGAAAGTTGTTTCCAATTTCATCGCATAGAAAAGAACGTGCAACCCTACAAACACAAATACAAGCCCTAGAAACAATTGTGCCCATAACTGTTCAATGCACGTGAGCCTGCATGAATCCAACAATTCCAAACACAACTACGTTCAGAATTTCGTACAGTGTTTCGACTCTTTTTTTACAAGAATCAAGTCTGTTTTTCTAAAATCCATTAAATTTCCAAACGTTATTTGATCCGATCATATCGTTACTTGCCTTTGTTCAAATTATGAGGATAAAAAATAGAGAGTTTAAACTACACAAAATGCACTCCCACACAAGTGAAATATCACATAAACGTACCAACAACGCCCATTTATTTATACGCTGTAATACAAACAACACATACGACAGCCAGCACACCTTACATACAAGATGCTAAAACGTCCCAAAGCACCACACACACAGGCCAACAGGCTTAAACACCGAATTAAGCCTGTTTTCATTAGGGTATTAGTAGTATTAATTACTTGCACACTACTTCTTTTTTTATTTTATTTATTTATACCGGTACATGCACTATGTATGTAACGCTAACACATGTTTTTAAGCACAGGAAACACAGGTGCAGCCGTCACCGCAGTTGCAACCGGAAGCGTTGGTCATTCTCTTGGTGCAGGTGCAAGGGTTGCACCCGCAATGCTCCCCGCACGCGCATTTCTGGTGCTCTACGTTCGGGTCGTTTGCGCTTGGTATTCCGGTTGTAGTATAGCAGCTGCATGCACAAGGAGAGACAGACGGCAAATTTTCAGAGTTCTGAGTCTTCATGGGAAAATAAGCGTAGACAAAAATTGACACTTTTCAAGAGTACACACGACACAATTAATACTGAAAAAGCTCCTACCCCAAAATTACAAATCGGTAAAAAAATGAAAAAGAAATACATATATTCACAACCCCGAAACAGAAATTTCATCCACACAAACTCTGCATACATATATTCACAACCCCGAAACAGAAAGTTCATCCACACAAACTCTGCATCCGAAACTGTTTGATACATATGAACCCGTGTGCACGATCAGTTCCGAAAACAGTTGTGTTCAGTTTTAAAGTTATGTGCGTAACGTTGCTCTTCGGAATCGGTTCTGCATGGAGAGAGAGAGAGAGAGAGAGAGAGAGAGAGGACCTGCAGGACGTGCCGCCGGGGCACGGAGAAGGGCAGCCACAACTGTCGCTGCAAATACCACTGCTTCCCCTGGCGTCTGTCATTCTATCCTTACTTTCTTCTTCTCAATTACTCGGTTGGTGTGGTTTGTTCCATAGCTAGCCTGAGCAAACGGCGGGGGGTGTTTTTATAGTACTATACGAAGTTTGAGGAACCAAGTTTGGAGAAGGCCACGTGGCAGGGAAAGGGCTGACACGTGGCACTGCGTGTCACACCTACCAAACGTACGTGGCATGTATCTATTTCTACATGCACATCTTGTTCTCCATTAGCTACCACGTGCATCGATCTAATGCCTTGTATTTTATAATCAGATTAGCTTACACACATCTTGATTGATTTTGGAAGATCAATTCTACAGTCCACTAGAAGGGGACTAATTTAAAGTCAGACCAAAACCCGACGCGATATGAAATTAATGATCCCAAAGAAGTTGATAGCATTTAAGGGGTCGTTTAGCTAAATAAGCCACTTGACTTATTTTTTTGTCATTATTTAATTTTTTTCACATTTATTAATTTTTTTAAACAAATGCAAAAAAAAAATTGAATAAAAACAAAAAAAAAAGCTATTTAACTTATTTAGTCGAACGGCTATTAAGAGATCGGTTGCTTAGAAATTGGAACAGGGAGCTGAGTAGAGTAGAACATCAATGAGAAGCACCCCCAGGAGACCCTAAGAGAGGAGAGAAGATTTTCAAGGCCAAGTCCGCGCAGTGCCACACCGTCGAGAAAGGCGCGGGCCACAAGCAAGGACCAAATCTGTACGGCCTCTTCGGAAGACGGTCCGGAACAGCTCCAGGGTACACGTATTCTGCAGCCAACAAGAACATGGCTCTTATCTGGGACGAGAAGACGTTGTACGAGTACTTGAACAACCCTAAGAAGTACATCCCTGGGACCAAGATGGTTTTTCCGGGACTGAAGAAGCCACAGGAGCGTGCCGGTCTCATAGCTTATCTGAATCAGGCTACTTCTTCTTGACTCTTTTCTTACCTCTTTCTTTTCTGGTTACTTGTTTCTAGATTGGAGTGCTTTTTCCCTCCGCATCAATATTTAAAAACCGGACCGGTTGACCCGTCGACCACCTGTCCGGGTTTCGAAACATTGCTCAGCATATATAGCAGAATCCTCTAAAAGGTTCTACAAATAGTTCAAAGACATGCATGGCTTCATTTTTCTGTGGTGTGGTGTTTGGCTGCTGAGATCTGGGAGCAGGGTTGAGGTTGTTTCCCAACAGAATCTTGGGGACCGAAACTCCTCATAAATTTATGGTGAAAATAGTGTTTGGACACTACGTGACCCAGGAACCACCAAATGGATCTTAGTACAGAACCTGTGTCATTTTAATTTGTGGGATGTTGTGGGACTTGTTTGTTACTTTGTTACATTTCAAAACAGATTTTTTTCTTTCTTTTGATCCGAATTTCAAAACCGATATGTGCGAGTTTTTTGGGTAAATATTGGGACTAGTTTGTTACTTGATAGGTGCGTAAATACGCCTATTTACGTCCCCTGATTTAGGTTTTTTATGTCTTTTTAATGCATTACTTGGGATTTGATACTCGTTTTTCGTGTTTTAGAACCTACGGAGTTGTAGGATGGCATTTGGAGTTAAATGGAGAATTTTATACAGTGCCGATCATATTAATCAAGAAATAGGACCAAGTTTAGATGACCGAAGGAGAGAAGCACCTAATCAAATTCCTACATGATGGATATTTTGGAACATAATAATGAGATGGAATAATTTCCACGTGTTGCTAGTGAAAGGCCATTTGGGTATTTGAATTAAAAGAAACAAATGGGCCAACAAACCTTTGTCTGTACGTGCATATATGACGGCCCAGTGAATCCCTTTTACTGGTCAAAGAGGTTTACAGCAACAACTATAAAAGGAAGCAAGGGTTCTGTTTTGAGAGATCTCATTTCCACGCAGCAACAGGCCATGGCTGTGGCCACGACTTCACACAACACTCCATGATCGGCTAAACACTCCATCTAGGGTGACGAGGATGCTTCTCTAAGTAATACTCCCTCCGTCCCGGTTTGTTTGTCCCCTTTTTGACTTTTTGAGAGCGTTTGACCTCTCAAAGAATTGGCTATAATTTTCAATTCGTAATGTTTTTAATATGCAATATGGATCTTGTTTGATAGATCTCAATTAGTTTTATTATACAAAATCTTCAAAATCATAAAAAACATTATAAATTGTAAGATATAAGTATATTTTTGAAAGACACGTATTTCGACAATTGGACAAACAAATTGGGACGGAGGGAGTATGATTGTTTAGATTTCTAGGAATTTTATTCAACTATTAATTGTATGACTTTGGATGATTCATAATTACTATTTTTCTGATTTCACTTGTGTGTTTGTATCTATGTTTTCAAACATTATCATACAATGGTTTTGAATGTTTCGAGATAGGCTTTGAGATAGACTATATGATGTGAGACGGGTCATGCTGTGTTTAAATTCAGTGAGACGATCCGTGCCGTGTTGAGATAGCCTATACGGAGTACAAATCTTGATTATCTTTTTGGGGATTATCAATAGAAATTGCTACCCTACGGTGATCTGGTTGAATATTGAATATGAACCCTAGGTTTCGAAACAATTGCGTTACAAGGAAAGATCGACTGAATCGGAAACTCCAGTCTCTCCTTTAATCAGTTTACAACTCCTTTAATCTGCTTTTTAGTTTAGTTTTAGTTTAATCAATCCAAATCAAAATCCAATTTCTCTTTACTTTCTGGATTAAATTACAAATCAATTGAACGTATTGCAACTTAACTTTTTACTCTTCGTGGATGATCTCGGACTTAATTGCTATTCTTCGGAATAATTGTTAATTTCCTGTTTTATAAATTGTATTTTTGGTACAAAAACGAATGACCAATACTATATTTAGAAAATTATTCGGTGGCTCCAAAGTATCATCACGTGTAATATTTGGAACTAGTTTGTTATATTCTATAAATTTTATCAATGCTCCTGTGACGTCAGGGGCAACTCTAGCGAATTGGGATGATGTTGTGTAGTGGTGTGCACAGCACCGTGTTATGCACCTCCGAGCCGTCGGATTGTGCATCCGATGATTCAAATCTCATCTCAGCAATAAACGGCTTTCGATTGTTGGTTGCCAAGATGAGATCCGAGCCGTCGGATGCACAATCCGATGGCTCGAAAGTGCTATGCACTTGACTGCACAGCACCAACCCAAAATTCGGCTCTAGCATGGGGTCAATGAGGTTTAAGCGAATCCTCTAAATTCAAAAACTGTATTGAAATTGTATTTATATAAATTTTGTCCCCACTAAATCATTTGCATAAAACTAAAGTACGTAAAAATTCCCTTACTTTTTGGAGTAAGCAGATAATATAACTGAACAAAACAAAAATAACGCAAGCCCATTAAATTTTTTACCCAATATAAATATCCCCTATTGTATACATAGTTAAATTTGTATGTAAAAATTTCTGAACATTTTTGTCACTACTAAATTAAATTCTGGAGCCGCCCCGTGTGCCATCACCTCGTGCATAGGGCACTGATTAATTTTTTCAAATGAGTACGTAACGAACTAGTCCCAAAAATTATTGCCTAGAACATTGAATAATCTCTCATACATATTCAGGTTGAATTCAATGTATCGTGCCAGGTCTAATAACAAATCATATTCTGTGGACAGTGAAACTAATTTACTTAGATTTTGTTACTCCTGCATCTTTCTTTGTCAGAAAATCTCAAACAAAGAAAGTCTCAATTTTGCATACTTGCATTGATCAATGCACCTCGATTAATTTCGTAAGACAATGTCCAGGAACGGATCATGCTGTGTAACAATTGAGGTTAGCAATATAGCATGCAATTTTTGTTCATAAAATTTGATATCCGCCGGTGTAATAACATACATGTGTACGAAACAGTCTTTAAAACTTTTATTGACGGATCAATATGGTAAAACAAAAACTTTCTGAGATACGGAGTGAGATACTTAATGGCCATTCCATGGCATAAAGCATGAATTAATGTCTCTGAAGGTAGAAGTTGTCACCAACCATATATTGGCTAGATCAAAGGAAAGGTACGAGATCCGAAAATGTAAAATTTTAGCTAAGGAGTATAGTTATGATGATATAGCTAGCCAGTTCTAGCTTAATTAAGGCGAACGAAGATGTCCTTGTGCCGTTAAAGATGCGATGCAATCGTCAAACATCTCTTCGATCGACTTGAACTTGAATCCTAAACTCGTCAACTTGGAGGTGTTCCACTCATAGTATGGCCTGTCAAGTGCCTCGAACCTGCAGGAAACAGCCCACATTGTAAAAATCAGCTCATGAACCACATTGTAAAAACATGCATCATGCTTGGCGGGAACACCAACCTCTTGGGCAAAGGAAAGTTCGGATAGCGGGCAGACAGCATCGAGACCAACTCATTGTTGTCGAGAACAATCGAGCTGCAAAGGTACCGTCCGTGAGCTTTTTTGTGCTCATAGACAAGGATGTGGCATCGGGCGACATCGTCAATATGCACGTACCCCATCCTTCCGTGCCACTGAAAGCTCGCCGTCTTGCCTATTTTTTATATTTGAAGCAACACAACCATGTTAGAAACAAACCAAAATAGTGAAAAGGCTTAGTACAAAATTGGTAACAAATTAACTAGGAGTACTGTGATACCTTGAAGCAAGCCGAGGACATCAGATGCAGTAGTGCATAACTCAGGAGACAAACTAGGCCCAACGACAAATGAGGGGAGAACGGTCACTAAATCGATCTTGTTCTCGTTGCAGAACTCCCATGCTGCCCTTTCGGCTAGGGTCTTCGATAGAGCATACCAAATCTTAAAATTTCATAACAAAATCAACTCGATATGAGATGAAGTTTAACAAAGAGGAAAAAGTATAGATGTTAGTAGAACAACTGAATTTGAAATTGATATGATAACCTTGAGTCTTTCGCAAAGTTCCACGGAACTCCATGACGACTCATCCAAAGGTATTCTAGGGTCGAAATCGTCTCTTGCTCTTGCTGTCGACGAGGAAGAGGTCAGAACCACGCGCTTCAGCGATGGATTCTTCTTGCACGAACGTAAGACATTCAAAGTACCCTCGATTGCAGGCGTCAAGATTTCAGCCTGATCAATCCCAGTTTAAACAGACCGACCACAAGTCAAGACATCACCACTAATGCAACTACTCCAAGCAATGAATTTTGCTGATTGATTTGAATGGTTTAGACAAGGGAAGGAGAAAAAGAATTGCCTTGGGATCGGATGTAGGGCGGCCGAGTACTGGTGAAGCAGAATGGAAGACACCATCACACCCCATGATCGCGTCGTCGAAGCTTCCCTCCTCCATCAGGTCGGCCCTCGCCAGCCGGAGCCTCTCCTTGGCTCCCTCCAACCTCCACAGAT
The DNA here is from genome assembly GCA_019656835.1 of Rhododendron ovatum. Classification (NCBI taxonomy): domain Eukaryota; kingdom Viridiplantae; phylum Streptophyta; class Magnoliopsida; order Ericales; family Ericaceae; genus Rhododendron; species Rhododendron ovatum. The sequence continues at coordinate 10,609,891 of CM033801.1, forward strand.
GCCCCAATTTCTTCTCATTTCCTGCAATATAAATACAGAGAAGAACAAAAACATTTGTTACATTACGTATTGAAAAGAATGTAGGCAGACTATAAGACTTTTTTTCTTAAATTTTTTCAAAGCAGTAGACAAGTATTTGACACGGAAACAGCTTTCTGTAATGAGGAGGATCTCATAGAGACTATTCACGAAACAATGCCCCTGACCATAGTAAAAGGTCTGTAGGCAGTGACAATTCATTTGGTTTTGTATAGGTACCCTACTTATTTTTCCAAAAATTTAAATAGGAACTACTCAATAAGCACCCCAAACAATTTGTAGAATTCTCCCATCCAAATTAAGAGTTCTACAGCATGTGGACATTTTTGTATTTATATTTACCAATTCCAATACTTAAAATAGAAGAATAGATAACTGCAAATTAGAAAGAAACCAATATAAATAGGTTGAGCCAAAATTGATTTGTCATTTGTCCATATTTACTTTGTTTGAATGAATCTAAAGTTAGGACTTCAAAAATTGAGCACAAAAATCTTTGGAGCATCGTATTTTGTATCACTATGTGAACGTTTCTATCTAATTTCGTTACTTTCCAAAACGAAATCCTAGCTCCGTTGTGCACTATAGAGAGGGGAAACGGGGATATATACCGGGGTCCCTGACCGTCCCGGTGACACGATACCCGGACAAGAGGAGTCGCTTGATCAACCAAGAAGCAACGAAACCAGATGCCCCTGTCACGCACACTCTGCCTTTGGATTCAAACTTGTCACCCATTTTGTATTTTCCCTTTGATTAATCTGATTGTGCTTCAGTTGACGCCTCCGCCACTTTCTATCTCATTCTGGGGTATATATAGTTACAAGCCATGCTTATCCTCATTTACATTATTAGGGTTAAGGTCCTGTCCAATTCCCCCTATGGTTCATTTCTGTCCGGTTTGGTTTTTCTTCGGCCCGGGACAGGCTCACAACAATGATCGAAAAACGTTCATTTTGTAAAGCTCGCAAAGTAATTTGACTGAGTCGATTTCGTCGGATACCGATCGACACCTTATTGGAACACATTTATCTTCAAACAAATGCGTTTGATCCATTGTGGTAAGTGTATTTGTTTTAAGATAACTATATTTCATTAAGGCATTCATCGGTATCCAATGCATATGGTCTTCGGAACGGTCAAAGTAGTTGGTGAGCTTTATAAAATGAACGTTTTCGATTATTGTTGTGAACCAGAAACGGGCCAAAAAAAAGTCAAACTAATGAACAAAAATGAACCATAGAAAACTAGAGAAAACTGGACAGGACGTTAACCGCAGTAGAGGATGAGTAGTAGGCAAGTCATCTCTTGCTTGTGGGCTGTTGTTTTTGTTTGATTTAAGGTTGGAAGTAGGAAGTCCAACCAAAGGTGCTGAATTTTACTTGACAGTTATTTTGTTCAATGCTGTCTTTGCACACCTCAACTACAAATTTAAAAACAAAAAACAAAAAAACATTGGTACTATTTTAGATTTTGAGATCAGATTGCATGCATGCATGTTGGTGCAATTGAAAACCATATCAAGATCTACTAAAATACTCCTAAAATAATCATGCAATAATGGTCCATGTGATGGCAGGCAACAGGGCAAGTCAAATTAAAAAAGGAAAGACTCAAGTTTTATCATGGTTCAGGGTAGTTAAATATAAAGGAGGGTAGTGTCCATTTGTCACCAAAAAAAAGGAGCAACAAATTGCAAATATAATACGTTTTAACAAGGGCGGAATCCGGAATCCGGAATGTAATATGTCTTGGGTTAAAATAGGTTAGTGGGTGGAATGGATTGGGCTAAAATTATTTGAGCTAAATTTTACGTATAATTTTTTTGTTTTTTTCAAAGCTGACCTGGACTATAGTTCAACCTTCTATACTCATGGTTCCGCCCTTGAATAGGAAGGAGTTGGATTCTCAATCGGCATTTTTCAGGCACAAGAGCAAGGGTCACGTTAATGATGGCATCTGTTTATTTTGTAAAGCTTATTGAGAACAATAGGATGTCAAAAAATATAAAACCCGGGTGCCGTTTAATACCTATTCACAATGCATTTATCATTATGAAAATGGGGTCAGCCATTCTAAATCAAATCCGTTAAACCCATTTTTACAATAGGTAAATTCATTTTGAAGAGGTAATATTACTCGACATTTGATCTCAATGATTTTTACTCGGTTAATGTTCTCAGTAAACTTTACAAAATGAACAGATCCTATCATTGACGTGGCGTCTACTTGTGCCTGAATAGCAATTCCCCGAGGACTGCCGAGAATCCAAGTCCTAATAATAAGAGCTATGCGATAATGGGCCAAGAGTCGTTGCCCGGAATTTGTAATTACTAATGAACACCAATTAATTTACCATTTCTCCATTTATCCCTGAACAAACCTCGTGCCTTCAAGTGTACGAAGTTCATCTCTTGATATTCTATTAGGGTCCGTTTGATTAGCGAGAAAAATATAGTGGAAAATGAAAATGAAAAAAAGTGAAATAAAAGAAAAGAAAAGAAAATCTATTTTTCTTTCTCGCATATATCCGTTTGATTAAGATGAAAGTTTTGCAAGGAAATACGGAAGTAATAGTAATAAATGATAATTCTTACAATAAAAATATAATTTTCCTATACTTTTTGTGAGAAAAAGTAACACGTACTTTCTAGCTTTAGAGGGTTGTACGGAAAAATTTATTTTCTATCACTTCCTAGGACATTCTTGCTAAGTGAACACCAAAAAAATATTTTTTTTGCTCTTTCTTGTACTTTCTACCATTATCTCGTTAATCAAACAGAACATTAGGCATTTGTTGAATTTCGTTGATTATACCGGTTAAGATATGGCTTAAACCCGTCCTTTAGTTTTCCTTTGGATTTCCTAACATGTTATGCTTCTCCCTCTCCCGTGTCTAAAATCGCTTGGGTCATTCTTGACATGCTCTCCATGGAGGATTGCTACGTATTGGTCGCCCTCCTACTTTTTTTTATTTATGTTTGTTAAACTCACCTCCCTATCGTACACCACACAAAAAAAAAAAAAGATTGTTTTATTCACGGAGGTTCCATGAACAAGCTTTTCACGGAAAACGAGCAATTTCAGTCATCCATTTCGGCAATCAACAGTTAGTTATATTTTTAATTTCTGATCGCTAATAAACATTTTTTTCGGTTAATAATTTGTCTTTAATCTGGAACGTCCAAAACACTTTAGGACGACCAAGATTGGCAATAAAGATTTTCCCCAAAAAAAAAATGGTCTCTTGGACAAGTTTATTTTTTCACTAAAGTTAAAACTACATGGGTTATTATTACGGAGTAGTTTATTTCAACCCTTTTTGCTTTTAATTTTGACAACAAGATGTTCTATTTGGTGTTGTGTTTAGATTATTATATGAGTAGCATTTTTATTTTGACAAATCTTTCAATCATGTTCATTTTCGGGATTACTACCATTAGGTACAGAAAATAAAAAGTATTTTTCATTCAAGATAAGATAGAATACTTAATTACCACTAGGTCCATTTTTATAAAATACATTTACCATTAATGGAAGTGTCACCCTAAGACATCCTAAGGTTTTAGGGTACCCTAAAACTTTAAGGTACCTTAGGGTTTTAGGATACCATAGAATTTTAGGGTGCTCTAAGATTTTAGAGTTTAGGATACCCTAGGGTTTTTTGGTACCTTAGAGTTTAAGTTTATGTGCTTTCATATGTCACACCCTCGATTTTTAACATAAATATAAATGATTTCCATAAATAAAATCTCGCCATAATCCGTACGATAACCAAAATAATGTAGCATTCCCAAAACATTACATCTTTGGCTCCGAGGCCCAAATTGACACAAGTACTGTATATTCAAGAGTTAAGGGTTACAATATTCCATAGTCAAAAGATTTACAAATAAAGTTACAAATACATCTTCAAAAGAGATTTACAAAGATGCCTAAGTAACTCCTCAATCGATAGCTTTCAAAATAATGATCACATCCAAGCACTCCAAGCATGCACGCTATTGTCCTGTATTAGTACCTGAAAATGATAATAGGCTTGAGCTACACTAGCCCAGTAGGAAATTCTACGCTAACATTATATGCAAGAGAAATACAAGGATGATCACAAGGAAGAACGGGAGACAGACCACACAATAGGCAATAACCAAGGCTTAACAATCCAACAAACTCGGTATGATGTTTGGTATACACCTCAATCTTTAACCGCTTCACTTTCCATGTGTCCAACATCGTTTCACGTTAAGTGTCATGAGCCGAAGCTCCTGCCGGGCTAATTATGGGACCCCGCTATCCCCTGCCAAGCGCCCACCGAGAAGGTTGGGCCTTGAGTGATCAATATGAGCATTTGCTCCTGCCGGGCTGATTATGGGACCCCGAAATCCCCTGCCAGGCACCCACCCGTCGATGGGCCCCAAATGTTCTCGTTGTGTCGATAAGTGTCCAAGAATCTCGTACACACATAACGTGTCATTTCAATGTAATCATAATCCATATGGAATTCGACGTCCAATTTTACCAAACAAGGGGCGAGGGTTGCAAAGATACACAACAAACTCAACGAATATGAGCGATAATGTTATGGAGTGATTTGGTGATGTTTGGAGCAAGTTAGAAGCGATCGGGGGTCAAAACAATGGAGTCAAAACAAGGAATGAAACTTGACCTTAAGGCATTGAAGTATAGATACTGCGCAGTTCAGTATCTATACAACTGGCCTTAAAAACGATCCAGAGCCGATTGTATCGATACTGATTAATTCAGTATCGATACTTCAATAACTAAGGTCGTTCCAGAGATTCCTGTATCGATACTGAGAAGAGCAGTATCGATACAAATGGGTGTTCGAGCAGATTTTCTGCAGATTTCAAAGAATCCAACAACAACAACAACAATAGACACGATTTCAAGTAAGGAGAGCACTTCTATCACATATATTGAGAGGTAGAATCCCTACCTCGAGGCCGAAGAACGAAACCCACAAGAATTTCGAGCTCTAGCTTCCAAGAATCAAACCGAGAGTGATACGACTCCACCGAGCTCCAACCGGCGAACTACGGACCACAATACGCGTAGAGGTTGAAGGATTGGAGGTTGTTTTGAGTGGGTTTTGAGTTATTAGAGTGAAATTTGGTGAGAGAGCAAGAGAGAGGGAGAGAGCCGAGAGAGGGAGGGAGAGCCGGTGAGGGAGAGAGGAGAAAAATGATTCCATGCTCTCTCTCACCCTCCTATATATACTCACATATATGTAAACTACACATTGTACCCTTCTACAATCAATTCTTTCACTTTGGCCCCAAATCACATAAATACCACATTTCTCATTTTCCTCAATTATAAACATTGAAATTAATTAAATTAACTACGGGTCTCTACACCATAGAACTCAAGATTTTAGGCACTTTTATAGGGATTTTAGGGTGCACTTTTCTATTATAGGGTTTAGTGATTTAGACACTTTCATTGGGTCCCTAGGATTTAGGCATTTTCATAGAATACCTTACGATTTAGACATTTTTACAGAGTACCCTAGGATTTACCTATGATTTAGACACTTTTATAATATACACTAGGATTTAAGCACTTTCAGGGTTTAGGATTTTAGGTACTTTCATAAGGTTTTGGTGTTTCATTAATTGGAAGTGACCTGATGGAAAATACTTTTTATTTTTTGTACCCAGTGGTAAAAAGCCCGTAATTTCAAGCTCAAAAATAATGTGTTTACACAAATAATTTTTATAGTAATATGAATCTTGTTTGATAGATCTCATTGAGATCTTTTGAACGGTAAAAAAAAATCAAAAATTTATTTTTCATTTATGTTAATTTTTAATTTAAAAATATAAAATAAATACTTACTATTTTTTAAGATATTATTGAGGGGCTTGAGAATATGCTAAGCGGGTACCAGTTTATTGCGAATTGGACTTGTGAAATAGCTTTCTCTCTACTTCCCGTCTTTACCACCAGACGCCACCTCTCTACTGGGTTTTTAGGGCTTCTTCTTATTCTTCTTCTTTTTCTTCTCTCTCAAGAATGTCAATTGGGTTATTCCCATCTCATTCGGTATGTTTTCTGATTTGATAATTGGAGACTAGGTTTTTTTTTTTTATTATTTATATCCGCATGTTTGGGTTAGTTTACACGTACCTCGATTAATTCCGGAGTCCTGAAGTTAACGACCAGAGAAAATCTTCAATGGATCGAAGGTTTAGAATATTTCGCCTCTATGAGAATAGAACATGTGCCCTCGTGGAGGAGCACTTATTGCTTTGTGATAACGACTTAGCCAAACCCCCGGGTTATCTATTCAGACTAGGTTTTGCGTTTGTTACATGTTCTGAAACAGAATGGTCAACAGTGACACATTTTGCATATGGTTCTGTTATCAAATCTCCAGTTTCTTTATTGCGAATTTTACTTGTGAAAGAGCTTTCTCCCTCCTTCCCGTCTTTACCACCAGACGCCACCTCTCTACTGGGTTTTTAGGGCTTCTGCTTCTGCTTCTTCTTCTTCTTTTTCTTCTCTCTCAAAAATGTCAATTGGGTTCTTCCATATGTTGGTCAGATTGTCCAGAGTGTTCCTTCATTTTAGTTTGTTTTCTTGGTTTTTCCCGTAAAGGCTTGAGCTTTATCTCAGTGATTTTGCTGTATTTGGTTTGTGTTTTTAAAAGTTTTTTGAAAAATAATAAGGGTAATAAGTGGAGAAAGATAGAGAGAGAAATGTTAGAAGTTAGAGGAATCTAAGGAGAATTTTTTGAAAAATTCTTTTCAAATAGCAAAAAGAACAAGACATAATAATTGTCAAGTTTGGTCTTTCTGTAGAATAATCATGGGTTTTATTTGGTTGAGAGTTTAGTTTAATTTAGTTTTGATAGTGGGTAGGGAGAAAAATAGAATAATGATTGAAGATATGAGTAATGATTAGAGAGAGATAAAGAAAGATGTGAAAGTAATAATTGGAGAAATATGATAATGATTGGAGAAAGAGATAAGGTAGTGATTGAAAACTAAACTAAAAATAAAAGGTTAATCGAACAAAGTTCGGACTAGGTTTTTTTTTTTTTTTTTTATATCAGCACGTTCGGGTTAGTTTACACGCATCTCGATTAATTCTGGAGTCCTGAAGTTAATGACCGAGGAAAATCTTCAATGGATCCAAGGTTTGGAATATTTCGCCTATGCGGGAATAAAACATGTGCTCTCATGGAGGAACACTTATTACTTTGTGATAGCGACTTAGCCAAACCCCCGGGTTATCATTCAGACGGATGCACGGGGGGGGGGGGGCTGCTGGCCCAATTTGGGGCCCACCCCGGTCTCACTCCAATAATCTGAATCGTTCACTTTGTAGAGCTCGTCGAGTAGAACAATTATGCAAAAAATTAGCTTAATTGGATATCATTAAATACCTGATCGGAGCCCATATAACTTTCAATCCATGGGTTACAGTGGATTTGATCCAGTATTTCAGATCTATTCTTTTTAAGATAAAAAGTTTCCGATCAGATACTTAATGATATTCAATTAAGCTGATTTTTTGCATAGTTGTTCTACTCGACGATCTCTACAAAATAAACGATTCAGATTATCAGAGCGAGACCGGGGTGGGTCCCAAAATAGAGAGCAGCAGCTAAAAGGAAAAGGGTAATATGGTCATTAAAAAAGTGTAGAGACACGCACTAGATAAGTGGGAAAATTGAGACGAAAGGAGAAACTCTTGATAGATGATTTGATTTGAAGAGATGGAAAAAAGTGCATTACTTTTGTCTTTTTGTGGATGTCCACTGAGACAGTTTCTAGCAAAACCCTTCCAAAAATACATAATATGGGTTTCACACTTAATTTAAATACATAATATGGGTTTCACACTTAATTTAAATGGCATTCATTTCAATTGAATCCTGATTTATTCAATTCTTCTATGTACGCCATTGTTCATTTTCAAAGCGTCCCGTAAAGAAGATTTATGGCGTTAAATCTTGTGTGTCTAAAAGTGTTTTAATCGGTCTGGATTACAATCAATTGTGATTAGTAACAATTATTTTTGACTGGTCAAAATTGAAAACACATCTCAGCCATTGATTGCGCAAATGAACGGATGGAATTGATTGTATTCACAACTCCGTCGTAAATCCCTCCAAAGATTCAAGATTCCAACTAAACCAATTTTTGGGTAAGTGACACACCGTTGTACATATATAAATGCACGCATATGTGTTTGTACTTAAGATGGGTTTGGATTAAAAAATAGGGAGTGATTTTTTTTGTTTTTATTAAATTTTTTTTGCATTTATTAGTTTTGCATCAAATTTTTGTGACTTACTGGTTCATCTCTATGAGAGGAACCGAAAAAGTATAAATTTTGTATCAGAACCCATATTTTTTTGAAAAAGACAAAAAATAAGTCAAAAAATTGTCTTTTTGACTTATTTTTGTACTTTTTAAAAAAATTTTGAGTTTCGATCAATTTTTTTTACTTTTTCGGTTCCTCTCGTCGAAACGAAGCCATAATTCACAAAAGTTTGACGCAAAACTACCAAATGCAATTTTTTTTTTTGAATAAAGCTGAAAAAAATCATTCCCTACTGTTTAATCCAAACCCACCCTAATTATCTGAACCTTTCTAACGCCATTCACTACAGCATGCTCTCTCTCTCTCTCTCTCTCTCTCTCTCTCTCTCTCTCTCTCTCAGTTTTCTTTTACCACAAAATGCCAATTTAGATAGGTATTTTAGTCATTTAGATGTATAATATGGTAATTTTATTGTACATGGATATTTTAGTTATTTAGATGTATAAGGGTAATATGGTCATTTCAGTGTACATGGATATTTTAGTCATTTTAAAATTTTAATATATATGTAATTGGGTTAATGCCGTTCAGAAAAAAAAATTGTAATTGGATTAATGGTCGGGTTTTAAATAAATGGGTCGGGTCGGGTCGGGTATGGGTAATTAGGCTCATAACTAATAGGTTCTAAATGAGCCAATGACCCATTAAAAACCCAACCCACTTATAACTTACCCAATTTGATCCAAACTCGCCCATTTGTCACTCCTAGATTTGATTCCCCTACGAGTCTAGCAGCAATACAACAATAGCAGAGCTGGTTGATGACCTGCATACTATATTGTCCTTAAAGGAATATTTAGTGCATAGTTTGGAAAAGAAATTACTGATATTTGATAGACATGATCAAGCTACCTGACATGTGTTCCTTGGGGTCCAACGGAATGGAATGGAAAATTTGATATCCACCGGTGTAGTAGTAACATACGTGTGCACGAAACAGTCCTTGAAATTTTTATTGACGGATAAACTTTCAAAAGTACGTAAAATACTTATGGCCATTCCATGACATATAGCATGAATGTCTCTGAAGGTAGAAGTCGTTCATCAAGCATTGGCAAGATCAAAGGAAGGTACGAGAGATTCGAAAAGAGTAAAAGTTTAGATAAGGAGCACAGTTACGATGATATAGCTAGCCAGTTCTAGCTTAATTAAGGCGAACGAAGATGTCCTTGCGCCATTAAAGATGCAATACAATCGTCAAACATCTCTTCGATAGACATGAACTTGAATCCTAAACTCGTCAACTTAGAGGTGTTCCACTCGTAGTATGGCTTGTCGGGTGACTCGAACCTGGAAACAGCCCACATTGTAAAAATAAGTTCCTGAACCAATCCTCATAATATGTCACAAGTAGTCTGAAACAGGAAGATTTTGAGCTCATTACTAATGAAACACCATGCATCATGCTCACTGGTGATACCAACCTCTTGGGGATAGGAAGGTTTGGATGGCGGGCAGACAGCATCGAGACCAACTCATTGTCGTCGAGAACAATCGAGCTGCAAAGGTATCGTCCATGAGCTTTTTTATGCTCATAGACAAGGATGTGGCATCGCGCGATATCGTCAATGTGCACATACCCCATCCTTCCAAGCCACTGAAAACTCTTCGTCTTGCCTATTTTTTATATTTGAAGCAACACAACCATGTTAGAAACAACCAAATTAGTGAAGTTAAGGCTTAGTACGAAATTGGTAACAAACTAGGAGTGTGCTACCTTGAAGCAAGCCAAGGACATCAGATGCAGTAGTGCTTAACTCAGGAGACAAACTAGGCCCGATAGCAAATGAGGGGAGAACGGTCACTACATCGATCTTGTTCTCGTTACAGAACTCCCATGCTGCCCTTTCGGCTAGGGTCTTCGATAGAGCATACCACATCTTAAAATTTCATAACAAAATCAACTAGATATGAGATGAAGTTATACAAAGAGGGAAAAAAAAAAAAAAACTTCTTAGGTTGTTAGTAGAACAACTGCATTTGCAATTATTGATATTCTGAGAGGATACTTGATGTTGATATGATAACCTGGAGTCTTTCGCAACGTTCCGCGGAACTCCATGACGACTCATCCAAAGGTATTCTAGGATCGAAATCGTCTCTTTGTCTTGCTGCCGACGTGGAAGAGGTGAGAACCACGCGCTTCAGCGATGGATTCTTATTGCACGAACGTAAGACATTCAAAGTACCCTCGATTGCAGGTGTCAAGATTTCAGCCTGTTCAATCGCAGTTTAAACAGACCGATCACAACTCACGACATCATCATTAATTCAAGTACTCCAAATAATGAATTTTGCTGATTGATTTGAATGGATTCGACAAGGGAAGGAGATTGCCTTGGGATCGGATGGGCAGTGGCCGAGTACAGGTGAAGCAGAATGGAAGACACCATCACACCCCATGATCGCGTCGTCGAAGCTTCCCTCCTCCATCAGGTCAGCCCTTGCCAGCCGGAGCCTCTCCTTGGCTCCCTCCAGCATCCACAGATGCCCCAATTTCTTCTCATTTCCTGCCATACAAATACAGAGAAGAGCAAAACCCTTTCATTACGTACTGAAAAGAACGCAGGCAGACTATTGGCCTAGTTGTAAAGTTGTTCCTCCGTTACCAGGAAAGAAAGAAAAATGTAGGCAGACAACAAGACTTTTTTTTAAAAAAAAAATTGAAAATGGCAAGACTACAAGACCAACCTACATCCCTGCAGGCAGTGACAATTCATTTTGGTTTTGTATTAGTATGTTATATAACCTACATATTTTTCAAAAAATTTCAATAGGAATTAAACAATAAGCACCCCAAACAATTTTTACAATTCTCCTATATATCCAAATTAAGAGTTCTACAGCAAGTGGACATTTTTTGTATTTATATTTACCAATTCCAATACTTAAATAGAAGAATACATAACTGCAAATTAGAAAGAAACCAATATAAATAGGTTGAGCTGAAACGCCACAGCTAAAATTGATTTGTTATTTGTCCATATTTACTTTGTTTGAACGAGTTCAAAGTTCGGACTTCGAAAAATGAGCGCAGAAATTTGTATCGCTACGTGATCATTTCTATCCAATTCCATTACTTTCCAAAACGAAATCGTAGCTCCGTCATGCACTTTAGAGAGGGGAGGCGGCGATACATACCGGGGTCCCTGACCGTCCCGGTGACGTGGTACCCGGACAAGAGAAGTCGCTTTATCAAACAAGAAGCAACGAAACCGGATGCCCCTGTCACGCACACCCTGCCTTTGGATTCAAACTTGTCACCCATTTGTATTTCCCTGAGAATAATCTGATTGTGCTTCAGTTGACGCCTCCATCACTTTCTATCTCATTCTGGGGTATATATAGTTATGAGCCATGCACATGAGCATGAGAAATGGCCCGGGACAGGCTCACAGTGATGATCGAAAACGTTCTTATTGTAAAGCTTGCCAAGTAATTGACCACGTCGAAAATCATGTTCGTCGGATACCGATACCTTATTGGAACACAATTATCTTCAAACGAATGAGTCCAATCCAGCGTGGTAAGTGTATTTGTTTTAAGATAACTGTATTTCGATAAAGCATTGATAGGTATCCGATGACGAATATAGTTTTTAAAACAGTCAAAGTAGTTGATGAGCTTTACAAAATAAACGTTTTCGATTATTGTTATGAACCCGAAACGGGCCCAAAAAAGCCAAACTTGACAAAAAAATGAACCATAGAAAACTGGACTGGACCTTAACCCGAGCGGTAGAGGATGAGTAGTAGGCAAGTCATCTCTTGCTTCTGGGCTGTTGTTTTTGTTTGATTTAAGGTTGGACATGAGCATGAGAAATGGAATTGGCACATCGCATTTGCGTTTGGTTATTTTTGGAGGGTTGGCAGGTAGGGGTTAAGGTCTTGTCCAGTTCCCCACTATGGTTCGTTTCTGTCCAGTTTTTTTTTTGGGCCCAGGATAGGCTCGTAACAATGATCGAAAACGTTCATTTTGTGAAGCTTGCCAAGTAATTCGACCGTGTCAAAACCATGTTCTTCGGCTACCAATGGATACCTTATTGAAACACATTTATCTTCAAACAAATGGATCTGATCCAGTATGATAAGTGTATTTGTTTTAAGATAACTGTATTTCGATAAGGCATTTGTCGCGCCCTGATTTTTACCAGCAGTCGCCCAACCCACTTTGTAGGGCAAAAAGACAACACTTCCAAAATCATGACTTTTAAATGCGACAATTATGTATATTGAGTTAGTAGCTGTGACTCAGACTTTTATTTGAAAATGGAGTCGCCACCTAACATTGAGTTCAGGTGTGTCAGGTCACCCGTTAAAACCGTGTTGTGAAGAAAACAATTTTAACTCTTTTTTAATATTTCCGTTTGAGCAAATTCTTCTTTCAAACGTGGCTTATAATTGACTCCCATTTGAGGATTTGCGAAAACAGGGATGGATTCGGGGATTTATTGTTACTTGTGGGGAAGGTGTTAGGCACCCCACATCAGCCTTTCAGTGCTTTATTTTTCAAAGTTAGCATTTTTCAAGTAATTATCCTTGGCAAATAACTAACATAAAATGCATGCAATGGAGCTGCTTATTGATAACATGACCATAGTCCTCTTTTTCGTGTTTTAAGGCATGTGGAATCCTGGAATCACCGGGACTCGATTGTGGCTACATTATCACCGACAAACGGTCGCTAGGTACTTCTAAGTTTCAACGCCATTCTTATATACACGAAAAGAACACCTCGGTTCACAACGATCTTCTTTTCATTTATACCGAAATAAGGGTGCAAAACGGTAATCCGAACAATGCAACCTTATTTTTGGTTTTAGGAGAAAAGAACATTCTTGTGATATTAATCTAAGTAAAAAAAAAAATTTGAGTTGAACTGAAAATTTGAATTGGAAAGGGGGAAATACCCCTACGTAGGATTACATCTTCCTCACCTTGTGCGGTGGATTTTTACAGAGGTGTGCTCAGAAATTAAACTAGACAAAAATATAACTAGAAATAGCACAGAATTCAATCCGTACTTATTTTTAGCTATATAATTGTTGTCGTGTTACTCTGGCTTACAATGAACTTGTGGGGATCAGGAGTTTTTTTCCCGAAGCTAAACTAGGAGGGCTTCAGCCTCGGAGATTTTGGAGATAGCTCTTTTTGGATCCCCCGATGCAGCAAATGGTCATGGATTTTATAGGCCATTCTTGGGGACAGTTTCACGTGTTGCAATAAAATGGAGACTTACCAATTAGTGCGGTTGGACCTGTTGGTGGAACGCGTGTGACTTGCCTGTCTTTACCAAACCTCATAAACCATTGTCCCAATATTTTGTTTTCTTCTTTTTGAAAATTCATGGTGTTTCGGGTCAACCTGTGCACACATTAGACTAAATCTATGGCCCCTATCCGTTACGCGTGGGGGCGATGTGACCCCAGGAATTGCTGACAAGAGAAATCGAACCTTAAGTCTAGGACAAAACAAATTCCTAACTCCAGAGAGCCAAGACCACAGGGCCAATCCCTGGAGGTTCCGTTTCTCTTCTTGGGAAAATGACGGCCAAGGACTTGTTTTGGTAATTAATACCCGCCAAGGACATTTTCAGTATTAACAAATGTTTTCAGCATGTCTTTGGCGGATATTAATTATCAAAATACGTCCTAGATCATCATTTTCCCTTTCTTCTTTCATTTGTACTTCAGCCCCGTTTGTTAATCAGATTCAACCTTGGGATTGGACTAATAGTACCACCGGACTATGAATCTCTTGTTTGGTAACACAAAATCCCTTCGGATTGTTAATCCCATGGGATGAGCAAGCCTCCTAAAGGAGGAGAATATGGGGGATTGGTAATACCCCCATGGACTTGGTATTAATCAAGGTTCAATCTGAATATCGTACTAACAAGGATACCGATTTTTCTATTGGTACGGTACATACCGGTACCGATTACATACCAGATACCGTTTCGGATTTAGCGCTATTGCTTACATATAATTATATATCAATAATTTTTCCAAGAGAATACAATCCATCCTACTAATTTCTAAATCTGAAATATGACACATGCAACCATAGCTGAATTTAAAAAACAAAATATCAGACTAAGTTCTCACGATCACAAATTAATAGATATCAATGACTTTTGTTAAATTGTGATTTTCTTTTAATTTTTTAACCAAAAGATACTTCTTTTAAAAGGTATATAGGTTGCGCGCCGAATATTTATTTAGGAACGAATGGAGTATTATTTTAGCTTTTGAGATCAGATTGCACGCATGTTGGTGCAATTGAAAAACATATCAAGATCTACTAAAATCTAAAATACTCCTAAAATAATCATGCAATAATGACATAATTACTAATGAACGTGAGACACGCCCAACGTTGTGGGCAATTGCACTAATAAGGGACCTTGCCCCGGAAATTGTACTAATTACTAATGAACACCAATTAGTTTACCATTGGTCCATTTATATCCCTTAACAAACCTCGTGCCTTCAAGTGTATGAAGTTAAGCAGTCAACAAACTAGCTACATCTCTTAATACTGAGTTGTTTGCAACATGTGTTGTACGCTCAGTCATGCTTGTTGGACTAATAATGAATTTTATTTAGCGTTATTATTTAATTTTGAATTATTTGGGTTTCTTTTGGTAGATTGTTGTAAAAGAAGGGTTAATTATGAAGTTTTCTTTGTTGAGGTTTGTTTGTTTGGCATATGATCGTTTTGTATTTTAGTAATGGCTAGTTTGGTTATCTATGGTTTCGGGCTAAAGTGTTGTTGTTAGGTGCAAGATGACTCTTTTTTCCCTCCATCAAATGCACTAATTAGTCTTATAAGTGTGTTTTTTTATGTTTTGTTATGCTAGCGAAAGTAACGGAATGAGTAATGCAGTAGTATGGAGTAAAGCACACAATTGTAAAAATCAAGCCAGAAAGGGTAAAGACATGGGGGTTTTTTTTCTCACGCACCTTTATACTGACTTTAGGTAGTAGTCCAAAGTCATGCCTGGTGATTTCATGTTTGGTATTGTCGTCCGTTGTAATATATTCTAATTATGTGCTTTGGTATTGTAATCGTAAGAAATATGTGTAACGACTCTAATTTTTATTAAATAAAAAATTCATTTAAATGTTGTTATTTCTTTTAATTATTTGATATTAATTTAAATATTTCTTTTAATTCCGTTAATTCGTCATAATTAAGTTTTAGTCCTTTTAAAATTCTTTTTATGATTAAAAACCCTACTTGGCTAGTAGAGTTAATTTCCAACCGACTAGTTGGACAAACCAAACTATCATTTCTCCTAATTACACTCTCCGAACCCTAATTGGACCTTTTTGACCATCTCGGAGCCCTTTTGAACCCCCGAACCCTAATTGAACCCTTAGACTTTTAGGGGTAATCATTATACCCCATGATAAGTCATTTCAAACCCTAATTTTTACCGAATATTCCTTTACCCTCCGGTCCATAAATGCTAGGAAAATTTTTGACCATTGGTCATCGATTATCAAGTTGCCAATAAGGCTTTGATTTGACTATACAAAATCATGGGCCAAGGAATCTCATCATTTTGCTTCCAAAACTAAGTTAACCAAGCCATGCATGCATGCAACCCTAGGATAACCCTAGACTTACGTTCCTAGACACACACATATATACTCTTATATATATATATATATACACACACATATATATATATATATATATATGTACCAGAGAGAGAGAGAGAGAGAGAGAGAGGAGAGAGAGGGGGGAGGCCGGATGGGGAGGGAGAGGGGGAGTGTGTGTGTGTGCAAATTTTGGACACTTACACAAGCTATTACTTGACAACCCATGACTAGACCACTTTAAGTATGATCCTAGCCAATGACGTTATTCTTTCTTACAAGCCAACCCATTCTAGGATTTGACAAGCCATGGAACCTTCATTATAACCTAGAATTTGGCCTATTATTGGATTGACACATGAGAAAAGGCTAGGACTTTGACTAAGGTCTTGAAATGATAAGACTATGAAGCAAATCCATGGGGAAAAGAGAGGAGAGGGGGGCCGGCCATATGGAGGAGAAGGGAGCCAAGACTTGTGCCTATAAATAGCAAGCTCACTTTATGTTCAACTCACACCTTCACTCCCTTGCCCTCATTCCTCTCCAAAAACCATTTCCATTTCCAGACAGCTTACTGCCCTCCACAAATCTTCATTTTTCTCCTGCTTAAAGTAGTTTTTGGAACCAACTCCCTTCGGAAAAGTTGTAGAGCACTTCGAAACCTTCAAGTTAGACCCAAGAACCATCCAAATCGGTGAAGAAATGACAAAGATATTGGCATCCGAAGTTCAGTAAAAATCTCGAATTCCTATTTCCAGACAGCATACTGTCTTCTCCTTTATCACCATTTTTCTCCTACCTAAAGTAGTTTCTAGGACCAACTTCCTTCACGAAAGTTGTAGAGCACTTTGAGAGCTTCAATTTCGACCCAAGAACGATCATATTCGGCCAAATATTGACCGAGTTACTGCCATCCAAAATTTGGTCCAGATTTGTAAGTTTTACCACCAGTAGAAATCTTCCAAT
Source organism: Rhododendron ovatum (assembly GCA_019656835.1). NCBI lineage: Eukaryota > Viridiplantae > Streptophyta > Magnoliopsida > Ericales > Ericaceae > Rhododendron > Rhododendron ovatum. The sequence goes on from CM033801.1 coordinate 10,626,857, forward strand.
TAGCTCATTCGGCCCCGACTAAGTTTCGGATCAAGGTAGATTTTCTCTTCTCACTTTCTTAAGTACAAGTAGAAACGCTAGTCCAATAACTCTATGTATAGTATAGATTCGTACGTTAGAAGGTAGAATGTTCTTGATTCAAAGTATCGATATCGTAGATAAGATTATCTATTGTTTGGTTTCAAGTAGATCAGGTTATCGTTTAAAATGCATGATTGTCAATAAGTTTATCTCGCTAATGGAGGTATGAGTATGTTAGATAAATGACCTTGTCTTAAATAAACATATGTTGTATTGAACTTCCCACAAAAGAAAGAAAGAACGGTTTTCGAAAGATGAAATTTGACACTTGAATAGAAGTATTCGTATTTTGATCTGTAGAATAGTTGTGAGCGTGATTATAATTGGATAATCTTATTAGTTAGTTTTAAGATTACAATGAATGATTTATGTTTGCCTTTATGAATGTTTACTTTGTGATAAGTCCTACCGCGGAGTCTATGCATGAAAACGAGACACAAAAATCGAGAAAGTTAGAAACATGACACCTAAGGTGTGGTTAACAAGAAAAATGTGTTTCGAAGGAGGAAATATTTTTGAAACTACATAATGACCAATTTTGATGGCATTATGGGAAATGTGTGTGTGAGTGTGTGCCAATAGGAACCCGGTGCGGCGGAACCATTATGAGGATACTCGGGAGACCGGAACGGCGGAACCGAGGTTGGGTGTGTGGCTTGGTTATCCGCGGAGATGAGCCAATGCAAATGTGTGCCAAAATGGAAACCCGGTGCAGCGGAACCATTGTGAGGATACTCGGGAACCCGGAATGGCGGAATCGAGGTTGGGTGTGTTAAAAACGGATTTTGAAAATGTTGATTTGGCTATGAAAAGTGAAAATGGAGACACGGTCTACGATGAGTTGCGTAGGAGAAACACAGAAAAACATGGACACCAATGATACTTGAATTGTGAATATGGATGTACTATCGTTAATCGTTTTTGTTAAAACTGCTTGTACTCTGTTGATTTTATGATATATTGTTGTAAGTTAAGGGTTAGTGGGTTTGGATATTCTATTAAGCTTTTGTAAGTTCACGGTGTTACCTTGGGTGATCTTGAGATATTATATTGGTGGCGACGCTGGTATAATGTGTCAGACCTCATAGACGAACAGGGTGAGCATTACGCCTTGGAAGCTTTTGGAGCCGAGGAGCTGGCCAGAATGGAAGAAGAGGCGGAGCAGTAGATAGGAAGCCTAGTCTACCCTCCTTTTGTTTAATAAAGTACTCTTGGGAGAATTATGTTGTAATATTGAGCTAGACTCTATTTAGATTTTTAATGAAATTGCCCTATTTAACGTTCCCAAAATTAGGGGCGTTACAATATGTGTTAGCTGAAACGCATATATATATATATATATATATATATATATTTATTTATTTATTTATTTATTTATTTATGGTTATGAGAAGTTTGAGCGGCGACAAAGCATGACCAGCATGACCTACATGTTACGCACGATCGGTGATGCCCATGGTTTCACAATTAGCAGTATTTGAACTAAGACATATTTTACAAAATGCAAAACACAAAGATTTATATGTTCTTGAAAAGTTTCATATTCAAAGTTTAGCTGCACCATATGTAAGCACATGCTTATGTTCTGAGTTACAAACATGTTTTAAGATAGCCAACACATTAAAGATGGCCCGAACATTATAATGAACATCACAATGGAAAGAATTAAGAAATTTATTTTTCACAACATTGATCTCAAGTTTGAAGCACCCCAAATACTAACAACCCATATGGCAAAATTGAATCAAACGGCGACAGATGGGAGCGATTCAAGTTAAGAAACTTGTAATACACTTGTGGTCAAATTGGTGCATGATGTTCAAAGGAAAAGGTTTAAACACCCAAAGTAAAAATATAGCACAAAAAAGCTTAAATAGGCATAACTCTCGCATTTACACATATTATATGGGACAAGTTAAATAACGGAACAGAGCTTCAAAACCACAGTTGTCCAAGAAATTGAGGATGAGGATGATTGTCATCTGTTAAAAGTCATCCACAAGGCATGGTTTGGTTGCAGGTGGATATCAGGCAAAGGAGGAAAGGAGTGAGTAGCATTGCAAGTGGTTATATGGTTGGGGGTCTTACTCCCTCAGGTTCTTGTGTGAGCAGAAGGAAAATGCAAAGCTTCATGTGATTGAAGGAGCAATGGTGAAACATTGTATGAGACGTCCAACCACATACATGCAGCTCTATCCCTGTAAAGAACATATTAAGATAAGTACCAGATGTTTATACATTTAAGTTCAGGTAGGAATAAAAATAAATGATTACCCATAACCTAGCGCGCTGTAGCTCATAGTGATTTATATCAAGCTAAAAACTAATAAAGTACCTCACTTCATAATTCAGCAAGTACTGAAATGAGAATATAAGAGGACTCAAGCTCAGGACCTTGAATTTGTGATTGTTGGAAAAAAATAGATCATTGTTTGATGTTTGGATGAAGAATTTGCATAGGTGACGAAAATGACAGAGAAGTCAAAAATTAATTTTGTTACTTCACTATCTTCTTATCATTTACGTCACGTTTTCGGTTTACTCCATAAAAGCCAAAGAGTGATAGTATTTCTAAGGAAGTAAGAGAGGTACTAATGTCTAAGCCTTGTGATCACACTGCTCTTACACATCAAGGGATACACCAGAAGCCTCTCTTTCTGGATGATACAGTATCCCATTAAGTGCAACATAGTCATATGGATAACAAGCTAATCATCTCCAATTCAGTCCAAAGTTGTGATTCCCCAGTTGTTCCTATTACATCCTTCAAGCGTTCTATGGCCACTATTGTCTCATCCGCCAACTTTCGCCTGTAGACATTTCCAAAACCCATGGCATCAAGTATATATGTTCTTAGAGCTAAAATAGTGTGTAGAAACTTGAAGCTCTAACTTCTGAGAATGCTGTGTATATGTATATAGGTGCTGGCCCCTGTTAAGGATCTTGTAACCCATTGATATACACAATATACATACTTATGAAAGGGAAAAGAAAAAGAAACAAGAGACCAGATCTTTTTTTTTAGTTCTCTTTTCGAAAAATTCTATAGAAGGTTAAACAAACTTTTTCGAAAACTCATAATGGGAAGATTTTGCTGAAATGGGAAAATGTTTCTGAATTTTTAAGTACTGCTCCATTTCCTTACATAGATGAAAACTTTACTCCAATGACGAGGCTTTCAGCATTTTCATAGGTTTTATTCTAAAGCACAAAACAAAACCCAAAACACAAAGTTAACCAAACAAAAAAAAATCGAAGCATCTATAGAATGCAGTGTTCTAAATGGCGGCCTCCTAGGTGGCACCTAGGTACTAGGCGGAGGGTCAGCGCCACGACTACCCCCTTGGTGTTTTGTTCGGCGGCCAGGGACCCTTGGTGGAGCTTGGCGGCAAAACGATAGCGTGAGAGACGAGAGACAGAGGAAGAGAGCAGAAAGAGAGAGACGAGAGAGGAAGAGAGACGCGAGAGAGATAGAGATTGAGAAACGAGAGAGAGAGATGAGAGAGAGACGAGACATACCGGACGACAATCGGTGACCGGCGACGACGATAGGCGTGAAGCAGGCGAACCGACAATGGTGGGTTTCTCGATCCTCTCTGGATCTGAAAATGGTGTACTGAATATGTATATAGTATTATATATGTGTGAGTGTTATACACACCAAGTCCTTTTAGTATATGTTAATATCATAATATATACTAAAAACATGAAAAATACCCAAAAAAAAAAAAAAAAACCGCCAAACTCCTCGGCAGGGCCTAAGCACCAGGCGGCCTAGGCACTTGGAGGTGGGTTGCCACCCAATTATCGCCAAGCGCCATCTAGAACACTAATAGAATGGTAATTGTAAGTTACTAACCAGTAGTGTTAAGAACTACATGCTTTTTTTTTTATCTATTTCTCCTCCAATATATGTACGAACACAATTGTGTATGAGAATGAGAGAGGCAAACGGTAGCTTACCCCAATTACAGTAGCTACTTTCTTGGAGTTGTTTTTTCCTGAAAAAATTACTCTAGTGCAAGGAAAGTTTGGATCAAGAAAAGAAAAAAATAGATTTAGCGGATGGACCAGGGGATGAACAAAGAGAAAGTGAAAGATTTAGCTTCACAATTATATGCTGCTATGTATGTCTTTTGTACATACGCTTCATAGACAGAGTAGTTTCTACCCACCTTAACTTAAGCCGCTGGATGCGTTCTCTGTTATTGGACTCAAGCTGTGCTTAAGTTCATTCATTTCATCTCTGTGTGTACCTGCGCACACGCGCTTCTGAGTGTCTTTTGTTACATCGCTTAAGAGGATAGAGTATTTCATTTAGTCAGATTGCCCAAAGATTCTAAATAGTAAATACACACTTGTTTCTTTTTTAACCTCACAAAATATCCCAGTGTATAAAACAAGATCCAAGAACAGGAAAAAGTTTCCCAACTGTGCATGAAGTAGGTATGGTCTTTATGAAATGGAATCTTCTAAATGTACAAATACTTATGTTGGATGCTCTGTATTTGCATAAGAGTATGGATGTCAGCATATCAGACGTGTGTTAACTGTTTGTAATGGAGATGCCCGGTAATTCATGTTAGGCATTTAAACAAGAACAAACTCCCTAACATGTTTGAAATGCTTTATAGCAATTGCAGGCACTTGTATACACCATCTAGTATTATGATTTGCACTTGTATCTTGAAGTGTCCTTTAATATAGGAGTATATTCTCATAATCCACTATCTAGGCATATCGTATAATGATTTGTTTTCCCTAGGAAAAATGATATAGGAAAAAGGAACCAAGATTGCAAAACCATAACCACCTTGCTTTTTAACTGATAGTGATCTAAATTTGCCCCATTCCTAGCTTGTAGGCACTTACAAAGCAAATCAACTCCTAAGCTTTCAGTTTCGAAACCCTCTTAGAGCTATCAACTTTTTTCGGATCAGTCTATACAAAGCTTTTTCTCTGACTTTAAATGGAGCACTTGATAATGAACGGTGAGATTGGTTTTTCAAGATTAGTCTATGTGCGCATAAGTTGGACGAGACATCCGATACTAAAAAAGGAAAAGCAATTGAGAAAGCATGTCATGTTTATGCGTGATTGAGATAATGGTTCCCATGGGACCATCCTAATTTGCACTCCCCTTGTTACCAGGAATGCTGCCCAGCCCCTCCCTCTGGTTTGCCCCCCATCATATCTGGCAGCCCAAAAGGACGGTTAGTTTCAGGTTTTTTTAGGTTCTTTCTAAACCCACTTCGCTTGCAGCGACCCCTTCCCCTAAATGAATTTTATTTCTCTTTGATAAGTGGAAAGGAAACTTCATTGAAAGGAAGTGAATCCTAAAAGATAAAAACAACTACCTGAAGTTTCCAACCATAAAGCCCACAGTTGAATTGCCCTGCAGAGAATTTCCAACTGGAAATCTACATTTGTTATGATATTCATTTTCAAGTGGTGATTCGAGTAAGTCCAGGGCACAGGGCAAATTCAAAAGTTACTGTTTAGTGTACACACTAAGTTAGCCAAAGCGGACTAAATGAGTGCTGATAATACCCTACAAGAATACTAAACCCAAACCAGTATCGCCATGAAGCACAAGGCTCCAAATCCAAAGGGCCCAAATGAAAAAATCAGCCAAAATGGCACAGGCGCGGCAATTAGTTTCTCACTTCTTTCTTTTCAGTCCGTGGATATTCAATTTGGACATAGCAACACCACCCTTTGTTGCTGTTTTAAAATTTTTGTCATCATTGCCAAAAAATGCATAGCCAAAGCGCTTTAGGTTTCAATTACAGTTTACAAAGTGGGCTCAAAAAAGTATTAGGAAAAGCACGAGGGTATTGATCATGGCTGCAACAAAAGTTATCTCGCCAAGGCACTATCTTAATTAACATTGTTATTGTTTCATCATCGCCTTTTTAAGTGAACCGAATCACCTGTACCCTGTCATTCAACAAATTTGCAATTACGAAACCATATTTGTTTCTATTCATTTGAATTTCCCATTTACCCGTCTGTGACTATGAGTTCACAATTACCCAAAACGCCACCGTTTTGTGTAAGCAAAATGGCAAAACACACTTGAATCCCCTTTTCTCCCTCTGTATGTACTCTCTCTCTCTCTCTCTCACACACCTTTTTACCCACCTTGTTTTCTTCTCCATCCATTAACCAAAGAAGAACCTTTTGTTTTGTATTCAGGTTCCTGAACTTGTTAACCTAAATCAAATTGAGAGTACAGAACTCCATGAAAATAGGGTTGATTACTTGGTTCTCTCTCTTCTTATAGAATTTCTAAATTGTGATTTGTTTCCTTCTCTATTGGAGTTCTTAGTTAGGAGCATATATGTACGATCTGATTTCAAAATTAAAGTCTTCAAAGTAATTTTTATTTTATTTTTTTCAATGCCAGTCCGATTCAGAAATTAAGTGGAAGCAGCGACGGCGTCGTGGACGATTCCTCCTTCAAAGCTCCCCATTCGGTTAGTCGCCTTCGAAGGAGTTGAAGAAGTCGGCGTCCGCGAGCTTGTTGTCGGAGACGAGTGGGCTTTCGCTAAAAAACTCCAACCCTGGTCTTATCTCTCTGTTGGTTGCGATCTGCAAAATACCGAACGAAATTTCCGGTAACTACATCTCGGCCGAGATTTGCCCAGTACGCCGGAATCGTCCGACAACAGCCGGAAACTTGGACGAGACCGAAATGGAGGTCAAGGTTTCCGGATTTGTGCTAAAACGGAATACCGGCCAATACAGAACGGTACATATCTACAACCCTGGTATTAATAATCAAATCCTAGGTATTATGAAGAAAGAAAGACAAAACTGCCACTGAAGAAACAGATCGATCTCCACCACCACCGGAGCAAAAGATCACCACCACCACAGAAACACATACACACAAAATATGTATGTATATGTGCAGATAGAGAGAGAGACCTATATTATGAGATTGGTTGGGTCATTGTCTTCGTCGTCATAGGTGCCGCTCCAGTTTCTTTGTTAACCTTCTTTTTTCAAAAAGAAAGTAATTTGAAGCTCAAAAATCATGTGTTTACGAAAATAATTTTCCTATCAATCTGTATCTTATTTGATAAATCTCATTGAGATCTTTAAAATTGTGCAAAAAAATCAAAAAATTATTTTTCATTTTTATTATGTTTGAGTTTCTAAATTACTTTCTTTTTGAAAAAACAGGTTTTTTGAGAAAGCAGAACAGGGCCATAGACATCGTCGTCGTCATCGTAATTTTGAAAAAGCAAGTTTTTTGAGAAAGCAGAATGGATCCATAGAGATCATCGTCGTCATCGTAATCTCCGCTTGGTTAGGTTTTTCTGTGGGTGTAGCGTAGGTGGAGAGAGAGCGAGAGTAAAGTAGGAAAAAGTAGTGCGTTTGTGTGCTGGGTGTTTTTACTTTTTTCCTTGGGTTTTTTTTTTTTTTTCTCCTGTGTGCATGTGTGTTGTTGTATGGGTGGGGGAGGGAGCAAAATGAAAATTTATACTATCAATCCAATCTTATTCTATATGAAACAAACACGATATTAATAATCACATCATCTAATCATATCCTAACCAAACATACTCATTACCAATCCATTCTCATTAATAATCCATTCTCGTTACCAATCTCAATCATAATCTCATCTCCTTACAAATCTCAATCATCTATCACCGTTATTAAACGAGACCTTCGGACTCAAATGTGGCCGAACCAATTTCCATCAACTCTAGTTAGTAATATGACAAATTCTACCGGACTCAGGCCGGTCCACGTGGCCTTGTAGTTGGTACTATTTGTTTTTGTTTTTTTTTTAACAATACTAAAGACTCATGATTGGGTTTTGGAATAATCAAATACGCATCAAGCGAGAGCTCCGGGCTCCACCATCGTTGCCAGAGCTCCTAATCCACAATAGATTAGTGACAGTCAACCCAAAAATAGAGGGAGATCAGGGGAGATCTAAACTCACTTGAAAAAGAGAGATATTCTCAACCAAAATCCATAAAACAAGAGAGAGGAGATGAGAGGAGAGTTGAAGTCCAGAGCCGTAAGGTGGATTGAGAGGAGAGGAGAAAGAAGTAAGTGAGAGAAAACAAAAGTTGAGATGCTTTTAAACTAGGACTTCGAATATTTTGCTACCATGGCATTAAACAAGTTGAGTCAAGCAGAGTTGAGAAATTAACGAGCCTAAAGATATTTTTTAAAGTTTGAATTCTAAACGCATTATATGGAGATATTTTTAGCCTAAATTTTCCCAATTCATCCGTAAAACCAAACAAATCACATGGGTTGAACTGATCCTGGTCAGTTTACCGGTTCCACCGATTTGGTTGGAACGCATCTACCATTCTCTTCTGTGAATAGATCCTTAAAACAAAATATTCAATGGTAATGCAGAAAATTAAGGAAATTGTGGGCAACGTGCCCTTAAAAATATTCCGGTCTTTTTAAAGCCGGATCGAGGGAGCGCTAAGCAGGACGAGCACTCGTAATTCAGAGAGTCGCCACTTGGGTTTCAAGGTTCGACACCCAAGGAACCAAACTTGAAATGCTTTTTACGCTGTTTGATTTGAAAAAGTGAAGGTACCAATCGTCATAACCATATCTAGGTTCGGGAGCCAGGTTACGAGAGGGGAAGAGTTTTAAGGCACCTCTCTCTCCCAATCCGGAGATCGATCTCTACTTGAGTATTTGCGAAAACATTTGCGATTCTGTTTAATTAATCAATTCTTTAGCCATTTAGGACGGGGAACAGTTTTATGGGGATTAAAACTGTAACACATTGCAAGATGTGATCGATAGCATGGATGCAAAAGCAATAAATAGGGTAAAGGACAGGTTCTGTTTAACAGAGCAAACCCGACGCACTATATTGAATTGATGTACACAAGAAAGAATCTACATGCACTGATCCAGTTCACGCGGATCACTGCATGTGATTCAAACCTACGCGCATGAATCCTACACATGTGCACGCATATTTGCTTTGCTCGCAGCCTCTGTTTTTACCCTTCTCTGGATTCTAGAAGGATCAGTGTACACTCAGGTCTAAACCAAGCAGTTTATAGTATTTACACTACACAGTTTAAAAACTGAAAAGCCCAACAAATAAACAAAACACCCCATAAACAGTGTGGAAACACAAACATTGGCCTAAGGCCAAGTCACCCATGAAAGAGCAACACACTGAAAAATCACTGGAAAAAGCCCACCTGCGCGCGCCCATCAAAGCTATTTTTCAGTACTTGTTCTCACATGACTGGGGCTCTGGGACATGTCCAGAAATACCCCATACCCCAGTTGGTATTCCAACATAACAGAACTAAGTATTAAAATGTAAGCTAGCAGTTTTAACATTAGAAAGTAGTAAACTGATTTTTAGCATGCTTACAATGATCTATATATAAAGAAAGACATAAAACAATAAGACACCAATCCCCACGCAGATACACGCGTGCTGCCACGAAGTGGCGCGCACGAACATGGGACCGACGCACGCTAGTTCTTGCCTCTACGTTTTTGAAACCTTACCAGCTTTAGGACCAGGGCATGGTATTTATTACCAGCCTTGACTCTGCCAGCTCCCCTCAAGGATCAGAACAGTAAGCAATACAAAGGTGTTATACCTTTGGTTTTTGGGTTTGAATGAGTGTTTGAGCTTTGAGGTTTAATGAGGTGTTTAAGTGGTGGCTGAGTGTTTAGAGAAGGAAGAACAAGCTATGCTCTTGGGATTAGGGTTTGTATGTCACCCAAAATGTGTATTTTTGTAACCTTTTGAAAACTTGAAACCCAAGGTGTATAGATTTTTCTAACCCTACAAATGGAAACATATGGAGCGTATTTATAGGGGGAAGACCCTCCATTACTAGAAACCATCCATTAATAGAAAGTACTCCATAAATGGAAGTTATTTCATTAATGGAAACGTTCTAGAAACCTTCTATTAATGGAGACCTTCCAGAAACCTTCCATAAATGAAAAATGAAAAGGTCAACTGCAAATTTAACCAGCGCGCCCAGACCAAACCAACACGCGTGAGTCAACGGTCAAGTTTTGATTGTTGACCAACACATGGCAATTCGACCCGAGCGCATTGGTTCTCAACCAACATGTGCTAGAAGGGTTTTGGTAGGTTACGGGTTCAACGGTTTTGCAAACACTCAAAGTTCAAATATGCTATCATCCCCGGGGTGTTCTTGATTCATTTCATCATCGGGGAATCAAATACAGTAAGTAAACTAATCTAGAAGCCCAGATTAGGATGTCTACAGAAATGATATCAATGTGTTTACTCCAAAGTCTCCAATTACTGAACTGAACTGCATGTTCATCGAAACACCATTTAAATATGAGAGAAACTTATTCACGGCTCAGCCGTGAACAAGTTTTTTATAACAGCAACCAATCGCAACCGTCTAAAAGTGTTCTGGACGGTCCGGATTTTAATAAAAAAATTTCAGGAAAAAGTTTAACTCTTGCCCAGAACAAATTTATTAACATTTGGACCGTTTGAAACACTTTTAGATGGTTGCGATTAACTCCGTAAATAACTATTTAAGGCTCCGCCGTTAAAAAGATTTTCTCTTTAAATATACTGTACTTGTTCCAACAATGATGGAACAACGATGTTGTCCAGACCAACTCATTGTTGTCGAGAACAATCGAGCTGCAAAGGTATCGTCCATGAGCTTTTTTATGCTCATAGACAAGGATGTGGCATCGCGCGACATCGTCAATGTGCACATACCCCATCTTTCCCTGCCACTAAAAACTCTTCGTCTTGCCTATTTTTTATATTTGAAGCAACACAACCATGTTAGAAACAACCAAATTAGCGAAAAGGCTTAGTACGAAATTGGTAACAAACTAGGAGTGTGCTAGCTTGAAGCAAGCCGAGGACATCAGATGCAGTAGTGCTTAACTCAGGAGACAAACTAGGCCCGACGGCAAATGAGGGGAGAACGGTCACTAGATCGATCTTGTTCTTGTTGCAGAATTCCCATGCTGCCCTTTCGGCTAGGGTCTTCGATAGAGCATACCACATCTTAAAATTTCATAACAAAATCAACTAGATATGAGATGAAGTTATTCAAAGAGGAAAAAAAAAAAACTTCTTAGGTTGTTAGTAGAACAACTGCATTTGCAATTATTGATATTCTGGGAGGATACTTGATGTTGATATGATAACCTGGAGTCTTTCGCAACGTTCCACAGAACTCCATGACGACTCATCCAAAGGTATTCTAGGATTGAAATCGTCTCTTTGTCTTGCTGTCGACGTGGAAGAGGTGAGAACCACGCGCTTCAGCAATGGATTCTTCTTGCACGAACGTAAGATGTTCAAAGTACCCTCAATTGCAGGTGTCAAGATTTCAGCCTGATCAATCGCAGTTTAAACAGACCGATCACAACTCACGACATCATCATTAATTCAAGTACTCCAAGTAATGAATTTCGCTGATTGATTTGAATGGTTTAGACAAGGGAAGGAGAAAAAGAATTGCCTTGGGATCGGATGGGCAGTGGCCGAGTACAGGTGAAGCAGAACGGAAGACACCATCACACCCCATGATTGCGTCGTCGAAGCTTCCCTCCTCCATCAGGTCAGCCGGAGCCTCTCCTTGGCTCCCTCCAGCCTCCACAGATGCCCCAATTTCTTCTCATTAATTTCCTGCCATACAAATACAGAGAAGAACAAAACCCTTTCATTACATACTGAAAAGAATGTAGGCAGACTATTGGCCTAGTTGTAAAGTTGTTCCTCCGTTACCAGGAAAGAAAGAAAAATGTAGGAAGAGAACAAGACTTTTTTTAAAAAAATATTGAAAATGGCAGACTACAAGACCGCTCGACCTACATCCCTGCAGGCAGTGACAATTCATTTTGGTTTTGTATAAAAGTATGTTAGATAACCTACATATTTTTCAAAAAATTTCAATAGGAAGAAACCAATATAAATAGGTTGAGTTGAAACGCAATAGCCAAAATTGATTTGTCATTTGTCCATATTTACTTTGTTTGTATGAATTTAAAGTTAAGACTTTGAAAAATGGGCGCAAAAATCTTAGAACGTCATATTTTTATCGCTATGTGAACGTTTCTACCCAATTTCGTTACTTTCCAAAATAAAATCCTAACTCCGTCATGCACTTTAGAGATCGAGGGGAAGCGGGGATATATACCGGGTCCCCTGACCGTCCCGGTGATGTGGTACCCGGACAAGAGGAGTCGCTTGATCAACCAAGAAGCAACGAAACCAGATGCCCCTGTCACGCACACCCTGCCTTCGGATTCAAACTTGTCACCCATTTGTATTTCCCTGTGATTAATCTGATTGTGCTTCAGTTGACGCCTCCACCACCTTCTATCGCATTCTGGGGTATACATAATTATGAGCCATGCACATGAGCATGAGAAATGGCCCGGGACAGGCTCACAATGATGATCAAAAACATCATTTTGTAAAGCTCGCCAAGTAATTCGACCGCGTCAAAAACCATGTTCGTCTGGTACCAATGGATGCCTTATTGGAACATATTTATCTTCAAACAAATGGATTTGATCCAATGTGATAAGTGTATTTGTTTTAAGATAACTGTATTTCGATAAGGCATTTGTCGCGCCCCGATTTTTACCGGCGGTTGCCCAACCCACTTTGTAGGGCAAAAAGACAACACTTCCAAAATCATGACTTTTAAATGCGACGATTATGTATATTGAGTTTGCAGTTGTGACTCGGACTTTTATTTGAAAATGGAGTCGCCACCTAACATTGAGTTCAGGTGTCTCAAGTCACCCGTTAAAACCGTCTTGCAAAGAAAATGGTTTTAACTCTTTTTTTATATTTCCGTTTGAGTAAATTCTTCTTTCAATCGTGGCTTATAATTGACTCCCATTTGAGGGTTTGCAAAAACAAAAATGGATTCAGGAATTTACTGTTATGTGTGAGCGGTGTTAGGCACCCCATATTGTCCTCTCGATACTTTATTTTTCAAATAATTATCCTTGGCAAATAAATAATATAAAATGTATGCAATGGAGTTGCTTATTGATAACATGACCATTAGTCCTCTATTCGTGTTTAAGGCATGTGGAATCCTAGAATCACGGGAACTCGATTGTGGCTACATTATCACTGACAAACGGTCACTGGGTACTTTTAAGTTTTAACGCCATCCTTATATACACGAAAAGAACACCTCAGTTCATGATGATCTTTTCATTTATACCAAAATAAGGGTGCAAAACGGTAATCCGAACAATGCAACCTTATTTTTGGTTTTAGGTGAAAAGAACATTGTTGTGATATTAATCTAAGTAAAAAAAAAAAAACCATTTGAGTTGAACTGAAAATTTGAATTGAAAAGGGGAAAATACCTCTTGCATAGGATTACATCTTCCTCACCTTGTGCAATGGATTTTTACAGAGGTGTGCTCAGAAATTAAACTAGACAAAAATATAACTAGAAATAGCACAAAATTCGATCCGTACTTATTTTTAACTATATAATTGTTGTCATGTAACTCTGGCTTACAATGAACTTGTGGGGATCGGGAGTGTTTTTCCCGAACCTAAACTTGGAGGGCTTCGGCCTCGGAGATTTTGGAGATAGCTCCTTTTGGGATTTTTGGGATCCCCCGATGCAGCAAATGGGCATGCATTTTATAGGCCATTCCTGTGGACAGTTGCATGTGTTTCAATAAAAATGGATGTCTCTTCTGAAATCTCTAAAGTGATGCTAGGAGTATTAACTTTGCCTTACTAGATGACTTCAATGCCACAGCAAAAATAAACCAAAGAACAAGACACCAAAGTTACGTGGAAAACTCAAAATCGGGTAAAGACCACGGAAAGGAATCATGCACTAAAATAAATGTACGATTACAAATATTCTTACTAATTGACTGTGTATCCTCTCCACGAGTCCTAAGAACTATTTGCCGAATTCACGTTCATCGTACACTTGCATGATCACTGAATCCTGAATCCTCAGGTCTTCCAAAAACCCTTTCGAACTCCACGAAAGGATGCAAATCAAAGATTGATTGTTGATGAACTAAACCTCTTGAAGTTGAAAGATTAACACCAGAACACCATCCATCTTTAATGCTCTTCAAGATTCACGAAACCAATCCCTCAATAGGATTCTGAAATATCAAGACGAAAGCTCTCGAAGGCTGCTGTATAGATGTTGAAGTAGAGAAAAAGAAAAACCAGCCTCTCGAAGGACTTTTACCAATTAATTAATCAAACTTCGGTCGGTCTTCGAGCAGCCACCAAAACTCTCTTGAAAGGAATATATATATGGAGATTTCTTGCAAGCCAGAAAGAGAGATGCTCGACCCTTTTTCTTTTTTACCTCTTCGACCTAATGGTTCGATTCTTATTAAGGCCCCAAAATATATTTGAGCAAAAATCGAACCGGCCCAATAAGAAGTTGATTTTGCTTGAGCCAAATACCCCCGTCTTCCAACTCTTTCACAAACTGGCTAACTTGACTAACATCTACTGCACTAAAAAATAATACAATATAATGATTCATTTCCACATCCTAAACAGACGCTTCTAAAAAAAATGTAAAAGACATAACCTCGATAAAATGGGAATATATAAACAGGTGTTATTTGGTCATGAACGTGCCAACTAAAAGGGAGCTCGACCTATGGAGCTTCATCTTCTCATCCGTTTCCCACCTGAAGTTGGCCACACTGATTGCTCTTGCACGGAGACTTACCAATTAATGCACCGAAATTCCTGTTAGGGTCTATTCCCATCCACTGATGTTGGCCAAGTGTAAAAGTAGAATAACAGCCCATTTCAAGTGCTGTACTTTATTTTGAATTTTTTCGTTTGCGTTGTTGAATTCTGCGTCGGGCAATGTTGCTCCAAACTTGAATTTGCGAGTGGTAGGGCCAAATCAGGTGTCAACAGCATTCATCAATATCAATTCGATGCGTATGGTCTTTGAAACGGGTCAAAGTAGCTGGTGAGTTTTACAAAATAAATGTTTTCGATTATTATTGTGAATCCGAAATGGGCCAAAAAAATCAAACTGGACAAAAATGAATCATAAAAAACTGGACAGGACCTTTACCCAAGCGGTAGAGGATGAGTAGTTCAAGTAAGTCATCTCTTGCTTGTGCCTTGTGGGCTGTTGTTTTTGTCTGATTTAAGGTTGGAAGTAGGAAGTCCAACCAAAGGTGCTGAATTTTATTTACAGTTATTTTATTCAATGTTGCCTTAGCATTCCTCAACTACAATAGAAAACAAATACTATTGCTTCCTCCGTTTTTAAATACATGTCCCCCGCACTAATTTAGGTCTTTAAAAAGATGCAGTTTTTTCTACAACAAATCAAATCTTTTTCACAAATTAATAGATATCAATGACTCTTGTTAAATTGTGATTTTCTTTTAATTTTTTAACCAAAAAATACTTCTTTTAAAAGGTATAAAGTGTTAGAAATAACTTATTTTCATTATGTTCTACGACAAAATTGATTTCTTAAAAACAATGTTTTAAGTTCATTTTCTTAAATGTTCTATTGATGAAAGAGATATACAATATTGATACATCTCCGGCCACAAAAGAAATAATTTCTTCTAATACCTTTCTTTTGATCAAAACCGAAATGTGTGTACAGCTTGTGTACATTTTTCTTTAAAAAGAAAAAGTCTCTTGAAGTCCATATGGCTCAGTTTGGAGGCCCACGTGTATCAATTTCACAAGTATTATGTATTTAGCCTATGAGTAACTTAGACTATACATGATTGCATTGCTCTACACTTGTCAAAAGCAAATTAAATGGCCTAAGGCTCATTCTGTTACTCTCAAGAACCATCGTCCGTAATTAATAAGTTTGACTGATCGTGTTTCTCCTCCTGCCATTATTGACTTTGAGGCTTCACAGTTAATACATGGGATCATTGGAGATCAAAATTTCAGAAGATTTCGGCTCAAGGTTCATAAGGTGCATTTAATGAAGATCAATTGTTGCAGAAGAAAGATTTTGACTCAACGGAAAGAACACAACGTTCATATTTTCTTCCTTATAAAAGAAAGGCTTCTGCACCAGAAGAAGAGACCCCAGCTACGGCAGAGAAAATACACATAGCATTACAGGAGCAATTTTCACCCTCTCCTACACTTCATTTTTCATGCAATTACTTTGAGAGATTTGTGAGCAAAATAGTGATATCTACTCTTCGAGGAGTGTTGTAATTGTGAGCTACAAATTCTATTATCTTTTGAGAGATTAAGTGTTTGAGAAATCAAACACTGGTTTTGTAATTCCAAAAATAGGGGTTTTGTTTTTGAAAGGGGTTTTTGAGGATTTTGTATTTTAAATCCTTGCGGTTGTCTAGCTCCTCAGAAAAGCTAGGAGCGTCGGTAATTGTAAGCACCTGCAAGGTTTACTGGTGTAATTCCATTCTTTAGTGGAACCTTCAAGCGATTGCCTTGGAGAGAAGTAGAGTAGGCTGGACCGTGGACAAATTCAGACCGAACCACTATAAACTGGTTTTGCGCTTCTTAACTCTCTCTATATATTTGCTAATTGGTTATTTGCCTTTGTAGTTTTTAATTGGTAATTTTTAATTAGCAACTCTATTCACCCCCCTCTAGGTTGCTGTCTAGGTAACATAAAAGTTTGCACGCCGAACATTTATTTAGGAACGAATGGAGTATTATTTTAGCTTTTGAGATCAGATTGCACGCATGTTGGTGCAATTGAAAAACATATCAAGATCTACTAAAATACTCCTAAAATAATCATGCAATAATGCCATCATGGTCCATGTGATGGCAGGCAACAAGGCAAGTCAAATTAAAAAAGCAAAGAGTAAAGTTTTATCATGTTCAGGGTAATTAAATACTTATAAGTTACAGTATAAATAAAGGATCTTTCTTTATAGCTTGATGCAGATCGAGATCACGTACATTTGAGACATGGGTTTCAATACCGGAGCTGATTTTTCTGTTTTCCCTGTTTTCTCATTGTTTTTTTTTTTTTTTTTTGGTAGTGGGACCTTTTGTGTGCTTTGTATTTGTTTCATTGTTAATATATATGTGTCTGTTTCCCCAAAATAAATAAATAAGGGAGTGTCCATTTGTCACAAAAATGTTGATTATAATGATTCGAGGTTTCACACGCGATCGGGAAAGAAAAAGAAAGGCTCTATCTTCTGTTATGAGTAAGTAGCCACTTCCTCGCCCCGAAAAAAGGAGCAACAAATTGCAGATATAATACGGAATAGTTAGATTCTCGGTCAGCATTTTTCGGGTACAAGAGCAAGGGTCATGTTAATGATCGGATCTGTTCATTTTGTAGAGCTTCTTGAGAATAATAGCAGTGTCAAAAATTATAAAAATAGGGTTCCAACTAATACCTGTTCGCAATGCATTTATCTTTATGAAAATGGGGTCAGCCATACCGAATCAAATCAATTAAACCCATTTTAACAATAGGTAAATTCATTTTGAAAAGGCGTTAATCGACATTTGATCTCAATAATTTTTAGGGTAAATTTCACTTACCTACCCTGAGGTTTCTAACAACACCACAATCCTCCCCTCACGTTTCTGAAATTGCACTTACCTCCCCTGTCAGAGTTGTCGGGTAACTTCTGCTCATAGAACTTGTGCATTTACTTTTTCACCCCTTCACAAATTTTCTTACTATATTGTTAGTCTATTTGTATAGATAAATAACTCAAAAAATACAAAATTAACCACATTAACATTTGACTAGTCACCTCTTCTCTACATGAAATCTCAAAAAAATAAAATTTTGAAACTTTTTATTTTCATTATTCTTATCTAGTTCTTTACAAATTTCTTTAATCATTCAATGGACAAGTATAAAATTGAACCAAAGATAATAAAAGTTCTCTAACACAAAGAAATAAAAAAACTTGAGATGCCAAATATTATTTTGGACAGTTAAAAAACTTTTTTAGTAGTATTTTTTTTTTTTTGGTCTTTGTAGAAAAAATTAATTTGAGATACCAAATATTATTTTTATTTTTTCATTGGCTCAAAATAGTTAAATATTTATGAGCTTTTAAGATGGGTTTTAAAAGAGTTATGTTTGGTTATTTACGGAGACTTATTTATATTTATACATTTTGAGGATACAAGCAAGTTTTTTTTTTTCCTGAACACACAAAGAAATAAATTTTCATTCATGCCAAACTAAACTTAATTTCACGTAAAGGCCAAAGATTTATACATAAGTTTATATATGTTTATGTGTAGCCTGAAACTAGAAAAATAAATAAGTAGTTGAATAATAATTAAGAACCAACCACCCATTCACTTACAAATCTATGGACCCTAAAACTTTACTATTTTTCTTGGCTTTTTTCTCGTCGGTTGTGACACCCCGCTTTTCGGTGGCCGGCGGTACTGCAGGAAGCGTCCGGACGGAAGGGGGCAAGTCATGGTTTATAAGAAAAGATCTCACCTACTTGTACAAGGCCTTTTAAAGTCGTGAAGGCGGGCCAAAGCACATAAGAACTTGGCAGTTAAGCGTGCTCATCCTGGAGCAATCCGAGGATGGGTGACCTCACTGGGAAGTCTATGGGCTTTGAGCGTCCAAAGCGAACAATATTATACAAAGATGGAGCGGGTCGTTACAGATAGTATCAGAGCACAATCCTGGTCTACATGGTGGGGGCCACCACTAGAATCTGGTCTAAGTGCCACACTATGGCCACCAGGGGAAGGTTGCTGGGCCTGTGCAACGAAGACGTTGCATCCCTAAGGGGGGTAGATTGTGACACCCCGCTTTTCGGTGGCCGACGGTACTGCAGGAAGCGTCCGGACGGAAGGGGGCAAGTCATGGTTTATAAGAAAAGATCCCTTCTACTTGTACAAGGCCTTTTAAAGCCGTGAGGGCGGGCCAAAGCGGACAATATTGTACAAAGATGGAGCGGGTCGTTACATCAGTAGTGAATCTTTTTAAACTTTGAGGCAATTATTTTTAATTTTTAGGTTCGTCTCGGTGAGTAGAATAAAAAATTAAAACACCATGAACCATATTTTTCAAACTTTAGAAAAATCCCAAAATAATCAAAATAAGCTAGCTTATCTTGTTTATTTCATTTATTTTGTTTTAAGTTAAAATTTTCAATTGGTCCATATTTTTCTACTTTTTAGATTCCTCTTATGTAGAGAAACCATAAAAAAGTAATAATTTTTTTCCCAAAACTTAAAAGTTTAGAAAGGACAACAAAAAAGTCACTTTTGGTTAGCCGAAAATGTTGAACATGTGTGATGAATGGTGATAGTGCACCGACCATTTCCATGCCGACGGCCGCGCGCGGCCGTCTCTAGCCACCGGACGCCCGATCCGAGCCGTCCAAAATTTTTTTTTTTAAAAACCGAGGGGATATATACACGAAAAATAGGATGCTTAGATAAAGTACCCTACAGACATCGGATGATGTTGATTCTAGCGTTAGGCCCCTTGGTTTTTTTTTTTTTAAATTTTTGGACGACTCGGATCGGCAGTCCGGTGGCCGGAGACAGCCAAGCGCGGCCGTCGGTACGATTTCCCTACATATCCATCGGTACCTATATCTTTACGCATTCTCTATTGTTGGTGTAGAACACGTGGCGTTTTGGTGTATGTTTATTGCATTTTTCAAAATGAAAAAGAGGGTATAAAAGGCTAAAGACGAGATGAGGGCAAAATGGGAAATGAAACTCCATTTTTGGCTGACCTCACCAATTTTCGTCACTTTTAGTGACAGCTGACTAACGGTTGGGGGTATGTGCAACCGACAACTAAACAAGACGGGAGGCAAGTACAATTTTCAAAACCTGAGGGGAGGTATCTATAATTGTCAGAAACCTCAGGTGAGGTAAGTGAAATTTACCCAAATTTTTACTCTGTTAACGTTCTCAATGAATTCTACAAGTGCGCCGCTATTCGCAGCCCTCTATTTACTCCCGTAGCCCGTTAAAAATTTTCAATTATACTCGACAGTTAGTTACCGAAATTGAGATATATTTTCAGCGTCCAATTACCGAAATATAATATTTTTTCAACAGATGTTTACCGAAAATGCATTTTCGGCAGTTGTTTACCGAAAGTTGAACATATTTTCGACATGTAGTTACTGAAACATAATCTTGTTTTCAACATCAATTTACCGAAATGTTATTTATGATTTTCAACAATCATTTACCAAAATGTAGTAGGCTACGGGAGTAAATAGAGGGCTGCGAATAGCGGCGCCCTTCTACAAAATTAACAAATCCGATCTAAGGTTATGTCCACTTGTGCCAATATAGGGACTGCCAGTCTGCCAGAATCCAACTGTTTTTTGTTTTTTTTTTAAACAGAATCCAACTGTGACTGTGAGTGTTTTTCTGCTTTAAAACTTTGGCCAACGTGAAACACTTGACACGCCCAACGCTGTGGGCAATTGCACTAATAAGGGACCTTGCCCCGGAAATTGTACTAATTACTAATGAACGCCAATTAGTTTACCATTGGTCCATTTATATCCCTTAACAAACCTCGTGCCTTCAAGTGTATGAAATTAAGCAGTCAACAAACTAGCTACATCTCTTAATATTGTATTTGGTATTTATTGAATTTGTTGATTACACCGGTTAAGATATGGCTTAAACCCGTCATTTAGTTTTTCTATAGATTTCCTGACATGTCACATGTTATGCTTCTCCCTCTCCTGTGTCTAAACTCGCTTGGGTCATTCTTGCCATGCTCTCTATGGAGGATTGCTATGCATTGGTCGCCCTCCTACTTTTTTTAAATATATTTTTTATATTTATGTTTGTCAAACCTCCTACTTTTTTTAAATATATTTTTTATATTTATGTTTGTCAAAGTCACCTCCCTATATTACACCACACGATGACACAAAAAATTGGTTTATTAGATAAGTTTCTTTTTTTCATTAAAGTCAAAACTACATGGGTAATTATTATAGTCCATTTCATCACCCTTTTTGCTTTTATATTTGACAAATCTTTCCATCATGTTCGTTTTCTTGTTGCCCTCTTTCTGAATCTGAGAATATGCCAAGTGGGTAGCAGTTTCTTTATTGCGAAGTGGGCCTGTGAAAGAGCTCTCTCTCCCTCCCTTCCCGTCTTTACCACCAGACACCACCTCTCTACTGGGTTTTTTAGGGCTCTTCTTCTTCTTCTTCTTCTTCTTCTCTCTCTCTCTCTCTCTCTCTCTCTCTCTCTCTCTCTCAAGAATGTCAATTGGGTTAGTCGCATCTCATTCGGTACGTTTTCTGATTTGATAATTGGTGTTTGTTTTACCTTTTTTTTAATTTTAATTTCTGCACTTGTTGAAATACCTGCCATATGTTGGTCTGATTGTCCAGAGGGTTCTTTATTTTAGTTTGTTTTCTTGGTTTTTCCCGTAAAGGCTTGAGCTTTATCTCAGTGATTTAATTGTCAAGTTTTGTCTTTCAAGACTAGGTTTTTTTTATAACCGCATGTCCGGGTCAGCCTGTGCGCACCTCGACTAATTCGGGATCCTGAAGTTAACAACCAGGAAAAATATCCGGTGAGCCCAAGATTTGGAATATTTCACCTAATGGAACTTGAGGAGCACTTATTACTTTCTCATAACCATTTGGCCAAACCCCTTGGGTTATCATTCAGACTAGGTTTTGTGTTTGTTACATGTTCTAAAACAGTATGTACACAGTGGCACATTTTTCATATGGTTCTGTTATCAAATCTCCAGTTCTTCATTCAGGCTTTTGTTCCAGTGTAATTTTTGTATGATTTCTTGTCCAGATGGCATTGCACATTGCTGATAATTAACAGAATTGTTGAAGTTATGCTATAGAATCTAAAAACCAAGAATAGTACTTGCTTCAAAATGATGGAAAATAATGTGTTTAAGTCTAGTGCATTTATCTGGAGACCTGAAATACATCTCACTCCGTGTCCCAGTAATAGTTCGACTCCGACTCTTGTAGCCTGCTTTTGATTGGATGGCTGCTTCTTGATTGTGATTTTGCTTTTCAAGTTTCACATTTAGTGGCCTGACACATTGTACGATTCGATTCCCCCACGAGTCTAGCAGTAATACAACAATAGCAGAGCTGGTTGATGACCCGTGTGCGATATTGCCCTTTAAGGACTATTTTGTGCATAGTTTGGCAAAGAAACTACTGATCATGGATAGACATGATCAAGCAATCTGGTTCAGTTTTTTACAAAAATCTTTTATTAGGGGCTCTTAGAAGAAGTGACTTCTTCCAAAGGACTCATCGCATTGACCAGTTCTGTCGCTGGTTGGTAGGAATGATAGCTATTTTCCAGTGTCAACATTCTTTCAATAATCAAAATATTGTTTACAAGGTGATTATACATTACTATCATGTTCTATATCCGACATCATTTTCTTTTACGTTTTTCTCCAGGTTTAGGTTATATATGGGACATGCAAGCATCTTTTTCCTTATCCAACTGAGACGTGGTTAAAACTAGCGTCGAAAAGTGGGCTCTCAGAAGAAGACTGTCAAAGTGGACTGGATTTGCTTGATTTTGATGCCTGAAATTAGAAGTAAAGAATGGGGAGTACAAAATTCCCCAAGCGCTATGTGATTGTTATTCTGACCTTCATCTGCACCTGTGTGTGTTACATCGAACGTGTTGGCTTCTCAATTGCGTATACTTTTGCTGCTGATGCTGCAGGGGTAAACCAGTCAAGAAAAGGTACAATCCTTTCAACATTCTATTATGGGTATGCCTGCTCACAGATTCCCGGTGGATGGGCTGCTCAGAAAATAGGGGGAAGGCGTGTTCTTCTTTTCTCATTCTTATTATGGTCTCTGACTTCAGCTTTATTACCATTAGACCCTAACCGGGTCATGGTTTTGGTGATAGCCCGATTGCTTGTGGGTGTGGCACAGGGGTTCATCTTCCCTTCCATTCACACTGTTCTAGGACAGTGGGTCCCACCCCACGAAAGATCGAGGTCTGTTTCTCTTACTACATCTGGAATGTATCTGGGTGCTGCGGCAGGAACGCTTGTGCTTCCAAGCTTGGTGAAGTTGAGGGGCCCCCAAGCTGTATTTCCCTCTGAAGCGGCACTAGGTGCAATGTGGTCTCTACTTTGGTTCAAATATTCAAGTGATCCACCTCGTTCTGAGCATCCAAAAGCAACTGCTGCTGGTTTTGGGGAATCTTTGTTACCAATCAAAGGGAGTCAGAAGGTAAAAGTTGTAAACGGGGGACATTCAGGCAAAACGGTCAAAATCCCTTGGAAGAAGATTATCCTCAGCTTGCCAGTTTGGGCCATTGTTGTTAATAATTTCACCTTTCACTATGCGTTGTATGTTCTTATGAATTGGTTGCCCACATACTTTGAACTAGGCCTCCAACTTAGTCTTCAAGAAATGGGCTCTTCTAAGATGATGCCATATCTCAACATGTTTGTTTTCTCAAATATTGGTGGTGTTATTGCTGATCAATGGATCACAAGAAGAATCTTGTCAGTGACTAGAACCAGAAAGGTCTTGAATACTATAGGATTTTTAGTAGCTTCCTTTGCACTAATTGCACTTCCCTTGTTCAGAACATCTGGTGGGGCTGTGTTTTGTTCTTCTGTTGCTCTTGGTTTCTTAGCATTAGGGAGAGCTGGATTTGCAGTAAATCACATGGACATTGCACCAAGATATGCTGGAATTGTAATGGGGGTTTCTAATACTGCCGGTACATTAGCTGGTATTGTTGGGGTGGAGCTTACTGGCCAGCTTCTTGAAGCTGCAAAAGCTGCTAATTTGGACCTTTCAAGTCCGGAAAGCTGGAGAGCGGTGTTCTTCATCCCGGGGTTCCTTTGTATTTTGAGTTCTTTTGTATTTTTAGTATTTTCAACTGGTGAGAGGGTTTTTGACTGAGGCAAGATTGTTTTGGATGTTATCGTGCCTCTCATCTGGTCCTGAGAAAAATAAGTACTATCCAATGGTAGATAATTGAAGATTCACATCAGTACTACTTGAGCCCTCAGCCCTCAGGCAAAGCAAGGGAAGAGATGTGGATTGCACTGAAATCAACACATTGTTTGGGCTATGTAAAAGTTTGCAGTTATTAAAAATCATTGCTTTAGTCATTGGTATGTTTTTCCCCCCTCCTTTTTTGGTCAAAAGACATCGGTGTATATTCATTCAGGCTTAGTAAACCATCTTCTCCAAAACGGATACTGTAACTCGAACAGGACCATGGAACATTAGAATGTAATTGGATGCGATCCTTTGGTTAGTTAACTTTTAGATGCAAAAGAAATTTCCCACCTTGGCCAGGAAGAGATGTGAGACGAGGTTCTTCAACCATTACTTCTGTTTACTTGGCAGGTTTTGTCAAATGAATATCCAGTCAGTGCTGTTATCGCTGTGTAATGTGCCATGATGAATGATCTTGGACCCTCTAACTGGAGGTATCTGGTCCTGCTCGAATGTTTCTGATGGTAAGACAAAACTTAGCGTCTTCGACTACATACTGATGTTGGTATAGAGTACATGGTAATTGTGGAGTAGTAGTTTTGGTATCAGTTTGGGGAGATTTTCAAGTGTTACGAGAGTAATGCTCTTCCCTCCTGCGTAAGGGTGTGGGCCCTATATATTTCTTGGAGGTGGGGTTCATACACTTACTCAAGTTGGAGCACCCAATTAGGGCTGTTAGCCGAGACCAGAAAATATCGAAACCGGAAAAATCGGACAGGACCGAATTTTTTAAACCGGTCGAATAATTTCGATCCGGTTTATGTGTTTTAAAAACCGGTCGAAACCGGACCGGTTATATATATTTATAATATATACATAAAAACATAGGGGAGGGGTTGAATTATAGGTTTTTGGTTGATATTTTGTGGTGTATATTGGTCTAATAAATATATTTATTATATAAAATCAATCACACACACACACACACATATATATATATATATAAATATATATATATATATATATATATATATAAACTGTTTTTATGGGTTTTTTTTATATATTGGGCTCAAAATTGATCATTTTTTGTTGGGCAAAAAAAAAAAGGAGTTAAATTATGGATTTTTGGTTGATATTCCGTGGGTTGAATTGTGAATTTTTTGATGTGTTAGACAAAAAATATGGCCCATGATTGAAAACTGGATAAACATGACCGAAACCGGTTGAGCCGGTCGAAACCGGACCGATTTATCTAAACCGGTTCCGGTTTCTAAAAATCTCAAACCGGATAACCGGTTTCGACTGAAAAATACGCCCAAACCGGTCGAAACCGGACCGGTATCACCCCTACACCCAATAGTTTTTTTTTGTCCGTTTGGATGTTTTTCTGCAACGTGAGAAGCAAATATCTTTGGTCGTATTAAGGATATTTTCAGGACTGATGTTTACACCCACCAAACAACTCATGAATGGTCAATTCGTAGGGCACATGGGGCTGGGGGAGATGTTCATCAGCCAGATTTGGGCTAATGTATTTTCCAAACATGGCCATCCGCATAAGAGGAGCATAACAATCTTGACATAATCTTACCAAGTGTGTACGTATATATATGCACGCCAGTCAAAAGGTTGGATCCTCTACTTGATAGAAAATCAAAAGGACAATCCCACAAACCACATTGAGAAATTGGGATTCAGAAATTGGGCCTGGTGTGAGTTCCGTCCTTCCACCCCGCCCCACTATTAGGGGTGTCCCGGCCCACCACCACTATTAGGGGTGTCTGGACTAGTATATGCATACCTCAACTAGTTTTCTCCCTGATCCGATCAGGACAACCATGCCGAGATTAGAGGATTCATAAGAAATTAAATTCTTGCGACCTGATTTCAAACATCAAATATCCTAAGGTGACATTTCTGCTAAAACTTTATTGACTAAAGTTGTTTTTACGAACTTTTAAGCATGTCATTCTTCTTATATTTATCAACTAAAACAACTTGACTATTATCTTTAACTTGTAGTCTAACAATATAACTAAAACGCATTTTTAATTCACCAAACCAACCGGACTAACCCATCTGCTCGGTGCAAGGATACTCTCCCTATTTTCAACAAATATCCAATCAGAATCCAAGGACGTGAGGTTGGGGTTGCGGTCCCCACCATCATGGAGGGTCCCACCCCAAACAGAATATACTACCATGCTCCGCAGAAACATTCACAAGAATCTAAAGTGGCAATTTTTTAACCTGGTGGGGAATTTTGGAGTGAGGCAGACATCATGACACTCCACAGGAAGACTTGCTCTCACTCTCACCAATCAGAGCTAGAGCTACTAGTATCCAAAACACTGCCTTTTTCTTTTCTATTCCTTTCCTGTCAAAAAAAATTTTTTTTTTATGAGTCAAAAAAAAATATTATTCAGTCCTTAAGGAGATAACATAAATACTAGTAATATATATTGTCAAAAAAGATTATAACTTATTACCTTTGCTTTACTAGATATCAATAGGTTCTTTTAATTCATAAGAAAAAGTTCAATTGTGTTTAACGAAATTGCATTATTTTTAAGTTTCACTTTTGCGGACCAAAACAATTTTTTTTTGGAAAAAATGTAGTGTCAAAAGGGGAGACACAAATGTGCTGCTTCACATACGGCCAAAGGACATTGTCATCAATACCACAAAATCATCTACAGAAAAATCCTGCAAACTTGCCCCGAGTTCAAAGTTTGAAATTTAGATTGAACACTAACCGCTCCTTTGGGATTGAAACTTAAGCATCCAGCGAGAAATTCAAAAAATAAGTGGTTGTTTGCGAAAAATTGTTTTCATAGTTTTTTAGATTCTAGCTTCTAAAATTAGTTTAGAATATTTTTCAAAAATTCTTTTTTCAAAAAAGAAATGAAATTCTCATAATCTTTAGCTGTAACAAACAGGTTTTATGATTTCTCAACCTTTATCAAAATCTAGAATTTAAAATCTACAACAGAATCTGAAGCTAAAATCTAAATCCGTATCCACGGCTATCTTTCACAAACACGCCCTTAAAACCACTTTGTGTTGCTCACTATTTCTCAATCACTGCCATTTCTGACACCTACAAAAGTTCCTACCAATCACACCATAAGGATTACTTCTATAGAAAATTTTATTTGTGGATCATTCTGTAAAGAATGTTTTACAGAGATCAATAGTGCGAGTTCAAAGTGTTTTTGAACGGTTCGCATGGAAAATCGATTGTGACAAGTAATAATTAATTATAATTGGTCAAAATTAAAAATGAATCTCAATCGTTGATTGCATGAATAAACGACTAAAATTGGGCCGCTTCGCCATGAATAAGTTTCTCTCTTACTTCTATAATCACCATCATCCAACCGTCTGTCCATAAGAATAAAGGAAACAGAAACCCGACGCACAAAGCCAGGTCTTCTTTTCATTTTCCATACATCTTCATTCATCAGCTTCCAACAGCTCACTCAATTTCTCATATCATAATCATACTCCTTCCGTCTCTTTTTTATTATCCATTATTCTGTTTTGTCTCTATGTTTTTTGCCTATATTTTTTAGTATGGATCTTGAAAAATATGCAATATAGATCTTGTTTGATAAATCTCGATTAGTTCTATAATACAAAATTTTTAAAATTATAAAAAATATTATAAATTAAAAAATATAAACAATTAAAAAATGACATACGATTCAAAAATGAACAATAAAAATAGGACGGAAGGCACATTCCCAACATTCTGGGTAATAGTAAAAACAGAAATCCTAGCTGTACCAATCTATTTCATACCGAAACCGTACCGACGGTGGGTCCGAGCAGTCTCCGGCCACCGGACGGCCGATCTGAACCATCCAAAAATTCTAAAGAAAAAAACCGAGGGGCCTATTTGGGAATAAACAGTATCCGATGTGTGTAGAGTGGTTAGATCAAGTACCCTATTTTTTGTATATACTCGTGTATATATGTATACACGAAAAATAGGGTACTCGATCTAACCACCCTACACATATTGGATGTCATTTATTCCCGCGAGGGCCCCTCAGTTTTTTTTTTCAGAATTTTTGGACGGTTCGGATCGGCCGTCCGGTGGCCGGAGAGGGCCCGAAGCGGCCGTCGGTACGGTTTCGGTATGGAATTGGTCGGTACGGCTAGCACTTCTCTAGTAAAAACCCATTATCCGGTCCTGAATCCTGATCTAGTGAGTAGTGCCCGATTATTCCACACAAGAAAAATCAAATCCACTCCATACGAGCACTGTACGTTCCCCCACAAGGCAAGGCAAAAGAGAGTCGAACAAGTGGAAACCCAACTTAAACAAGGTGCTCTCTTTCTCTCTCTTCAAGTTTTCTCCCATGAAATCATTACTTAATTAGATCTTTTTCACGTTTGGAATGCTCTCTTTAATGTTTCCTGTCTTCCTTTACTTTGTTTCCTACAGTTTTAGTAGTATTCTCCGAAGAAACAAAACTCACCCCTTTTTTCTAGCACAAGCTTCAAATCTTGGCTTGCCATTTCGGCTTTATTATCTGGAGATACTGAGCTAGGATTACAAATTCATCTTTTTCTGGCCTCTCTTTTGCTTTCTTGATTCAAGGTGTCACACTCAATCCTTCTGCCCTTACCCTTTTGGTTTCTAAATGGAAATTTAGCTCAAGCATCGAAGCACCTTGTATTTAGTAAGTCCTCTTTTTCTTTCATCTTTCTTTTGGGTTTTGGGTGTGTCTGTTTTATTCCTTTCTATTAATAGTTTACTTTAACTAATTTTTGTGGGTGAGAAATTGAACGCCACAACCTTCTGTTTTTAACACTTTTTCTGTGCTTTCAGGTTTGAAGCTTCCAGAGGTTCTTCATTTAGCCCTCAGAGTCCTGACTGGATGCTGTGGGTTTTTTGTGCTTCCCTTCTTCTGTTTATGTGGTAACGAATCATGTAGGTTATTTCCCATTGATTTACTCCCTTTGACTGTTCCCTCCAATACCTCTATGAAAAATGTTAATAAGGTAAGGAAATGACAAAAAAAACACAGTTTTCTATTTGTTAAAGTAACTTGAAAAGTGTTAAAAGTGTTGGGAACATGTGTGAAAGATTGAGTCTCGTATCGGATAAATAGAAAAAGAGTTGGACCTTAATATATAATTGGATGGCTCACCACTTACAAGACTTAACCTTTTTAAGTGGATATGGGTCATTCAATATATATTGGGTCCATGTGAAGTGATGTGGACTCTGTGGATACTCCCCAACGGATTGGGCCTGCGCGCGCACCGGAGAACCTCAGGAGGATCAGACTCCCTCAGACTCCCAACAAAAAGTGCATCGGAAACAGTATTTTTTTTTTGTATTTATTGACAACAGGTTGGGGTGTCAGCCTGTCAATAGCATAACCGTCCTTTTATTTGAGGGTTTTGATATTCTCCAGTTATTCTCTTCATTTTGGCAGCAGTTTCAGTATTTGGTATAATGGGGAGTTTGGTCTGGCTAGTGCATATGCCTCTTCTTATCATTGGGGCATTGTCTGTAGCAGTTGCAGAACCTGGTGATGTGAATATTGGAGCAATATTCACATTTAGCACCATCAATGGAAAAGTGGCAAAAATTGCCATGGAAGCTGCTGTACAGGATGTCAACTCTGATCCCAATTTTCTTGGTGGAAAGAAACTGGCTCTTTCTATGCATGATTCCAACTACAGTGGATTTCTCAGCATTATGGGGGGTAATCAAAACATTTCCATTCATCATAATTTGTCTTAAGGATTTTAGTTCCTCTTTTCTTTGTATGTCCAATTCCATGTTACCAAAACGCTAATACTATTTTGAGGTACTTTTTGGAACTCGCCTGAAGAAAAATAGTACAACTTAGTTCTAGTACACCTTTGTTCCAAAACGGTGACTTTAGCGATCCAAAGTGATCTTGAAGTTATTCATTTAGCAATCAGAGAGATTGAAGATCTATCAAGATAAATCATAAGAGAATTGGCCATGATACTTCTAGAATTGTGTTTTACATGTACAATTGGACAAAATAATACTCCATTTTATTAGAAGATTACCTCTTCGTATATTGTAATCTATAGAAGCCTACTAATCCTACCATACCACAATTTAAGACATGTCACATACCTCGTTCTCGTACATGTTCCTCCTACTGGAACAATCTGTGTTCCTGGTAAGAGAGGTCTAAATAAACAGTGTCATGTTGCTCTCATCCTACCATGCCCTTTCAGATCTTGTGATTTTTTAATATCTTCTCTCTAATTGTTCACAGCATTACAGTACATGGAGCTTGACACCGTAGCCATTATCGGTCCACAATCAGCCGTGATGGCTCATGTACTCTCACATCTTGCAAATGAACTCCATGTGCCTATGCTGTCATTCACTGCATTGGATCCAACCCTTTCACCTCTCCAATACCCTTACTTCATCCAAACAGCACCCAACGATCTGTTTCAGATGACTGCCATTGCGGAAATGGTTAGTTATTTTGATTATAGAGAGGTAACTGCGGTCTTCTCTGATGATGAGCAGAGCCGAAATGGCATAAGTGTGCTAGGTGACATACTCGCTGAGAGACGCTGTAAAATTTCATATAAAGCAGCCCTTCCCCCTGATCCCACTGCAACCCGAGAGGACGTTAAGAATGCATTGATTAAGGTTAGGTTGATGGAATCTAGAGTCATTGTTCTACAGACTTTCAAGATAACAGGCCTTCTGGTTTTTGATGTGGCCCAGTCTCTTGGGATGATGGACAGTGGGTATGTTTGGATTGCTTCTACTTGGCTCTCGAGTGTTTTGGATTCTAGTTTGCCAATTTCTCATAATACTGCCAAATCCATCCAAGGGGCTATCACCCTTCGTCACCACACACCAGACTCGGAAAAGAAAAGGGCTTTCTTAACTAGGTGGAATCAGTTGAGTAACAACTCAATTGGGTTGAATGCTTATGCTCTATATGCTTATGACACTGTTTGGATTATTGCTAATGCGGTGAAAGTGTTTTTGGAAAATGGTGGCAACATTTCATTCTCTAACGACTCGAGTTTAAGTGGTCTGGGTGGAGGGACACTTAATCTTGCTGCGTTGAGCGTGTTTGATGGCGGGAAGCAGTTACTTAGCAACATATTGCAAACCAATATGACAGGTTTAACTGGTCCTCTGGGATTTAATCCAGACAGATCTCTAATACATCCCTCCTATGATATCATCAACGTTGTTGGGAGTGGGTTCCAGCAGATAGGATACTGGTCTAACTATTCTGGACTATCTGTTGAATCACCAGAGGTGCTTTACACCAAACCGCCTAACCGTTCAAGCTCCAACCAACAATTGCACAGTGTTGTATGGCCCGGGGGCACGAAGATTAAGCCTCGTGGTTGGGTGTTTCCAAACAATGGGAGGCAGTTAAGAATTGGAGTTCCAAACCGCGCTAGTTATAAGGCTTTCGTTTCACGAGTCAACGGTACTGATAAAGTCCAAGGATATTGCATAGATGTTTTCGTTGCTGCGGTAAAGCTTCTTCCTTATGGGGTGCCTTATAAGTTCATTCTGTTTGGAGATGGTCACAAGAACCCAAGCTATGCTGAACTTGTAAATAAGGTTGCTTTCAATGTGAGTACAAAAACTAACCAATGTTTCTATTAGTAAAATAAAAAGTTTGGGTATTTGATATCTGCTAATTTCCATCTAGGTCTTTGATGCTGCTGTTGGTGACATTGCTATTGTCACAAACCGTACAAAAAATGTGGATTTTACTCAGCCTTACATAGAATCGGGGCTAGTCATAGTGGCGCCTTTGAGAAAGTTGAACTCAAGTGCTTGGGCTTTCTTGCGGCCATTCACTCCCCTAATGTGGGGAGTCACTGCATCCTTTTTCCTTATAGTTGGAGCAGTGGTGTGGATTCTGGAGCATAGGATAAATGATGAATTTCGCGGGCCTCCTAGGAAACAGTTAATGACAATTCTGTGGTGAGTACTCTGTTATCTAATTTGATCTCATAACATATGCTGGATATAGTAAGATTTATAGCCATCTTTTAAGAATCTATTTAAGTATTTTGAACTCCTTGAAAACCATAGACCAATACGCTAATCCATCAGAATCATAGGTAACAATAACCTTGCATTAGATTTTAGGAAAAATTTCAAGTTGTTCATAGTACTGTCCTTATTTTGGAAGATATAGTCTGTTTTCATCATCTGATAATCTCTACTGTAACGTGTTCATCAGACTTGCTCGTAAGTCCTGATCCGCCCTTGTTCTCTTTACTTGCAGGTTTAGCTTCTCAACTATGTTTTTTGCCCACCGTAAGTAGCCTCTCAGAAAATCAAGTTCAATCCTTTCAAGTTATTTTGGACTGGTAGCCCTAATCAAATGGTAGTGACACAAAGTGCTTCAAATTTTCAGGAGAAAATACAGTGAGCACGCTTGGACGAATGATCCTAATCATCTGGCTATTTGTGGTTTTGATTATCAACTCAAGCTATACTGCAAGCCTGACATCAATTCTCACAGTGCAACAGCTAGCCTCAAACATCAAAGGGATTGACACCTTGATAGCCAGCAATGTCCCGATTGGTTTCCAGGTTGGGTCTTTTGCAGAGAACTATATGAGTGAAGAACTTGGTATCTCCAAATCTAGGCTTGTTGCACTTGGCTCGCCGGAAGAATATGCTATGGCCCTTGAGAAAGGAACTGTTGCTGCAGTGGTTGATGAACGACCGTACATAGAGCTCTTCCTCTCGACCTACTGCAAGTTCTCCGTTGTCGGTCAAGAGTTCACGAAAAGTGGGTGGGGATTTGTAAGTATCTCAGAAGTGAGCAAGTAATAAGAAGTCTTTATCTATGTTACTTGGTTTGAAGTTCTCTCACTAATCATAAGTTCCAATTTACAAAATGCATATTAGGAACAGATTATGAGTGTCTTCGTGTTGGAAAAAATCAGAGCAAAATGTAACGAAGACCTCTGTGTGCTTGAAGTTGACCCAAATGAGAAAGGTTTCAATTGAATTTGAATCCTTGTATCATGTCGTCTTCATAGTCTTAGGTGCTTTACAGAAGCAAACAAATCATTATTTTGAAGGTTGAAAGCCCCATTATTTGTTGAACATCCAATCCCTTCAGCCTTCTTTTGCTTCCTCAAAAACATATAAATCGATATGATGGAATTCATTGTTCTACCACTCGTCTTCTTCTAAAGACACACTCGTCTTCTAAAAAGGACCATTCATCACTGGTAATATGAAGTTCATTGCCAAGTCTTCTAGTTTTTAACTTCATCATTTTGTCTTCATTGTGTGATTTTGAATCATTGTTTTCGTTGTCGTTTTGATGCATTATCAGGCATTTCCAAGAGACTCTCCCTTAGCCATTGACATGTCGACTGCCATTCTCGCACTGTCAGAAAACGGTGCACTTCAAAAGATCCACGACAAGTGGCTGAACAAAGACGTTTGCGGTTCAGAGAGATCTCAGCTTGACTCGAGCAAACTCCATTTGAACAGCTTCTGGGGACTCTTTGTCATCAGTGGCGTCGCGTGCATTCTCGCTCTCCTTGTGTATTTCTGCATGATGCTGCGCAAATTCAGCAGATACTTTACTGAAGTACATGATCCATCTATTCATGGCAGCTCCCGTTCTGCACGAGTCCAGACGTTCTTTTCGTTTGTGAATGAGAAGGCAGAGGTATCCAAAAGCAAGTTGAAGAGGAAACGGTCTGAACTTTCATCTGATGTTAGTAGGAGGGAGCTCGAATCTACAAATGGATCAGAAAGAATAGAAACTGGAAGCGATACTTGGCTTCATTGATTAGTTGTTGAATGGACGTCTTAAACATTTTTTCTCTGCTTGTGCTTCCAGAGACAATCGAAGGAGTGTTTTCAGAATTGAAAAGAGAAACCTGAAGGATATATAGAACAAGATGATGAATCAAACAGCGAACAAAAACCAGGAAGCACCGATGAGCCACATGCAGGGAAACTTGCACTTGTGGTTCTGGCTGGGCTCCCGGTATACTGCACTAATACGTATAGGTTTTTGTAATTTAACCGACGTTCCTATAGTGCAAAAGCAAATATGTTTGGTATTCCCTTGTAACTTCCCCGTATGGGTTAGGGTTATGTTCGTGTATCTATTTCTTGTCTGGGAGAAACTAATGGAGCTCTCTTTGATCACCCAGAAAGCGAAAGCTGAATCGGTAGCAGGTTATGATATAGAAATATGCAAAGGATGCGATCGTTAAGAGCTCACTGCCGGCGGAAGCCAATGTCCGCGCGATCCTTAATACTCCCTCCGTCCCAAAATGATTGTTCGGTCTGCAAAACGGAGTGATAAAAATAATGCAATTTTTTCAAGAAAAAATTCAAACTTTTTCCACAAATTAAAAATATTCATTGATATCTAGTAAGTTGTTAAAAAACTTTTGAGTTTTTCTTGCAAAAATTGTATTATTTTTAACATCCCGTTTTGCGGACCGGACAAACATTTTGGGACGGAGGGAGTAGTTCACTGTTGCATACATATGTTCTTGAATCTGGGATCCTAATCTGGGAAAATGAGTTCTTTCTCTTGGAAGAATGGCAGGAAATAACTTAAAGAGACTGAATATACAATGGAAAACCTCATTGCCTATTTTCTTGAATTTACCATTGGAAAGCTGTGAGCTTTATGACAATGAAAACCTTCTCTCAATTCTTAGTCTAACAAATTTTGGGAATTTGAAATGTATTTAAAAAAAAAAAAAAAGGCTTTTGTATGGAGGCAGTTGAAAGTATCAGCTTTTGAGTTGACTTCAAGAGCTTAGAAATCAGAAAAATGTTATGATACATGAAAAGGGTTCATGAAAGGGAAATCAGTGCCTGGACCCTTTTCATAATTTTATGTATCCTATCAACCCTCTACAAAAACAAGTGAATTGAGTCAACTAGACTAACCTTATTAGCCAGTACGGAGCACACCTGACACCACACTCTAATCTCTATCAAGCTTAACTTAGGATCATATGCCTCCAAGTTCCAAATACTCTGTCTAGTGTCTACTATTTTTCATTTTATCAGTCTTACAAATTCCAAGATGCAAAAAATCTTGTTTTTTTTCTTCCTTTTCACTGTGTAAAGAATTATTCCCTTTCTAATGAATTACTATTATTAACAAGGGTCCTACCCATGTTATGCACGGAAGTAAGAAAAAAAGAAATTCTATTAGTACTGTTATCTATACTTCTATAGTATAGCAGGAGGCCGTTGCGTGAGGAGAAATCTTGATGTAACACGTGGCACTAACAAAAACTTAAAAACAGATAGAAAGAAATACAAACAAAAACTTAGAAGTCTAAAATTGGTTTTAATTAGGTAGGTTAAAATGTGCATAAGATTTTTTGCTCCAGATTTCTTAAATCGTCCTTCTAATTAGGAACAATTTTGGTATAGAAAAAGAGAGTATATGGTATAGAAAAACGGCTTAACAAATCCTTAACCGGTGAAAGAATTTTTTTCAAAAATGGAAAATGTTTACAAATTTACAAAGATTATAGTAGTACTTATGATATAATATATAGCACCACCTTGAAGGGGAAAAATTTGAGGAAGGACCAAACCCGCAACCAAAAATTAAAAGAAAAAAATACCAGTAACATTACCAAAAAAAAAATTTTTGGGCTGAGGTGGTGGTCGGCGGTTGAGGTGCCGCAGCTGTGGAGTCTGCGTAGTTTAGGGTCCTGGGTGGTGGTCTGGGCTCAGCCGTTTATTGGGCTGGGCCAAGCCCGATAGGTTTTGAGCTGTTGTTGCATATTTGGGCTGGCAGGTCTTTCATCCGATTGTAATATCTGATCTGGGTTTTTAGGCTCATATGTGTTTCAGGCTTGGCCTGTTTTTTCGGACTATGCCCTACAAGTGTTTGGGACTCGATCCATTATCCAACATTTAGTTGGATTTCTCTCCTCTATCCCTACACTTAATGTACCCTATCAAGTTTTTTAAGAGTAATATTTTGCCGTTTCAAAAAAAACATGTCAACAAATTAAATTAGCAGATCGAGAAGAAAATTTATGTTGAAGTTGGAATCCAGCAAAAATTAGTTTTAGCTTGCCAAGACTTTGAAGTTGGGATCCTGCATTTTGGTTTCTTCTTTCAATTTGAGTAGAAATAAATTATCCTTTACTTGCAATGGAAAAAAAAAACCCACCTTTTTTTTTCACTTCAATTAAAATTTAAGTGCGGTATATATTCAACTTTCACAAGGAAGCGGGGGACGAACGAAGAAGGTAAATCAACAAGTAGATTGGTAAGTGTTAGACTTTTTTTTTTTATGGGAAATTCAAATCATGCGTTCCAATTCCAAATACGTTTTTCCAATTTTAACGACACTTAAAACAGTATGTTCCGCCACCAACGAGCTTGTAGCCTAATGACACTTCCTCGCCTTTTTTACATGGAAGATGAGGGTTCGATTCTTGTCAAGAGCGCAAGTGCTTTGTGTGGTGGTTGATGCCTTTTGGGCTTGTCCCACCCATATGCCGCTTAACGATACCCCTTCTACATCTCCTTAATTAGGAGAGCAAGCTAGACATCTCTGATCTATCGAGTGTAAAAAAAAACAGTATGCTTCCCCAACCCGTTATGGATAGCAGTTGGATAAGGTATTACTACTAATAAACTGATTCTAATTAAGGCAATTCAAATGTAATTACACTGTGGAGTTGTTTCCTTTGAAGTGTAGAAGAAAGTAACCATCGATTCTAGGCATACTTACTACCGAGAAGTTTTTCAGGGCAAATAGGGTATAGGACAAGTGCTGGGCGCGCATTTGAGCCGTTTAAACATGTTTTGGACGATTCAGATCCAAACACTCTCTCTCCTCTTTCTCTCTCTCTCTCTCTCTCTCTCTCGCTCTCTCTCTCAAATCTTGGCCGTCTAAATTAAAACACGTTTAGACGGCTCGGATGCGCGCCGGCGCCACGTGTCCCATACCCTATTTGCACCTAAAACTCCTTACTAGTTTCTACCATGAAAAATCTACCACTTCCTAATTTACAAAAAAAAAAATACTAACAATCATGGATATACCACCTACCATACTTCCGTTTATTCTGCCTACCATAGGAGAAAAAAATTCTCTCGGATAAATTTATTTGTGTTTCGCCCTAGTAGATGGGATGCCACTGTTTAGATACAAAATCATAAATCATTTCGTTTCCTTTTGAGACAATAGATGAAGAGGAAAAAATCAAAACACAATCACTTGAAAAAAAATCGTTCCATTTAGAAAGAACGATACCGTTAGGGTTTGGGTGTTGCTAGTTCCCAAAACTGTGGTACAAGGATACGTTACAGTTTTAGCAATATCATTTCTCTTAGGATTTTTTCATTTCATTTCTTTTTTTTTTTGCTCAGCCTCTTAGGGTTTTTTCTTGGAGTGTATAAAATAAAAAAGTGGAAAGAAATAAGCGCCACTTGTCCCATCCACGACGTCCCTCCTCATGAAAAGTCATTCTGCAATACTCAATAGTATAGATAAATAGATTGCCTAAAAGTGAAGGAGAGAGAGGAGGTAGATTTATTAGGAAAATATTATCTGTATAATTTAGTAATAAATATTGAAAATGCGATCAAACGGTTATATAGTAGATATTGCTTTGTTTGTATGCCTGGATAGTTTCTGCTTTGCTTTATATTATGGATATTTTTTCCCCGTTAGCACAAAAGAACCGCTAAAGGAATTTAGTTGTAATTCCATTTAAGGCCTTTTCACCTTGCATCCAAATCTCTAACTGCATAACTGTAGATCAAGAACCCTTAAAAGAGAAACAACCTCCCTTGAGAGAGAGAGAGAGAGAGAGAGAGAGATATGATGGAGTACTAAATAGGGACTGAGGGACCATGCTGTGCCCTCCAAGGAACAGCACGGTGCTGTCCTGGCCTTGCGGGGTCTGCTCCGGTCTTTCTCCAATAATCAGAAACGCTCACTTTGTAGAGCTCGTCGAGTAGAACAACGGTGCAAAAAATTAGCTCGATCGGATACTATTAAGTGCCTAATTGTAACACATACAACTTGCCAATAATGGAATCTAGTGGATTTGATTCAGTGTTTCAAATCTATTCTTTTCAAAATAAAAATATTTCAATTAGGCACTTAGTAATATCCGATCAATCTGATTTTTCTCACAATTGTTCTACTCCACGAGCTTTACAAAGTGAATGTTTCCGATCGTTGAAGCGAGACCTAAACAGGTCCCGCAAAGCAGGGACAGTACCGTGCTGTCCCTTCCTCAGTCCACTAAATAGGAAGAGAAAAACATTTTTACATAGTGTGCCGTAAAAAAGTGTTTGCGGAGGTGAATCCCAAGCGTTCAAAGTGTTTTGGACGATCCGAATTTTAAAAGAACTTTTTCTGAAAAAAGTTTAACTCTTTTCCGGATTTATTTTTAAAAATCCGAACTATTGATTGCCGAAACGGACGGTTGAGATCAAACGTCTCCTTGAATAAGACAATCTCAAATAGGAAATGGAATCTTTAGTTGATACCGTTAAAATCTCTCCTAGGATGAAAAACAACCTCGCTTAAGAAAGTTGCCATAAGACACAAAGATTTGTGGATGATTCCGTTCCAGGCCTTATTCAACTGCATATATATCCCCAACTGCTGATCAAAGAAACCCCACAAGAAAAACCTCACTTGATTTTGAGAGAGAGAGAGAGTTGATGGAGTACCAACAGAGAAAAACCAATGTTTTCATGTTTCCATGGCTAGCACATGGACACATCTCACCCTTCCTGGAGCTGGCCAAGACACTTTCCAAGAGAAACTTCAACATATACCTGTGTTCGACGCGGGTGAACCTCTCTTGCATCGAGAAGAAGCTAGCCGAAAAATATTCACATTCCATTACCCTAGTCGAAATCAAAGTGCCAACTTTGCCAGGCCTTCCCCAAAACTACCACACCACCAAAAACCTCCCTTCCCACCTCATGCCCACCCTCAAAACCGCCTTCGACCGATCGGCCAACAACCTCTCCAAACTGCTGAAAACCTTCAAGCCGGACTTGCTTATATACGACACCATCCAACCGTGGGCTCCCGTTATCGCTTCCAAGCATGACATCCCAGCGGTGGCTTTCGTGGCCACCAGCGCCACAATGACTTCCTTCATGCTTCATCGTTACAAATATCCAGGTACCGAATTCCCTTTCGAGGACATATATCTTAATGATCATGAGGATGGTAATCTAGTTCATTTGATACAATCGTCGGAGAATCACTATAAAGGGAAAAACAGGTTTTTTGAGTGCCTTAAGAGATCATCCGGGATGATCTTGATTAAGAGCTTAAACGAGATCGAAGGAAAGTATATAGATCATTTGTCTCTTTTGGCTAAAAAGAAGATTGTACCGGTCGGTCCATTAGTTGAAACCACCACTACTACTATTCTTGAAGTTGAGCACTCGCACATCATCGAGTGGCTTGACAAGAAGGGTTTTGGCTCGACTGTGTTTGTTTCTTTCGGGAGCGAATATTTCCTTTCCAAGGAGGAGATGGAAGAAATGGCTCATGGGTTAGAGCTTAGCGGGGTTAATTTCATATGGGTTGTCAGGTTTCCAGTGGGAGAAAAAACTAGAGTTGAGGAGGCTATGCCAAAAGGGTTTCTAAAGAGGGTAGGGGAGAAAGGATTGATAATCCAAGGATGGGCTCCCCAGGTACAAATCTTAGAACATCCCAGTATCGGAGGGTTCGTGAGTCACTGCGGGTGGAGCTCTGTCATGGAGGGGATCAAGTACTGCATTCCCATAATCGCCGTTCCAATGCACCTAGATCAGCCGGTGAACGCCCGGCTTCTGACAGAGATTGGCGTCGGCGTGGAGGTGAAGAGAGATGGGAGTGGGAAGCTGGTGAGAGAGGAAGTAGCCAGGGTGGTCAAAGAGGTGGTGGTGGACAGAGGTGGCGATTTTCTGAGGAAGAGAGAGAGACAGCTGAGTGAGAAGGCAAGGGTGAGAGAGGAGGAGAGGATGGATCGGGTGGTGGAGGAGTTGCTGCAACTCTGCAGGAAGAGGAAGAATATTATCAGGCCTCAGATCAATGGCCTGCTCATTCACGAAGTGGTTGAGATGACTCCAAATGCTGTTCTATCCAATGTATCCATGACCAAGTCCAAATAGAAGAAAGCATGTTACCATGCACTTCTAACCTTAACTTGGGTGGTTTTTTTTTTTTTGGTTTTGCTTATCGAGGGTGTCCGAAAATTTTGCATCGACTAATCCCTCTGGTAAAGCTGTCCTAACCCGCTTCCGCTTCTAGTTTTAGGAACTTCTATGTAGAAGCTGAGGTTGTCTTGAATCATTTCCATAAAGCTAATGAGAATTGAATTCGTCCCTCGGTTTTATATTAACCGTGTGTACTCTGAGTCGTCCCGTGCATGGAAATGACATTTTGCCTGTTTCATACATGCTATATACTTGTCACTAGATTTATTTCACTGGTATTCTTTCACCTACAATCATATCATTCAACAATCCACACAACAAGCATCATTGGGGTGAAGATCGTTTGGTGCCATGTCCGGCGGGTAATATGAACGAACCCGATTCTAAGACGCTGTAGTTCGGAAAATATTTTTGTTACGTATTCTTCAATCGCGGTGTTCTCCATGTGCATATTTTTAGCGTTTTCATTTCTTTTTTCGGATTTGAGTCTTGTCACAAATGTAGTTCATGTGAAATTTTACTTGCAGGGTGGAGCTGGCGAGGCAAGATTTTCTGTGCTAAAAACCCTTGTGCCTCTATGTCGAGGGGTTTTCCGGCCGTTAGGCCGTTGTTAACAGCCGAAAAAACCCTCGACACAAAGACACAAAGGTTTCCGAGACAGAGGAGATTGGACCTTGGAACTGGCTTGCTGTTCATTTATTTGTATCCTCATTCCTCTGCTCTTTTCTTGCTTGAATAGAAAGGTCATTCAATTTACAGCGTCGAGGGGGTTAAACGCTGCAGCATCTCGGAAAATAAAGTCCGGATTGTAAACCATTAATACGTTACCAATGTGAATTTGATTGACGTTTTTCCAAATCCAAACCATCAACTATCGGAATCAAAGCGCCCAGCAGTGAACTGTTCTTTATCTTGCAATAAACTTCGCAACTTCGTACGACTTCTCTGGGCTTAAATATGTTACACCTTCTCGATAGGTACGTGTTACTTGCCCTTCCGCCGCTAGAAACACAACTTTTCGTCCAACTTGCATGTGTCAAGCATGCTATATCTATGGGAGCGGACTCCCAAAAAAACCCCAGGGTCGGCATGCAAAATTTATGGGAGTGGACTCTGAAAAAAAAAAATTCCATGGTCATCTAGTTCAAATCATTGATCTGGTACTAGATGTAGTCCTTCAACAGATACAGAAGCACGGAAAAAAATGGTTGTATTTAATGATATTTACTCCTCATTGATGCAAGATTTAACCTTAAATATAAAGATTCCACTAAAAGAGTAAAGTTTGAATATGAGGAAAATTGTGAGAAGTTTGAAAGACTTCTTTTTTTTGTTTAGTGAAAAACCAATAAAGGGGGAGAGAACAATTGTGGTTTTTTTTTTTTTTTCATAGGCGAGAACAATTGTGGTTGAGGTGAATTTTTGTGGAATTTTCTTAATTTCTTGAAAAGGAGAGTGTGCCGTGTGTCATTCATGTGCTTGGTATATGGTATAGATCTCGTCCAAATTTGAAGGAACTAACTCAAACACACACACACACACACAGAGAGAGAGAGAGAGAGAGAGAGAGAGAGAGAGAGAGAGAGAGAGAGAGAGAGAGAGAGAGTGTTGGGAGGTTGGTGGAAAAGACTTGTCACAAATAATGAGATAAACAAATGAACAAAATACAGGAAATTATTCCTAAAGATTTCAAAACTCTGAAAACTTCTCACAAATTCTAAATACAAAGGAAAAAGCAAAACAAATCCAATTAAATAAAACACCAATCATAACCTCTCCTCTTCTTCTTTTTTATCACAGACAGAGAAAACAACTCAATTGCTCTTGGAAGCAGCGGCTTTCTGCTTGGCACCAACAGAAAAGAACTCCGTGATCACTTCAAGAGGCATGCCCTTGGTTTCCGGAACCTTGAGGTAAACAAAAACCCACGATACGACGCAAACGATGGCATACATACCGAAAACACCGGGAAGACCAATGGAGTTGAGCAGCACGGGGAGCGAGTAGGTCACAATGATGTCTCCGATCCAAAATGTGAGGGCGCATATGGCGATGCAGAGGCCACGAACCCTTGTGGGGAAGATCTCCGCGCAAAGTATGTTGGGTATGGGACCAAAGCCCATGACGAAGCAACAGAAGTAGACCACAACACATACAGTTGAGATGGATGCATTCGCGACAGCTCCAAAGTTCACGAGACTTGCAAGAACAAGGATGGCTAGGGTTGCTATCAGGACGGGGATTGTGTTGAGAAGTAAGGTCCTGCAAATGTAACAGAGGGTTCAAGATCAAAAGAAAAGAAAAGAAAAGAAAAAAGTAACAGAGGGTTAACGAGGATGAATAAAGGACAAAAAAACGAGAAGGAAATTGGACGTCCTGATACTGAAATGAATATGTAGGTAGGCTACTTCACATACTCGTCGGGGAGCATTACTCTCAATACCAGAGTTGTTTAATGCCGAACTCCCA
Organism: Rhododendron ovatum; assembly: GCA_019656835.1. Classification (NCBI taxonomy): domain Eukaryota; kingdom Viridiplantae; phylum Streptophyta; class Magnoliopsida; order Ericales; family Ericaceae; genus Rhododendron; species Rhododendron ovatum. The sequence goes on from CM033801.1 coordinate 10,669,542, forward strand.
AACTCAACGTGTTTTAACCCATTCTACACTACTGTCTTTAGCTATTGGTACCAATGGGGATCTGAACCAGAATGCTCCTTGTCGTCGTACTTTACCGGGTAAAGAACGTCATCGACAAAGGACAACAAAGTTAACCATCCCAAGCTAAATGGCAAGCTGAGATATATAATCAAACTGTAGTGAACTTCTACAACCTCAAAGGATACTGTAGTGCTATAAATCCATGCACCTGAGAGTCTCAGACGAGTGGTGCTTAGTACTTAGTAGCATTGTGGGAGCATTTATGGGGCCATAATGGAAAGAATTGTCGAAACACCACAAAAAGCGGACTTGCTTAAGCACTAAAATACTGAAGGTTAGTAGAAGACTTAATAAGGACTGGGAATTTAAGATTTTACATGTTTGTCTGGCTAAATTCTTACTTCTTAGCACTACTTGATGATTTGATTTCCTTTCTGTTCCTTTCTTCATCCGAAATACAATCATACAGTAAATGTGAAATCTAGAAAAGGATGTGCAGTACAGCCTTTTTCGCCAAAAGGCCTTGGAAGAAATGTATTCCCCAGACTTCAAATTTCAGGCAAGAACTCCAATTATGCAAGAGCAGATAACAGAACAGAAGTTACCTTCTGCCAGAGAGATCCATAAGCCTCATGGCAACAGCTATGCAAGGAAGCATCAACAAGGTCGTGATGGCACTGATAAGTAGCGAAGAAGAAGTTGAACCTATTCCCATATTTGACAGAAGAACTCCCACACCTGCCTGCTCCAGAATTTGAGGAGTGTAGTAGAGAACCCCATTTATGCCCGAGAACTACAAAAAGAAGGGACACCGTAAGGAGAAAATTACATAATTAGGGAAATGAATGAGAAATTCAAGATAAAATTAAGCAATGACAATATGGTGGGCACTCCTGTATCTACTTGGCTGGTAATCAGAAATTACTTCGGCCCAAGTATCACATGTATCAGTTTGAACTAGTTTATTACATTGCATAATAACAAGAAAATTGTTACTGACCATATAAAACAGGACAAAATACTATATAACAACTAAAGGTGGTTTGCATCACTTTCAGATCTTCATTTTGCAAAAATGAAGCAAGTGGTGTGCCATAGACTTTACATAAATGGATCAATGAAAAAACATGTGCCAATTCAACCAGGTCACTGCGAAAAGCGATAACTAATGGAAACTTGTCCTTAATCTGCAGAAACTTCAAATTTTATATATGACCAATTAGCAATCCAAGTTGATGTCAAGATCAATATGATACCATATGAGATCACTGGGAGGGAACCACATGCGCTTTGTAATTTGGTAGATTTCTAACAAATGACTCGTAAACGAATTTTCAACAATATATCATGCAATAGTTTGTAATTTATTGCATAAACCTTTCATCGAATAATCAAATGATGACATTTTCAAGGAATATGAAAAAAGAGAAACTGAGCTAAATATTGAAATAAAATCAAGAGAATTAAGGGTAAGGAGTAGAAAGCATAAGGATTGTAGCCTTAGAGGGATAACCTTGGGGTCACTCCAAGGGGATATGCAAATGAGATTTACGTAGTTCCAAACCCAATCAAGCAGTATTCATTCATAGATAGAACTATAGACAGATACGAAAATACAATGAACCAACCCTTTGTACTGTAGCAGTCATGGAAACTGGAAACCATTCAATAACCGGAATGATAAAAGGAAAGGGTAACCGGAGAGGCTATCGCTTAGGCTTCTTCTACATGAGAACAAAATGACCAAAAAAAAATTCTAGGTAGATTCTGTTACTTACCTGCTGAAGTATTTGGATCCCCACCCCAACAACCAACGCATGCTTGACTCCCGGTTCAAAAAGGTCATTCCAGCTTGGCCCTTTGGAAGCAGTTTCAGCTGGGTGCACCATAGCAGGTCCAACTGGATGCTCATTCATGAGGTCCCTAGAATAAAGAGCTGGTTGACTCACCAAAGCAGCAGCCTGGATGAAGTCGCCTTGAACAGGTACATCGCCATCATGGAGAGATACTAAAGATCCATGCCTAGATCCAGGGGCACCCTCCTGATGCAAGTAAATTCTTTTAAAACCTCCTTCCTTCTTTCCATCTTGACCTTCTCTCTCAGCCCACTTCCATGCCAGTTGCCAACCCCCACCAATGCCCATACTATCAACTTGTTCCCCAGTATTCCCATGCATTAGACTGTGATTCCTCATGCTTGAAAGGCTTCCATGAGCAGCTGGATGAGCCATGTCTTTATCCAAACTTGTTGCCTGGCGCGAAATTAATGGACTCTCCAAATTATCATCAGAATCAGCACCAGCAGCAGCATCAGACATGTAATCCTCTCCCTCTCTTGCAAGGCTTTCTACATCCCACTCTTCATGTTTAGGTTGTTGCTGCCCTGCAATGCTGAACATGCTCCCAAAGTGCGGAAAAAGCATGCTTCCCTTGCTTCCCATCTCAGGAAGCTTCTCATGGACACTACCAAAGAGGGTCACAAGTGGGTCCACAAGGGGCACATTCTGGTTAACAATGCTTCCCTGGCGTGATGTTATACCAATCATACTCTGCCCGGCGACAGGCCGAGCAACCCAAGAGACACCTTCTTGAGGCCCATATATCCTGATTATCTCACCTTCAGCAGTTGGTTCCTGGTCACCAGTGAGTTCGTTGGCAGGGCACAGTACGAATTCCTCTATAGATGTTTCACCCCCAACTCCTAGACCTTCGACCAGCAAAGCCATCTCTCCTGTAGAGAAAGGGAATCAAGAATACCCACATGATGCAAGAAAGAAAGGGTCGTACTAGCAAAAAAATGGTTATCAATAGTTTTTTTTTTTTTTTTACAAATCAAGGTGTCCAGGCCAGCCGTGTTCATTAAAGACAAAATTTTCATTTCATCATCGCTTTTATGAATATAATCGGAAAGTCAAACCAAACTCTAAAGAAAGATATTCACTTCACATTCTGATTACTATATGGACATTCTTTGAGCTTCCCAAATAGATAAACTAAGGCTCTAACTCTCTATTTGAGAAGCTAAACCACCCTAGCATAAACCTTCCTTCTCTAAATAGTTATGTAATTATACGCCACAAAACCATTATGCTCACGAGGGACTAGTAACAAATTCACTTCAAAAGAAACTCCTTGCACTCAAAGTTCCATTTAACTTGATCTGTCCAGATGACCAGTTTCCTTGCATTTAAAAGGTTCATTTCAACAGCAACACACATTGAAATTAACAAAATAGAATGTGAAATTAACTTGTAAGCGTCATTATAAAACTGCAGACCCTTTCTCCAAAGTGCAGATTTTTTTCCCATAACATGTTGAAACAGTCATATTCATCTGCCATAAATGAAGTTTAAGTGACTTTAAAGTTTAACAAAAAGTAAAAAGGAAAGAGGAAAGATACATGAAAGTCTACATAGCCACAACTTAAACTACTAAAAAGTATAGAAATTAGCTTGCTGGAGTTCATTAAATCAGATTCATATCCACAGGGACATCGACGAAAAGTAATTTGACCGCTACACTTGCATGCCAGAAGAGGAAAAAAATTTAGCATCTATTGGGCACAGAAAACTTACCAGAGACGTCTTCCCTGCCACGAAGTCTCTGCAACACCTGCTTGGCCTCAAGCATGCGCCCTTTACTAACAAGCCACCTTGGAGACTCAGGCAGGTAAAATATCGTCAATACAAAATAAATAAGGGAGGGAAGAGAAAGAACCCCAAGCATCAACCTCCAACTTGGTGAATCCATCAATGACATTCCAAAAACCATGCAATATGACAAAAGCATTCCAGCTGAGCCAGTAAACTGAGGCAAAGTATTCAATGTACCCCTAATCTCAGGTGGTGCCGTCTCAGATATATAGATCGGAACAAGAGTAACTGCCAAACCAATTCCGAACCCATCTAGAAGCCTTGCTACCAGTAAAATGTAGACATTTGGGGACCACAACATTACGAGACCGCTAACAAAGTAAAGGACAGATGAAATTATAAGCAATGGCCGACGGCCAAGCCAATCTGCTATTCCTCCTGAGCATGTAGTGATTACTACAGCACCAATAAGTGACGTAGCCACAATAAGCCCCTCTATAGTAGGGTTACTTTCCAAGTTGAATTCCTTCTTTATGTATAATACAGCCCCTGTCGTAAAAGAAGAAGAATATGTTGTGATAGCCGAAAATAGATACTGTTATGCAGCACGTGAGTAGATAATCAAAAGCCCACTAAATTACATGAAGTATGAGAACGAATTACACCAAAAAGTTTGGTGAACGAAATTCGATTGCTACAGAAATAAAACCCAACTTTAATGTTCAGGGTAGTGTTTTTTCAGCCCATGGCAAGAAAAAGTACTCAGAAGAGAATGAAATACTGTATCTTTCGTCCCTTCGGGGACATCCGATAAAATTGGAACGAAAGACTATATCTTTCGAGTTTCGACCGTGTCATTTAGGTAATCTGTATCTATATATATAGAAGGAACAAATTACCAGCAATAGTAGCATTATCCCATCCTTGAAGTAAGTTGCCAATTGCAGCAGCAACAGCCACAAGCACAGCTCCACTCATCTTCCTCTAATATATAAGACCAGCAAATCTGCTTTACTGTAGAACCCACAAAGAAACCTGAAACAGACATTTGAACCCTTAAAAGATCAGTAAACCCAACACAAGAAAGCAAATCAAAAGACCAAACTTTTTTACTCCTAGTATTCCCAGTTGCAGCAGATTATCAATCCACAGTGCTTACTTTATTACTCCTACTATTTACCAAAGCTACATCGGATCACAGTTTCACGAAACATTGAGATATGAATACAAGCATCTATGTATATATGGACAAGGGAGGTTTTATCAATGAAGTTCTTACTCTTCCCAAACAAAGCAAAAACAAAAAAATCTTTGCACATCTGCAAAAATCTATAAAATTGAAAATTGGAGCAAGGAGAAGAAGTAAAGCATTAATCAACCTCAACAATGAAAACCCAGATATGGGGACTGCAAAAGTCTAATCTTTTCTTCTTCTTTTATTGAAAAAAAAAATTGCACAATTCTAATAATCTGGGAAAAATAAAACCTGGGCAGAGTAGGAAACAAGGGATAAATAGCAAGAAAACAAATAAAGAAGAAGTAGGACTGTAGAAGGAATCAAATTCAGTTACCTTAATCGGTGGGATATTCAATAAAGGATCCGGATATGAGATGTAGAAATACCACCAGTCTCGGGTTCATCGAACCCTTTTTAAGTTATAAAAACTAGTATAGTGCCTTCCCCAAAAAAAAAACCTAGTATAGTACCCAGATAGAGATAATCGCATTGATGGAGTAAAATCTTCTCACAAAGGGAGGAATGGAGAGAGAGAGAGAGAGTGGGGGTGTATATGTCACACACCAAGAAAGGCTGCTCTTTTGGCCAAAGAAGAAAATCAGGGGTTATGGGTGGCACTAATAACGAGAGAACAAGTGCAGAGTGCCAGAGGGAGAAGAATATTAGAATATATATGTATGTTTGTGTGTGTATACGAGTAAAAAATTTAATATATGATTTAAACCCAAAAAATAAAAATTTATACATGGACGTAATAATGGAGTTGGAGTGTTGGACTGCCCCTAGTTGTGCGACACCTGCCAACCACGTCAGGTTCGTTCATTTGGCTGTGACCAATTGTCTCCACCTCAATAATAAGATATGGGCTGTTTTCCAACTTTTATTATATTTTACGCGTATTTTAGTTAATTTTTTTTAAAAAAATCAATCCCGCCGCGTCATCTATGAACAAGCTCACTCTTTAAAGTCGAGAGAAACCCTCTCATAACTACAACGCATATAGGAAGATTTGAAAACCTAAAAGAAAGTAAACATCTAAGGCTAAAAAAATACTTATTTTTTAAATTAAATGTGATATAATATGAGAAAATAATTAATCTCGTAAAATAAAAAATAAGTATTTAAAAAATATGAACTTTAGTGAAATGGGGCTTAAGTCGGACAGTTACCTTGAATTACGATGATCGGTTTTTTGTATTGGCCTTCCAATTGGATGACTCATTCCAAAACGTGGAGATATCAATAAATTCTTGACGGGATAATTGTTGTCTTACAAAATCGATCGACTATTCAAAATTTGAGTGTTCCTTTCTTAAGATGATTGTCATTTGATCAGAACATTTTGGATTATGTATAAAATCTATGGTTATTGCATTATATATGCGTTGAACATTATAAATTAGCAGATTCGCAAGCTGTGGTGGATTTCACACTCAACTTGCGTCGTCAAAAAGAGTTGAGTTGTTCTTAGGTAAAAGTCATTAAATCCGAAAAAAGAAATTGAGGCGACCAAAAAAAAGAGAGTGAGAGAAGTGAAACGAGTTTGAATACGTAATTATAAAGAGCTCTCGAGTTCAAATTTAATGAATCAACAAAGGAAGAAATTATGCACACTCTGAGAATTAGTCCAGAGGTAGCCATCTATTCGACCACTAGGGAATAGAGTGAGATTTACAATAGATGAAAATAATCGTGTCATTAATTGGTGGGTTGAAACCAAAATGACACGTCGAGTTATAATTCGGCGCACAAGCAAGGAAAGTCACATATAGAGATTATTCCACGCTCGAGTATTATTTCATTTTATTACTATATGCGAAATCCACACACTTCGAGAGGGAACTCGTACAATATTGTCAGAGATGAAGTAATGCTCTAGAAATATCGAATTAATTTTTCATCTTCACATGACTCACCTCCTTTGTTTGCTGAGTTAATACCCAAAAATTAAAAAATTAAAAATTGTATATCAATCAAGCCTTCACACTCACCTAGGCTAGAACACTTGGCAAAAGATAATTGGGTGGTTGTTGTTATGATGGCAACTTGTAATTGATTAACAAGAGATCATCCTTTTGCAAAAGCTAACATTATAATAATTAGGTAGTAATAACTTATCAATAATAATTAAATTACAAGAGAAAACAATTGTCCATCATTTCAGCTGATTGATGTAAATAATCCACCTAGATAGTTCGAAATGAAAGAAACCCGTCTTCGAGGTATCAGTTAAGTTCTCGCCGTACTCCTTCAAGTTTCTAATTTTTAGTCTTATTTTTGGCTCGTAAGAATTATCTGAGCCGTTTGATATGAAGCCCTTGTACTGGACAATATCTACATTAAAAGTCAATTTGACAAGAAATAGATAAGTACATACCATAAGAAGATTTCATATTTTGTTTGAGAAAATTGTGGACAAATGTGATTTTAGATAAAACCATGTATGATAAGTGATTTGCTTATGATTCTAATGATATTCGATCAACTCATTTGTTATAGAAAATTTATTTCGTGGCACACTTACAAAATAAACGAATCGATTGATAGGCGTGAGCCCGCAATAAAAATCATAAGGCAAAAGTTGTGGAGGGGTATAAAGTTATCTTTATAGGATGTAGAGGAGCTTTACCCTAGGTGAAACAATAGGAATGGTCATTAAGACAAAGTGAAAGAAAGAAAGGGTCCTTTCCTCTGTCGGTAAGATAAGGTAAAAAAGTATAAAAATACATATTTTAATGCATCTTTTATATTTTTCAGTACACTTTCAACCATTTTTTTTTAACATATTTTACACATTTCAAATCTTAATAGTAGCCCATCGTACAGTTTTTAGTATTTTTCAAAAAGAAAATAATTATTAATGCAAATAATTTTCACACTTCTTATTTTTGAATTCCTGCCCTCTTCTTTTTTTTATTTATTTATAAAAAAATACATACACTTCGACCAAAAAAGAAGAAATTAGAATGTGAACATAAAAAAATCAGAAATGATATTGGTATCGACGGGGTCGGTACCGAAATCGTAGGGACGGTCGCGCCGGGCTGTCTCCGGCCATTGGACGGCCGATCCGAGCCGTCCAAAAATTCTATAAAAAAAAAACTAGGGGGCTCGTGCGGGAATCAACGACATCTAAGGTGTGTAAGGTGCTTGATCCGAGCACCCTTTTTTCGTGTATATATGTATATCCGTTGATTCCCACGTCAGCGTCCTTGTTTGTTTTTTTTTTTTAAATTTTTGGATGGCTTGGATCGGCCGTCTGGTGGCCTGAGACGGCCCGGCACGGCAGTCCATGCAATTTCGGTACGGACGGAGTCGGTACCTGCAGCATCACTCTAAAAAAATTACTCCCCTCTATTGTTTGAGTGAATTAATAGCAATGATGGAGAAGACTCCAAATGCCAGGTAGTGATGACACGTTTCCGTGTGGCTTCCTGCCCGTCCATTGCTGACATGTCCCCATCTCTCTGTTACTCGGAACTTTATTGCTTACTCATACAAGAAAAAAACCCGGCTACTCGGCAGTCGACTACAGAGAAAGACGTGCAGTTTTATCTTAATCGTTCATCTTGAAAATTAATAGTTCAGATTTGTTGAATTTATTATTTGTCACAATTGTTTATTACCGGTCATAAATTGAAAATAAATCTGGACCCTTAAAAACTTCATCCGAGGGTTGCAATCACTTAGAGCATCTCCAACTTTGATCTATTTTAAAACTCAAATTTAAAAATGGGGCAAAAACCACAAAAATCTCTCTCCAATCTTTGACCCAAACCCTTCCCCATTTTGGATTTTATCCATTTTTTTATCCAAATCTGAGACAACTTTTGCTTTGACTCATTTCTCCAACGGTTAGTTAGAAAGAGAGAGAAAGAGGGAGATGTGTAAAATTTGGGTTTGAATGTTGGAAATGTGTCTAACAAAAATGGGTTTTTACCCAAAATTTAACTCAAATTTGAGAAAAAATATGGGTGAAGACTGGAGATACTCTTAGACCACATCTTTACAGTCCAAAACTGAATTGCAGACAAGCCAAATTCATAAAGAAAACGATTGGTTTGTTAACAATTTCCAAGTCCAGCCAAGTGCGGAATTTATCTCGGTATTTCACTAAATTAGCGGAGCCGTTAAATTTGTTTAAAATTTCATTTTTTTAATTATTTGTAAAAAATTTGGTTGAATTATTGATCAAGATCTTATAGATATTCGACTGAGCACATTTTTTTTTAGAGTTACTAAAAGAGTATTTTAAACAAATTTAATGGCTCCAACCATTTGTGTGAGATCCGAAATGAGTCCCACACAATCCGTTGTGCATAAGGTTTACACAAAACCATAGTTTTATTGACAATTTTCAGACTTCTAAAAATTAAAAATAAGAAGCAAAAAATGTACCAAACAAGCCACATGAGAGAAAAGTTTTGTTTTCTAAATTATTCACATATCGAAGTCAAATATTTGTTTCAGACCCACAATAACTACCTTAGATTTTCTTAAACCTCAGAATAAAAAAACCAGACACATACTCCATTTAATTAAGTACTAGTCTGTTACCAGACACATATTTTTCCCGTCCCATTTCGTTTGTCCAGTGTTCTATTTTGAAATATTCATTTACCTTCGCAGTTCCGGTTTTTATAGATCTAAGAGTGCAGGTAAGTATTTATTTTCATGTTCAATACCTCAGTTCAAGTCTTCTAGTCAGTTGGTAGAGATTAATAGTATATTTTTAGCATTATGGTATTGACGGCAATGCTCTTTGATAGGTTACAAAACAAAATGAGAGAAAAAAGTTTTTATTTTATTTTAAATATGTCGGAATAATTGAGTCAGCTAATGAGTGTCTCAATTAATTTTTGAAGCACTAATCCCACCGCGCAGTAGCAGGGCAAAGCGGATGAATTGCTACAATTTATCAGCGACTACAAGCTGTAGATAAACCATTGAATCCTCACTTGTAGATCTTCTTTTGTTTGGACTACTCCCTCAAAGGTTACATGTTCGACTCTCCTTACCACAGGTTCGATTTTCCTTACCAGCGAATATTGGGGCCACCTCACCTAATGTCAATGACAAAGGCGGCATTTATATTTCGTGGTGGCCCCAATTAATGTGGCTCAACTTATATTGTTAAACTTCTTCTTTTTTTCTTTTTTTTGTAATAATGTGAAGAGAAAGGTTAAGCGTATTAAATTGAATACAATATCAATATTTGATTTTCTGTTATAACGAATAAAGACTTATTCAATTCTCATGTGGTCTTTTAAATGAAAGTCATCAAGACTTTCTTCTCAATGTTTCAAACCATTCACCTTTTTAAATCACTATTTTTTCATCATTTGTATGAAAAACCAAGATGTTTGGACTCCAAAAAGTGCATAATCTGTAAGTATAAAATTGCACTATTTACGAAACTAGGGGTGGCCCGTGCCATTCACCCGTCTACTTAGCTCCGCCCATGTAACATGTGAGCGCGAAAAGGGCCGTAGGAAATTAGTATGGAATGCGTGCAAATTAACCTGGAACAGTGGAACGCCTGTACTAAAAAAAAATAGTATTGAGCTTGTTTCTTTGGGTGTCAATTAATTACTAGTATTGGGGTCCCGAACTAAGGATATGAACAAGAAGAATAACAACCACATGTTCACTGGAGAGTAGACAACCAAAGGGCTGCCTTTATTTAGTGCAATAATGTGTGTGTATTTGCAAGTTTCGAGAGCCACTTCACGTGGCCGTGAGGGGAATATTAGTATCTTTGTTGCAATGGAAGCCACAAGTGATCATATGGAGCGTTCACATGTTTGGAAAGCTACAAAAACAAAGTTGATCCTATATATGATCCTAGCTACTATTTAAAAAGGGTTCTTCCCCATTGTTTTTGTAATATTCTGGGAAAAATTATGGTCTCCCTGGTTATTTTGAGGACACCATTATTTTTGGCATAATCTCACCATTACAAGCATAACCAAGACCAATGACATGTATAACCGGTTATGCCTTGGTTATACATATCATTGGTCTTGGTTATGCTTGTAATTGTGAAATTATGCCAAAAATTACGGTGTCTCCAAAATGACCGGGGATAATACTATGTCTCTACATTATAAAATGGGAAATGCTACGGTGTCCATCCAAAATAGTTCTCTTGTCAATTATAGTACGGGAATGACTTCGGTGGCCCCGGTCATTTTGGGGGACATCATAACTTTTGACATAACAAAACCATTATGAGCATAAGCAAAATCTATTACAAGCATAATAAAACCATAATAAGGCATATATAACTTGTTTGTTATGCTTTGGTTGGTTTTTTGGATATTCTTTGGTTATGTCTTGTTTGAGTTTTGTTATGCTTGTAATGAGTTTTATTTATGTTTATAATGGTGAAGTTATGCCAACAATTTACGGTGTCCCCAAAATGACTGGAGACGCCATAGCATCATATCCTTATAGTACTACCTGATATTGAACATTTTTTCAAGTTGGCCAATCTAAAAATTAAAATGTGTTCTTCATTTCATACGTGTTTAAGTTTGGTAGAAACTATGACCAAAAAGAGTTAGAAGTTGGTATTGTATTCCAACCTTTCTTAGTAAAACTAGGAGCTAGTTAACGTTGCATGTGTGGTTGACTTTGACACATCGACGGTCCTTGGCTCGCACCACTCATCAGGAGAGCGACAATCAGTAGCGGAGCCAGAATTGGTGGCCAGGGGCCCTCATACTACTTTAATGTTGATTTCATTTAAATCCCTAAGCTACTATAATAAGAACAGGAATAGCATTGAATGACGGATGATGCTACGGTGTCCCCGGTCATTTTGGAGACACCGTAATTTTTGGCATAACTTTACCATTATGAGTATAACTAAAACCCATTACAAGTATAACAGAACCCAAACAAGGCATAACTAAAGAATATCCAAAAAACCAACCAAGGCATAACCAAACCCAACTAAGGCATAACAAACAAGTTATGCCTTACTGTGGGTTTGGTTATGCTTTGTTATGGTTTTGTTATGCTTGTAATGGATTTTGGTTATACTCATAATGGTTTTGTTATGCCAAAAGTTACGGTGTCCCCAAAATGACCGGGGACACCGAAGTCATTCCCTTTTATATATGAGCCGAATATGTATTTTCAATATTCGGCTCGTGAACCTGGAATATTTGTTTATCATGGAAATTTTATATATGTATATAATGACACAAAACTAACAAATACGGAAAAATTTTGAATGGGGAAAAAACAAAAAGGCAAGTTGGCTTTTTTAAGTGAAATAAGTGCTTGTGGAATCTAATTAGTGATGCTATGGTGTCCCCGGTCATTTTAGGGACACCGTAATTTTTGGCATAACTTTACCATTATGAGTATAACTAAAACCCATTACAAGCATAACCGAACCCAAACAAGGTATAATCAAGAAATATCCAAAAAACCAACCAAGGCATAACCAAACCCAACCAAGGCATAACAAACAAGTTATGCTTTGCTATGGTTCTGTTATGCTCATAATGGTTTTGATTATGCTCATAATAGGTTTTGGTTATACTCATAATGGTTTTGTTATGCTAAAAGTTATGGTATCCTCAAAATGACCGGAGACACCGAAGTCATTCCCATCTAATTATAGGTATTTTTTTAGGATATTACTATCGTGTCTCCGGTCATTTTGGAGACACTGTAAATTTTGGCATAAGAAAACCATTTACAGCATAACCAAAACCATTGAATTGACATAACATGTTATGCCATTGTATTGATCAAGGGTATAACCGTACCTTTTTATTATTATTATTATATTAGGTCATAACATTTTTTCAAAAGTAGCATAACAAACCACTCGAAGGTATAACACTCTTTAAAAAATAGCATAACAAGTGTTATGCCCATTATTACAAAACTGACATAATATAACCACTCAAAGGCATAACAAAAAAACCTTCTGGAGGCATAACCGGTGTGCTATGGTGTCCCTTTTGGCCGGTAGACACCATAGCATTTGCCTATATAAAATGAACCTAAAATTGATGCTTAGGTTCGGTTCATTTAGTAGACAAATCGAATTAAAATGAATCTTTACTGAGTTGAGCCTCGAACAATTTACCAACAGCTCAGTTCATTTATTTAATGCTACGAGAGATTAGATCTAAGTAGGGATGGCAATGGGGACGGGTCGGGGACGGGGGGTACTACCTCCACCCCCTACCCATTACCCCCTACCTCATCCCCATCCCCGACCCGATCCCCAACGGGGATTTGTTTTTTTCCTCCATCCCCGACCCAAACGGGGAACGGGGATCCAAAACGGGGATTCGGGGATTCGGAATTCGGGCACCTTTATTCTGCAACACACATTGGCATGCACCTGTATTTGCGGCACATAATAGCACCTCCATTTCCTACACTTGTATTTCACAATTTCAGCATATACTACCAATTTTTAGCACATAAGTTAATCTGCAGCACTGTTTTTCCAGCACTAAGTTAATTCCAGCGCTAATTTTATAGTTCCATAATTCTAAACAGCTCATAACCGGAGCAAACATTAAGCAAATAAAGAAACAGTGCATATTCCATAGTTCTAAATAAATATATAGTATATATTTATTTCTTTTTATGTATAAATATATATATTTCGGGGATTCGGGGACGGGGCGGGGCGGGTAACGAACGGGGAACGGGGACGGGTAGGTTTCGGGGCGGGGACAGACCTATCCCCGTCTCCTACCCGATCCCCGAATTTTTTTAAAAAAATTCCCCATACCCTACCCAATCCCCAAACGAATCCCCAAAGTTCGGGGATTTTCGGGGCGGGGAACGGGGCGGGTTCGAACGGGGCGGCCGAAATTGCCATCCCTAGATCTAAGACAAGATGAAAATGTATATACATGCACGCTCTGGAGGAGTCCAGATCTCCCCGCTCATATGGTATTTTCATAAATGAAGCTCTCACTTTTGAATTCGCTCCCGCATTATGTGACTTGAGTGCGTAAATTTGAAAAGGGAAGACTACAAGATTAATATTCTGGACTATATTAGAAACGCCCAATCAACATAGCTATCAAATCATATGACCTTTCTTGTACCAGGAGTTTACATCAACCGCTCTATTTCATCGCTCTTCCCATTGCACTCAATCTCACCAATCCATATTTTAAATGAACTTTGCTAGGGAATTGAGGGAAGAGTTCTTTTAAAATTCAAACCATTAATTACCAAGACAAAGGGTAAAATTGATCGCAACGATATGGGGAGCAGTGAAAAATGAGCGGCGGGTGTAGACTTTCTGTTTTGTTGTAATGCTCCAAAGAGAGAAAAAATATAATGGACTATACATATGGGCGGGCTCACCAAAGGGCTAAGCCCTACCTGTCAATTATGCAGGCCAATTCAGGCCCAAGCCCAATACTAAACATAGACTAGTAGTAATAGACTGTAGGGCCGTTTGGCCTCAAAAGCTCTGATGAATAGAAAAGTTTATCAGAAATGCTATGGACCCATACGAAAGGACACAGTTTCAAATACAGACGAGTTCAAAGTCGTTTGGCTTGTTTGGGGCTCACGTCTACTACATAATACCCATATGCACGGGACGATTTCGAATATATCTAATGTTTGTGTCCGAGTTTTATGCAATTGTATCGTATCGATATCAAAGTTCATAGAATTAGAGAAAAGGGAAAAAGAGGATGAAAGATGACGAAAAGAGAACGGAAATAATAACAAAAAATGACGAAAAATGTACCAATGGCTAAGTTCATTTATTTAATGTTACGTGAAATTAGATCTAAGACAAGATGAAAATGTATATATATGCACGCTCTGGAGGAGTCCAGAGCTCCCCACTCATATAGTATTTTCATAAATGAAGCTCTCGCTTCTGGATTCGTTCCCGCATTATTTAACTTGAGTGCGTAAACTTGAAAAGGGAGGACTACAAGATTAATGTTCTGGACTATATTAGAAACCCCCAATCAACTTAGCTATCACATCATATGAATTTTCTTGTACCAAAATTCTATGCCAACCGCTCTATTTCATTGCTCTCTCCATCACGCTCAATCTCATCGATCTATATTTTAAAAGAACTCTGCCAAGGGACTGAAAGAAGAGTACTTTTAAAATTCGAATAATTGTTTACCAAGACAACGGTGAAATTGATTGCTGCGGTGAGGGCAGTAAAAAAGAGCGGTGGGCGTAGACTTTCTGCTTTCTTGTAATGCTCCATAGAGAGAGGTAGATAGTGGACTATACATATGGGCTGGCTTGAGCGTATGTATGTAATTCTTTGTCTGGTTGGTTTGGGAATCGAAGGCCCACCATAGGGCTAAGCCCTACCCGTCAATTATGCGGGCCAATTCAGGCCCAAGCCCAATACAAAACATGCACTAGTAATAGACTGTAGGGCCGTTTGGCCCATGTTCGAGATCAATGAACTTTCTTTCTTTAAGTTAATTTGGAATAGGAAAGTATGATGAATAAAAAGTTGGAGTTTTTAAATAATGATCCTCAAACCTCAGCCCATGTAACTATTCATTCAGGGCTTTTTGAACAGTTATGTTTTTATCCTCACTTTTTTTTAATCCCAAAAGTACCCTTATATATATATAGCATTGATTGTTGGGATCAAAACATAACCCAACAGTTCCCGTAGATTCAATCCAATCCCGAAATCTCTCCTAATTTTTAGAGAGAATATGTTCTCTGTACTTTGTACAGCTCATTCAACCCCAAAAATCTCTCCCGAAATTCTTACCACCACATCCCCAAAATCATACAAAACCATTTTCTTCCCAAAACCATTTTTGATCAAAATCTTGATTTGAAATGGAAATACCCCCCACCAATAGAGACCACTGCTGCCGCCTAACTCATCCCGCCCACCGTCGCCGATCAACCAAATCGTCGCCGACCATGTCACAATCGGATGGCCACAACCGCCAAGGCGGCGGAACTGGCGGCGCTCGACAGATGCGTGAGGCAAAGAAGATTGGTGGGGGATGGAACGGCCTGAGGCGGAGGAGATTGGAGGTGGATGGAACGGTCTGAGTGATTTGTACGGCCACCATGGCCTTAGTGATTTGTTCGGCTTGAGTAATTTGGAGGCGGAGGATATTTTATTTACGTAGGTACTTGAAATATTTGTGGCATTCACCATGAAATTGGTGGGTTTAATTATCATGGCAAAATTTTTATAGCATTGACCATGAAATTGCGGGTTTTAATTTTCATGGCAAATTATTTGGGGCGTTCACCATGAAATCATTGCAAAAGATGCTCACCATTTTGCATGCATTATTGTTCATCGATTCATGGTGTATCACGTATAAGCATTGGAGTTCTAATTTTCATGCCAAATTATTTGTAGCAATCACGTACAAGCATTTGTGGCCGGAGGATTCTGTTGGAAATTCCGACGATTTTGCTTGAATCGGTGATTTTGTTCCAAATTCATAGCGTATCACGTACAAGAGTTGAGGATTTTAATTTTTATGGCAAATTATTTGTAACATTCACCATGAAATTGGTGAGTTTAATTTTCATGACAAATTATTTGTAGCATTCACCATGAAATTGAGGGTTCTAATTTTTCATGGCATATTATTTGTAGAATTCGATCACCATGAAATCATTGCCGTTCATGGCAAATTATTTGTAGCATTCACCATAAACTTACAAGAGTTAAATGACGGTCATCCGAATCCTTTTAATTAGGAATCAAGAGAAACGGCAATAATAGGGATTTGGTAATCTACATGGAAAGATTGAAATTTTGAAATCCTGCTACTAATTCTCACTTAATTGCAGGACTGACCAGTTCCCTTTAATTTAGGGATAAAGAAATCAATATATGTACATATATATACTAAAGGATAGTAAGGGTATTTCACACATTGGAAGGATGAAAAGATAACTGTTCAAAAGCCCCAGGATGAATACTTACATGGGCTGAGGTTTGAGGATCGTTGTTTAAGTCTCCCTAAAAAGTTTATCAAAAATGCTATGGACCCATATCAAAACAAGGGCGGAACCAGGAATGGATTCAACCCTGGACTAACCCAAAAAAAAAATCGGTGGATAAAATAGTGTATATAATATGCATTCGGGTAATTTCTATGAAATAAGGTTTGCAATCTATTCATGCCTCGCGCATATTTCTAGCACCATCATACTCTTGACCTCTCATATTTGAATGTCCTTGTAACGAATGAGGATGTCGAATATTTATTCCTGAAGAGTTAATTCATTGATATTTTTAACATGCATAATATGAAGGAAAAAAAAAAACCGCTCCCATAAAAACCTTAGACATCAACAAATCTCAAAAGACGTTCCAGAATTTTTTTGATGTTCCATTATAATTTTTTAAAATCCTGACTTTTGAAATTTTAGTCGTGTGGTCTGAATAGGAACCGACACTCTAATTTAATCCTAATAGTAAGTTAGGCTACGCAAAGTGTATAGTGATCCAAATGAATGTGTGAATTCTAATTTAATTTTGTAAATACTAAGAGTTACATCTGATACACCGTACGAGTTATTCTATGTTAGGATTTTTCCTTGAAAATCGAACACCGCTACGATGATCCTCGTATTTTTATTTGTTTATGTTGAAATTATGAGAATTTTTGGAGACCGAAATTTGTACACGAACGGATCAGAATAGTGACGATCTGGCGCAAAGCGCCACGTGGGCGACGTGGTGCTTTGTGGTGACATGTGGCATGCATGGGTGAAATGGGTCCTCATTCAACTTTTTAATCCACCGAAGTATATATATTCATATATAAGGATATTATATTAGTTAATTACACTTAATAATTAGGATATCAACTCCACCCCTGTTTTCTTCCACCGTTTACAGAGAGAGAGAGAGCGCGCAAACGACAAGGAGGCGGCAATTTTTCTCCTTTAAAGTCTGGTCCAGCCATGGCCATCATCGTTCAACATCAATTTTTTTTCGGAAGTCAAGGAAACTTAACCGGTAAATTTAAATCCTCCTATCCTTCAATGTTCTTGATCCCTACTCCTAATTTTCGAGCCCTACACCATAAAACCCATTTTATAATCTCAGAGGATACTTATTTTTGACAAAGGATCAGACTGCTTGTTAAATTCTAGGTCTCATTCCCTCAATTTATCCATATATATTCCGGAATTTTAGGACAAACTCACAGAAGTTACTATTTTTGACGTTTTCTTCATAGTTAGAGTATTAAATGGATGAATATTTCATGTCATTTAAACTGCATTTCATTATGGTGCTTTTGGAATTTCAATCGGTGAAAAAGGTTGAGAATTGGGTTTTTGTGGGAGATTTGGGAACCAATTGTTATTGGTCCTACAGGGGTGTCCTAATTTAGACTAATTACTTAGCCATATTTTCGGGTTAGTGATAATCAGTGCGCTTCTACTTAGGTATCAATTCAATGGAGTAGTTTGCACGCATGTTGAGCTAGACGCTACTTTTTGGTGAGTTGCGCATACCTTAGTTGCATGTATTTTTTTGAAATTGTGAAATGAGATGCCATTGCTTGATTTTGCTGGAAAGTGTGAAATTTGAGCTTCTTACTTGGTTTAATTGATCTTGTTAAATAGAAATACATGCAGTGACTTGTTTATAAATCTTACATGTTACGATGTAAAACTAGACCATGGCGATATGTTTTGGAAACTAGAATTTTACTTGTTACTGGACCTACTGGTACATGCTTGTGATAATATGATTCATTCGAACGGTGTCCCGAGCGCTAGAAGACGGGTAAAAATACTAATGGCATGAAGTAATAAAGTAGAAGATGCAGCTAGGCATCACCGGGTAATGATATCTTACCACTCTTCAATAGAGTCGCTTCCTAACCGACTAGCAAAAATACCGTTGAATGCTATTATTGCTCAAAAGTGCAAAAGTTGAAATTAAAAGGGTCCATCTCTTGGACCGAAGAAATGAGCTTACGGACTAAAATGCATGTACTGGATGTTCAATGAAATATTTGGATTGTTGCTTTGAACAGTTTCATAAATGTGGGGTATTTCCATGATCAAACTTGTAACTTTGGTTTACGTATCTCACCCGAGCTTTGGCTTAGGAAAATCGTTTCCAATCTTTCCAGGTTACGGTAGATAGCAAGTTGTGGGCCAATTGAAGTGTTAGAATAACTGTGGAAAATCAAGTGGTGTTTAATGGTTTGTATTTATTATACTTGTACACTTAGAAGCTCTGGAATTATCTTATTTATTCTATGCTTCTGCGTACTTTGAATTCTATGTTTTAAAAAGACGATAATGTTAGAAATCTCTAAACTAGAACATGAGCAGGCCTTCGGCGGCTTAACACCCGCTTGGCCGGTCACGACTTCCATGGTCGGTTTTGGGTCGTGACAAATTTAAACCTAAATGAATAAGATTGTAAGATCCAACATCTTAAAATTTAAATACACAAGCTAGTGTTCTACATCAACTAAATCAATAAAAATTTAAGCACATCGGCTAGTGCTTTGCATTTAACAACATAAGAACAAATCTAAGCACACCAACCAATTTAATTGGGTTTTCATGAAATTCCTTGAGTCGATTTAATTTTGTTTCAGTTCTGAACAATCAACACAAACCCAATCCTTGATGGTGGTAGAGAGGGAGAGCACAAGAGAGAACGCAAGAAAAGAAAGAACGTAGGAGAGAGGGAGAGAGAACGTCTGTTAACAGAGAGATTGAGAAGGCTTGGGTCAAAATAGGTTGGTGGGATGGGATGGGATGGGTTGGTTTTCCAGAGACCACCTGGGCTATAGCCCTATAGAGCCCCCAAGTGGTTCTGCCCTTGTATCAAAGGACACAGAGTCAAATACAAATGAGTTCAAAATTGTAATTGTTTGACTTGTATGGAGCTCATGTCTACCACAACATACTCACATGCACTGTACGATTTCGAATATATCTAATGTTTGTGTCCGAGTTTTATGCAATTGTATTTTTATCGATTTACCCAAGAAAAAATGGTATTTTTATCGATAGTAAAGCTCAAAGTTCATAGAAGTATAGAACTAGAAAAGGAAAGAAGGGGATGAAAGATGATGAATAGAGAATGGAAATAATAAAAAAAATAACGGAAATAGAGAACGACCACAATTTCAAATATCAAGCTTTACAATATTACCAGCTCATACTGCATCAATCACAACACGCTACTGCACTACATGTCATCTTGTCTCATAATTTACCAAAACAAAAGTTAAGAGTCCCGCGGTATTTATTAAGCATGACACATTTAGAATACCATATGTCCTTGCTCCACGGACAAGTGGGCGTGGAAATGTTAGCTCAACAAGGCCAAGCAATACCCCTTTCGTACCAATTTTCATGTCCAATTTTTGACATTTGTGTCATTTTTAAATTACTTAATATTCTTCAATCTACAACGTTTTTTATTTTTATAAAAATTTTATTTAATAAAAATAGTTAAAATCTATCAAATAAGATTCAAATTACATATAAATATATTATACATACAAAATTATGAATAATTTTTTTGAGAATGATGCCAAGCGGTGGTGCTTGACAGCAGTGCTGTCGAGCACTCTATTTGATTATTTATTTTGATAATTGACGTCTCAAATCTTAATTTGAGCAATAAATTATTTAAATATTTATGCACTTGGATAAAATTCGAACCGTTTTTACCCTCATCAACTGCCAAATTGACTGCTTGAGAGCATCTCCCATCAAATTGGAGATGGAAGAAGTACATATATTTTCGTTGCAGCATAAAAAGCATGCGTGGCATGAACAACTGCCCGTGCTTCCTGTCCTTTTCCACTACGGCATCAATTTAAGCCTGCAAAAAGTCTACCATACAGGACTACAATAAAATTATGAGTACACCCTTCTATGTACACAAAATGTACACCGAATTGTGTGAAAGCTTATCTTAAAATTCCATACAAATGATTGAAACTGTTTAATTTGTTTACAATATTTTTTAAGAATTTTAATAAAAAATTATCTTAGTCAGATGTCAATAAGTGCTTGATCAATTTTTTCTCAACTCGCTAACAAGAAATTAAGTGGAGAATTGATCAAACCATTTTCGATCTTCGAATGAGCTGATTTTTTGCGAGTATCCTTAAAAAAATGTGTTGAATAAATTGAACGGTTCCGATCATTTGTGTGAAACTCTTAAATGTTAAATAGGTACCACACAATGCAGTATTCATTTGATTCACATATCCATAGAATGGACTCTAGGGACTCTACAAGCAATCAAATAAAATCGAAGTCTTCCTTTCCGTGGTCCCATTTAAAACCTAATTACGAGGAATCTCCTCTGTTTTGTGGCCTTGTATTTTAGCACTGTAAACGTGGACGTATAGCCTGCAGTCGAAAGCTCAAGAATTCACGCCTCGAATAATACTCGCAGACCCCAAATGGCGTTCCAGCAACGCCTCCGCCCCTTTGAACCACCGAGAAAAAACCCACAGCTGTAGGAGGGAGAGAGAGAGAGAGAGAGAGAGAGAGAGAGAGAGAGAGAGAGAGGGGAACGAAGAAGGAGCCAAGAAAATGGGGGAAGTGAAAGTTGGGGTAGAAGGAAAGCGGCTGTTTGAGGAGTTCTCGGCTGGGTATTACGGGCTATGCACAATTGGAGGAATGCTCAGCGCTGGGACCACCCATCTGGCCATCACTCCTCTTGATGTCCTCAAAGTTCATATGCAAGTAAGTGGTAACACTAACACTTGTTCTATTTTTTTTTGTACTTTTATTCCTTTTTCTAGAGCTTTTGTCCAATAGTAATGGTTTTCTCTGTAGCAAGTTTGTGTTTTGTCGCCAATCCAAAAAAAAAAAAAAGTTTGTCTTTTGACTTTTGTCATCTTGGTGGTCTCATATTGATGTTATTTTTACTGGGTATGTTGTGTAACTGCTTGAATTTGATTGTGCTGATGGAAATTCTTGTTGGGTTACCTTGTCTCAGTATGCCAGGGTATGGTGTTCCTTGTGATTTCTGTGTTTTTGTTTGTGTTCTGTCATCTGGGGTGTCTCATACTAATGTTATTTTTACTGGGTATGTTATGTAATTGCGTGAAATTGAATGTGCCGAGGGAATTCTTGGTGGGTTTCCTTGTCATCGTATGCCAGGCAATGGCTTTTTCTTCCTTCAGCCCCTTGGTTCTGTTGACTCTGTCACACTCTGTTAAGCCATGTCCAATCGTATGCTAAAATGGTGTTGTTATATGATATGACACATAAGTATAAAAAGTAGGGCTCAATATGGTGTGTTAAGTTAATTTAGTACTATGTAAATGGTGTACTTGTGGTGTTGTTAAAAGTTGATTTATGCTATTACCGACAACTTTCACAACCTTCAGCTTTTTAAGCTGGGTTTTTTTGTTGTTGTTAAAATCAGAACTGTCATATCCCATCATTAGCGGACATGATTAATTTTGGGTGGATATAATATGATGGGTGATATGATAAAAGGCGAATAAACATGCAAGGGGCGGATAGGGAGATTTGGCGGAGCTTGGCGGCGCTTGGTAAAACTTGGCGGCTAAGGGAGATTTGGCGGAGCTAGGCGGCCGTCTTGGCAAAGTTTGATTGCCTTAAAAATATTTAAAATATATATATTTTGGAAAAAAAACGCCGAATCGCTCAGCAGCGGGTTGCTGCCCGACTAGCGCCAAGCGCCATTTAGAACACTGCATTTCCGTAATTAAGAAGGCGGATATGAAGGCGGGTATAGTAACACCACCTCTCCCCTTATCCTTATTATATCCGCATGTGGTCCGATATAATATCCAAGAGACAAACATTAGATATAAGTACTTCGGATATGTTATCTGGGGTGATAGCATATCCACCTCTTATATCCCGTCAGCAAATGGGCATGTATTGCTAACAGATAGAAGTGATCACTTCCACGAGAATATATTTGTTCAGGGTCCCTACTCAATTTGTTGTCCGATCATAAGTGATCTTGGACGTCAGACTTGAGCTTGATGATTTCCTTTCATGCATTTTCAGTTGTCATTTTCGTAATTGAATTACTTCTTCCGAAAAGAGAGAATTTGTGCTTTCCTATTCTTTTTTCCTTTTCTTGCTATTTGTCACATTTGCCATTTTTCATGCCTATGCACTTTAACCCGCTACTTCAGCCTCATAATGTTCCTAGAAACAACGTAGGTTTGTCTAAAATCATTTCTTTGTACAATTTTTGTGTGTTTATACAACAGTATGGTTATTATAGGTGAACCCAGTCAAGTACCATAGCATCTCATCAGGTTTCAGTACACTGTGGAAGGAACAAGGCCCTTCTTCCCTTTGGAGAGGTTGGTCTGGCAAATTCTTTGGATATGGGGTTCAAGGTGGATGCAAATTTGGTCTCTATGAATACTTTAAGAAGCTATACTCCGGTGTGTTGGTAGATCATAATAAGAGTACAATATTCTTTGTCAGCAGTGCATCTGCTCAGGTATTTGCTGATGTGGCTCTATGTCCATTTGAAGCTGTTAAAGTCCGTGTTCAAACACAGCCACATTTTGCAAAGGGCTTGG
Organism: Rhododendron ovatum; assembly: GCA_019656835.1. NCBI lineage: Eukaryota > Viridiplantae > Streptophyta > Magnoliopsida > Ericales > Ericaceae > Rhododendron > Rhododendron ovatum. Next base: position 10,692,941 of record CM033801.1, read on the forward strand.
CTGATGGATTTCCCAAATTATATGCTTCTGAAGGACTTACTGGGTATATCATCCATACCATGACTAGCTTTTGCGTTTTCAGTTATTTGCTATGCTTGTCGTCTATTTAATAACTCAGGAATGCATTTGCGCTTGATTGCAGATTTTACAGGGGACTTTATCCACTTTGGGGTCGCAATCTACCATGTACTTCTCTACTTTACTACAATTTTTTACAAATTTTGATTACTTGTCTGGGAATTTGCTAGCTTATAATTTTTTTTTTTTTGCTATTGAATATGCATTGGTCAACATTGTGGTCTACTTTGCTTTGGGCTGTACGATTGCAAGGCTAAAGTTACACCATGAGAAACAGTAAATTCGGAATTGAATGTTGTTAGATAGACGTAATAGTCCTCTAAAATTGGCAGCCCTGTCAATCATGAGCATTCAACTTATACAACATGAGTGAGATGGCTTTGCATGAATTGCTATATAGTCATGGATTTGTATTCATGCTGTTGTCCTATCTCTTTTTTGTGTCCTTCTGGCTTGTGATTGCAAATTTCTACTCAATCACTGGTAATCCTGAGTTGTGAGGAAATGACCGGTGGAAGTTTCTCTGTATTTATGTTTTTTTTCCTATTGCTTTCTTCTTTTTGGTTGACCATTGCAATAGCGCACGGTGTGAAATACATGGCTTGTTGCTAAGTCTGCTAACAATAGCACAATACCTTTCTGGTTGGCCACTCAGTGTATTTTTTTCAATGTTTGGGCTTGCGATATTCAATTGGTGCCTGCTGGTACCATGAGTGTTGTCATTTAAACTGGTTGACAACCAGTAACACACAGTCACTCTCAAACAGGATCTGCTCTAGAAGTTTGCAGCTCAGTGTCCTTGAATTCCACGAAGACAATCTTTAACTTGGCTAGCATGCTTGGATCGTTGTAGTGTAGTTGAATTTCAATCTTCAATTTGTGATAAACTGATTATCACTAATTATATTCTGGTTTGACTTACAATCTGCTAAAAGCCTTTTTATTTGGTTGTTTACTTATTTAGACCATGTTTTTGACAGTCTCTATGGTAATGTTCACAACATTTGAGCACTCAGTGGACTATATATATTGCCATGTTATCCAAAGAAGAAAGGAAGATTGCTCAAGAGCCCAACAACTTGGCGTGACATGTTTAGCAGGCTATGCAGCTGGGGCTGTTGGTACTATTCTCTCCAACCCTGCTGACAATATTGTTTCAAGTCTTTACAACAGGAAGGCAGACACCGTGCTGCAGGTATTCCCTTACAGAAGCTCTTTTTCTGTTCAATTCAAGTTATCTAAACTCCAACTAGTTGTTAGTTTGATTTTTTGTCTTTCAGGCTGTGAAGGACATTGGGCTTGTAAATTTGTTCACTAGAAGTCTTCCAATCCGAATGACCCTTGTGGGCCCTGTTGTAACCTTGCAATGGTTTTTCTACGACACCATTAAAGTTCTAAGTGGACTGTAAGTACACCTCTTTTGACCACATACCTTTCTAATGGGCTTCGCAATCGCATGGCTTCCATAGTTCCACCATGAAAAATCTTTTAAGCCAAATGCTTTAGTAGGTTACGTGCACAGTCAAAGTTTGAAACACAATTCTTTGTAATTCAGTGATCCACCTTTTAGCCTCAGCTAGTCAGCTTTGACATTGGATATTGAGAATTCTCTCACATCCATCCATATGATGATAGATTGCCAATCTTGGGGTATAGAAGAGGTAGGCTAAGCCCTCTCACTCTGTTATTAAATCCTGCTTATTGTACTCAAGGAAGTCGAGAAGCAAACCAATTCAATTAGATGTCCAGCTTGATCCAAGAATGGTGGACCTGAATATGGCTGTCACATATGTGTACGCAGATATTGAAATTGTGCCAAAAGATTGATTAGATCTGAAGTTAAACATACCTGTTCACAAACTTTTTTCCAAAGTTGCTTCAAAACAATCTACTCCATTTCCATCAAACAAGGTTCTTTGTTTGCTACAGTATTAGATCATCTGTATTGTTTTATGGAAGTTAACTGCTCTAATCCGTTGGGAAAAGATGGAGCCATTAAGAAACAAAAAACGAAGTAACAGAAATGCCAGTGGAGATGTTTGTCCATATTGTATAGGTTAATTGTTGGCATACGATTTAGGCTTATTTTATGCTATTGGAAGAAATTTGTGATGAGAGTCAATCCTATTCTCTGTGAACTGGTGGAATATGTTCTTTCCCCCTAATATGTAATTTAGTCTAGTATTTCTACTGCCCCTTTAATTTTTGCTTCTCTTCTTGTAAATTGAATTATGCTTGAAACTATTTCAGGCCTACCAGTGGAGGGCTTAGAAGGGGTCTAGAAGAAGCTATCTGATTTGTGTATGATGATTCAACCATTTGTGACCATGGAAATCACCAGTTATGAATAACCGGTGAGTTTGCCCGCAGAAAGATATTAGCAGTTTGAGAGATTTTTTCCGGTCACTTTGTGATTCAAAGGGTGGTTACAAGTTCTATCTCCATTGTTTTTTCCGGTCACTTGGTGATCCATGAAGCTCCACGATACACGTCATTTGTGTGAATTTGCAATCCAGATTCATACATTGTCGATCGATTGAGACACAAAACTCGGTTTGATTTGGTTAGTTTAGGAATGATGTATATGGTATAGTCTTGTGCAAGAGCATTTGTAAACAACATAGTTTTCCTGGAAAACACATCAGTGTTCTCTAGTTACGGTGAAAGATTCTCAAAAGTTTTTGCTATACATTCTCTCATTATTAGTGTCGCAATATTGAGAATTTTTCGCAGCAGCATGCATTTTCTAACCATTGTGGAATATACTTCTTTGGTCAAGCTATGAGGAGTGTTGGTAACAGTATGTGACCTAGCAATATATGAATTGTAGATGATGGAGAATGGAGAGATAAAAATGAGTTCTAAAATGAGAGAAAAGAAGAAAAAGGGTATTTAATTTTCTAATGTTAGGTTTGCAATTCTGTTGTTGCTTCCCACTTTTGGGCAATCCCTGGCATTCTGCCAAGGAACTCCTCTACCGCCCCTTGTAGGGACTAATCCCTCCTTTTGGATCATCTTTGTTTCGTTTTTTTTACTAACTACGATGATCGAAATCGTAATATTTATAACACCGGTCAAGACCATAAGTTATGTATGGCTGATGTAAACGTGAATTACACTACTGTGCACTGAAACTCAGATGTTGTGGATTTAGAATCGTGGCTCCTGCCGTTGCATTGGAAACCACTTACAAATTAAAGGACATCAAAGCAAGTGATGTTCCTGATACATTAACCCTTCAAAACCTCTTACCAGGCACCATCATAACTACTCCTATCAAATAACTATTCAAGATGATACCAAACCTACATGGAATAGGCAAATCAACTGCATAGCCGAAACTGTAGAAAGAGATGAGGAAGTTTCATCCAAACCATTTACCTATTGATGAAATTCAAAAGCCGGGAATGGTAGTAGCACCGAGGGATTTGGATTTACTAGTTCCCATGTAGAGAATTGCATAATGTTGTAACAAATAGCTCAACCTATTAAGATTAGGGCGCCGCTATTCGCAGTCCTTTATTTTCTCCCATAACCCGTTAAAAATTTTCAATTATACTCGACAGTTAGTTACCGAAATTGAGATATATTTTCAGCATCCAATTACCGAAATATAATATTTTTTTCAACAGCAATTTACCGAAAATATATGTTCGGCAGTTGTTTACCGAAAGTTGAACATATTTTCGACATGTAGTTACTGAAATATAATCTTGTTTTCAACAGCTATTTACTGAAATGTTATTTATGATTTTCAACAACCATTTACCGAAATGTAGTGGGTTATGGGAAAAAATAAAGCGCTGCAAATAGCAGCGCCCTAAGATTGTAAGTACCTATACATAAATAATTATTGATAATAGGGTAAATTTCACTGACCTCCCATGAGGTTTCTGACACAAACAGAAACCTCCCCTGAGGTTTCTGAAATCTCAGTAACCTCCCTTACTTTTGCTGACATTACCAAAAGTCCCCCTTCTGTTACCAGCCGTTACATATGCTAACAAAAGTTGCTGATGATGTCATATTATGTGCTTTGAACTGCCAAAAATGCCCTTTGACCTCTCTAAATCTTCTAAACCCATGTGTTCTTCTACCCATATTACAATTCAAATTCTAATTTTGCCGCAATGAAGCCCACTTATTTTGGATATTAGATAGAAAGCATATGACCCTATCAATTATTCTATTTCAAATGCAAATATTTAATTGAAAATATTTATAATAATGACTATATTAATAAGCTCAAAAAAGAAAAATAACAAATTCTTTAGTTACTTTGTAAAATAAACTAAGGTGTGGTTTGGCATGATAATTCTTTTGGATTTTTTTGGGTCTTTGTTCAAATATTTTTTTGCCTTAGTAGTTTTGCGTCAATTTTTGATGGATTTTTTATTCATTTCAACAAGAGAAACATAAAATGTAAAAAATTATGATCAAAACCTTTTAAAAGTTTTTTTTTTTTGACAGACTTTTAAAAGTTGACTAAGGACATAAACAAAGCAAAATATTTTTTAGTAGTATTTTGTTTTGTTATTCTAATTCTTTCAATTTTAGTTCCTATTTTTAAATTTTTTTATTTCTTTGCTTGATATAAATTAATAATCTAAAAAAATTGAACACAAAACTAAAATGTTTTAAACCCCAAGGAGTTAGTCTGGTGGTCAAGATTTGAGACTTAGGAGTTTGCTCATTTCTAGAGTCTCAAGTTTGAAATCTCTCAAGTGTAATCAAATATTTTTGGACCACCCATTTCTGCCTATATTTGGGCTCCCTGCAAATCGGCAGTGGGATTCGGCCCCCAGAATTATTCGAGGTGCGCTTAAGTTAGCCCGAACACCTTAGTTATTTAAAAAAATCTAAAATGTCTTAAATAAGAAATTCTATAATATGAACTTGTTGTATTGAGCAAATCTATCCATTTTTCTTGTTCAATATAGACAATGAGCTCTCAAAACCTCTAACCCAGCATAAAATTGTAAACCTCCAGAAACCTCTTCCATCACCTTTTCACCACCCAATGCCCCATCGTAAAAATTGCCCAAAACCGAAGCACCCAATTTTGCCACAGCTCAACCAATTTTTATCCTTATTTTACCAATTTCGCGTGCTTCTCACTCCATTCGCCGAAAAAGAATAATTTGCTCGATTTATATAAAAATGTGTGTATGTTTATTTTATTTGAGTAATAATTGCGTATACAGAGTAAGAGCACAATTGGATTAAAAAGTCGGGAGTAACTTTTTTTTTTCTCTATTCAAATAATTTTTTACATTTAGTTTTGCGTCAATTTTTTGTGACTTATTGATTCGTCTTGGCGAAAAGAATAAAAAAAGTATAAACTTTTAATCGCAACTCATAATTTTCTTTAAAAAGACAAAAAAAAAAAGAGTCAAAAAAACTGTATTTTTGACTTACTTTTTTTCTTTCTTAGAAAAATTAAGAGTTCCGATCAATTTTATTTTTACTTTTTTGATTCCTCTCGTCGAGACAAAACAATAAATCAAAAATTTGAAGCAAAACTAATAAATGCGATTTTTTTAATAAAAACAAAAAAAAAAGTCACTCTTAATTTTTTAATCCAAACCCACCCAAGTGAGGTTTAATTATTTCTCTCCCATTATGTTCTTTGCTTATGCCGGCATCCAAATCGGCAATTTCCGTTGGATTTCTTTGCAAAGGGGAAGAATTATTCAGTAGAGGGCATAGATGTCATTTTGTCACAATAGTTAACGCCATTTAAGGATAAATTAATGGAAGGGGGATTTTTGGTAATGTCAGCAAAAGTAAGGGAGGTTACTGAGATTTCAGAAACCTCAGGGGAGGTTTCGGTTTGTGTCAGAAACCTCAGGGGAGGTCAGTAAAATTTACCCTTGATAATATTAAAAATCAGGTATATAAAAAAGTTAAAACTCGGGGCTGGACTCCAACACAGCTTTGCCTCCGATTTTAGCAGATCAAAAAAGATAAATACTGACAGTTTCCTTTAAAAAAAAATCGTCCCATGCATAACACGGGCTCACATGAGAGATTAAAATGAAAATAAAAGAAAAAAAGAAGGTGGTGTAATTGCACTCTGAACCAAAAAGCACCGTAAAAAGATATAAATACATGTCTAAAATTTTATTTTAATACGTAATTGTGCAAAATTTATACTGTTAAACGTGGATTTTAAAATCACAAAATTATGTGCTAATCATGCCATGCATATCCCTCGTTTTTGCTAGTTGAAGTAGTATAGGTGGAAGCTCAATCCACTTTTCTGTGGCTCCAAGCCCAATCTCTATTTTAAAATTTAGATCCATCTAACAAGTCTAAGTCCAATCGAAGCCCAAGTTTGTTATTTAAGGATTTTGGGCCTACTACCCAAATCAATTTCAAACTATCCCAGTCACAGACGTCAGAGTCTCAGACCGCATGCCATGGGCCACAAGGCCTGAGTTGGTTCGTCCAGTTGTTGAGTAAACGGCGAGCATGTGCGCGTCCTCCCTTAAGTAAACTTTTCGATTCACATAATGAGATAATTATCGGTCATCCTTCAAATGAATATGTTCATATTTAAGCTCACAGAAATATTTGAACAATTCTTCCGTTTTTCCAACAAATACACTAGTGGACACAGAGAGAAAGAGGCTGTCCTTCTTCCTTAATTACATCCTAATTTATTACTACAGTATTTCTGAGAAATTTCTCTTTGAGCATCTTACTGGTTCTACTTTCCCAGTTTCAAGAAAAAAGATCACGTATCATTTAGGTCACAAATCATGACTCAAATCGCAAACTATGTCAGGTTTTTCATGTAGTATTAGAGAGAATTATGGCTTCAGATTTATCACACAATAATTGTATAACACTAAACAATTAGAAAGGTCATCAAACTTACATTAAAACATTAACACTATATATTAATCAAACATATTAGGTTGTTAGAGGTAGAAAAATAACCCGTGAGATCGATGAGAGGCACGTCATGTCGTCATTTGCTATCCTAAATTCATATTTTGCATCCCTTTCCGTAAGTTCTAATGGCTAAAGACGATTTCAAAATACAACCCGTGAATTTCACAATTTGTTTCTATATTGCACGATCGGCACTGGAAGAAGGGGGTGCGAAACGGCATTTTTATTGAGAGGACTTGCTTAGTTGCGGATTGAACTGCCGATTAAAAAAAAGGAAAAAAAAAAAAACTGCAGATTCAACTTGCAACATAGCGAGTTTTCTTCTACAAGCATTTGTGCGTTCTCATAATTAAGTTTTCTTCCGAGAAATGATTTTGTTACTCCTTTTTTTGTTAACGCCACTCCCCTGCAAGTGTATTTTTTGCACCAAAAATATACTTGCAGGGAAGTAGCGTTAACAAAAAAGAAAGTGGCAAAATCAACAACCTTCCTTTTGATCACCTTTAGTTGTAACTTTTGTAACCTCAGCAATGGTTTTTCCAAGACACCATCAAAGTTGTAAGTGGAGTACCGTACTCTTTTGACCACTTAGTCACTTACCTTCGTAATGGGCTTCACATGGCTTCTCTACGGAGCCGGCTCTTACTTAAAATTTGTGTTTTGCCGTTTCACGTCTCTATTTTTTTTTTTGAATTTCTGGGGGCCCTCCTACTTTATTACTCCTAATAGTCCAATAAAAAGGGATTTTTTTTATTTTTTCTTTAAGCCCTGAAAAGTCAGGTCAGACTCTGCTTCTCTAAATCCACCGTGAAATTTTCGTAAGCTGGGGATGCTTTAGAAATTAGAAGGTTACTTGCACATTCAAAGTTTCAAACAAATTATTTCCTTGCGATAATTGTAGCCAGCCACAGCTAGTCAGCTAGCTTTTGACCATTGCTAAAGTGTTCGCTAACATTTAGGATTCGTGGACCTGAATGTGGTTCCCATCACATTTGTGTGCGCATACATCGGAATACAACTGTTAATTGAGGGAGCGTTTGATAACCATTTTGTTTTCATTATTTTGAAAACTAATGAAGAAAACTTGTTTGGTAACATGTTTCTACTTTTTTATTTTTCATAAACTTTTTTAGAATTTTTGTAAATTATGGAAACTACAAAAAGGAGTTTTCCCTAGTTTTTTATTTTGTTTGGGTGGAACACAAACATACCAAGGAGATCCCGATCATTTTTATTTCATCCCGTCTCGATCGTTTCCTTCTCCAGTACTGGTACTCTCTCTCTCTCTCTCTCTCTCTCTCTCTCTCTCTCTCTCTCTCTCTCTTTCTCTCTCTCTCTCTGTTTTTGTTCACTTGTATTCACTCTAATGAAACATGGCTGTGTTTGTTATCACGGAGAATTTAGATTTTCATATTATGATATTTTAATTATTTTGTTTTTGAAATTTAAATTGAGTTATAAGTATAGTATTCTTTTTTCTTATTTTCTTTTGGCTTTCTCTGTAATTCAAGTTTGCTTTGCATCTAGAGTTAGCCTCATCGATGTACCATTTGTCAAGTTTTATAAAATCTTTTTGCCGATAACAAGAAGAAGAAGTAACATAACTCTATTATCACAGAAATGTCAAATAAGAATTTTAAAAAAGAACTCTCGAATTATAAGTGTTTCTTCTCGTCATGTTTATACACCTCTACATGAACAAAAATATTGCAAGCTAAAGCTTAAAGTAATTTTACTTTGTAACTAGATAAAGTAAAAATCTAATGATCGGAGTTGTTCAATTTGATTAAAACATTATTTTAAAGGTTTCTTTGCAAAATCAACTCATTCGAATATTTGTACCCATGTTTTTTTTAAGGCAGTTCAAATAAATAGTTTTTTTTTTTTAACTGTCACAATCTAGTCAAGCAACCATCCCAAGATTATGAGATTAGTTATAAAATGTTCCGAGGCAGCAAAGCAATTCGTTCACTAGGTTATCGATGTTCGATTGACTTATTTTTTTGGAAGACCATAGTACACAATGAGATCTTTCAAGTGAACGTTTCGGATCAAGTTTCTAGACTCGGGACAATATCGCTTTGCCCCAGGACAGTAGGCTGCTGTCACTCACATCAGAGGGGACAAAGGGAGTAGCCGAAACACCACTACTAGAAAATTTTCAATAGGTGACGAAAGAAGTGGTGACGAAATTTACTATTTTACTATAATTGACGAAACAGAAAAAAACCAAAAGTTACTATAGGTGACGAAAAATTTATTTTTTGTCACCAAAAGTGACTTTTGGAGACAAGCTATAGGTGACGAAATTTACTATTTCAATCGTCACCTATAGGTTGTCTCCGAAAGTCACTTTTGGTGACGAAAAACAAATTTTTCCTCACCTATAGTAACTTTTGATGACGAAAATTGTGTTGTTTCGTCATCTATGGTAAAATAGTAAATTTCGTCACCACCTTTTTCGTCACCTATCGAAAATTTTCTAGTAGTGCACGCAATAGAATCATTTTCTTCTTTAGGAAAGTACTCCAAAAAGCGGAAATGATTACAATATGTCATATCAGCTAGGACCACGTCCAAAATAGAGTTTTCATACTACCAAATTTGCTTGTCTATTTTGAGAAATTTTACATGCATGAGCAATCGAATTGTTGAGAAGGTTCTCTGCAACTATTTCAGAACACAAATGTACATACTAGTAGAACAAGCTGAACGTAGCATACATCAATAACATCAAACTAATTTGGACAATCTTGTCCCGCGTTATTATTTATTTTATTTATTTATTTTGAAGTTTTTTAGGGTCGAGGACCAAATATAGTCATAATTGGTCTCAAATAGAGAAATCCGAAAAAAAAGAAAAGAAAAGAAGATACAGACCAAATAGGTGAATGCACAAATAAATAAAAAGAATTGGATTGTCTCCGGTACTATATTAATGAACTGGACGGTCAAGCTTCGGTCCGTTTAAGGCATTTTTTTAGGGTCCATGTCAATGATTCAAATTGTTCATTTTTTAGAACACGTCGAGAATATATAGTATTTTAAAAATCAAGTTGAACAGGTAGTGTCTGAAATGATCTCGAAAATGAGTTTATTTTTTGATAAAAAAAAAATGGATTTGTTGGGTTTCAACCCAAGTGTTTCCTTCTTCATTTTTTGCAATATAATTGCGTTTAAAAATAATATCAGACGGTATCCGATTAACTTGATTTTTGATTTGGTACATTTTCTCAACGAGTTCTGCTTGACCGACCGGGTCAATTAAAATAAAGACGCGTCCCAAGCGTAGGACTCTCGACCGGTGTAGCACAATATCCGGAAGTACCGGAGTCGAACCACAGAGACAGACGGACGGTGTTTGACTCAAAAGTGTTAAATTCTAGTTTAACCTGGCTCTTAGGCAGCCACACCTAAATTAATCAAGTTGATTTACTAACTAACTTACCAAACTGAATTAATTAAAGATGGATTTAAAATAGAGAGTACAACCGTGGGAGCCCAGCGTCCGCAACTAGCCTAACTAATGTTTACTCGGGCCACAATTACTCAATTTGTTGATTTTAGAATAGGAAAAAGGATCCCTAACAAATGCGTACCACCTGTCACCAGTTTTCGTGCGCATTCGAATTCCGGCGATGCCTGGGTTTTATTTGTTAGAAGAATTTTCGTCTTCTAAAACTATTTAAAAATTAAATTAATTCGAACCCGAGGTAAAAACATTAATTGAACTAGCCATGGGACGCCTTCACCCCGCGTCCACACTCTATAAATCTACTCACTCATAACTTTATTTAATGCAGCAATAATTTTAACCCTAAATCTAAACATGCTTCAAACAATTGAAATCAACAGAAGAAAAAGATTAAACAAGTTCTAATTAACGAACAACTTTAATAAAGGACGAAAATTAATACGAGTTACCGAAATGCAAGTACTTGAACAAAACTTGAAAACTTCAATAGAAAAGAGCTCTGAAAGAAAAAGAACGTAAGAAAAAGCTGCTACGTAATGTTCTTACCCTAAAAACAAAGTCTGGGGAGGTATTTATATTAATCCCCAAAGTCTAGAATTAAAAATAATTGAAATACAATTTTTCCCGTTAAAACCTTCGGTAGCCCTACAAAGAATAGCTGTAGGGCTACGGGTTTCTCTGTTCCCCAGCTAATGCACTCTGTAGGGCTACACTTCTGAGCTGTAGTCCTACCGCCTACTTTAGTGAGAATTTTTGTGCTTGCTTGCACTTTTTGGCACCCGACGCGTCCATCACGTCACCCGACGCCTCACGCCTCCGTCACGACTTCCCATGGCGATGTCCGACACGGCCTCAAGGCCTCGCAATCCAAACTTGGCGCAATAACCGCCATATTTCCTGCGAAACTAACAAAGACACAAAAACAAGACAAAGCACGGTATCAAGTGGAAAATGGAATAAACCGCGCCTCTAACGCGCTAATATGTCCTACTTAGGCGCTTATATCTACGATATCAGGCGCCTATCACACCCCCCAACTTGAACGTTGCTAGTCCCTAGTAACGAACGAAAAGAAAAATAACAAAACAAAGACTAACAAGACACGAATGGGGATACGAAGGTTATGCATGTTGTACAATAAATAGGCGGGTCGAAGAATTTTCGCCTCCTCACTCACCTGCAACTCAAAAAGATGCATGCCTTGGCAAAAAGATGAACAAAATTAGTGCCGAAACACATGCAAAGATAAATTCCCCCACAAAGGCAACGATGCTACACTCGCTCACCGGAACACTCAAACATTCCATGCAAAAAGCGCTTGGCGAACTACGTGGGACCGAAACAAAGGCCACTGCGCGTCAATCAAAGACAACGCTGACAAAGAATAAAAGCACGATATAACAATCACGATTCCACAAAATGAGCAACATTAATATAAAACATGCATGAACGAGAGTTTAACAACGTGCACAAGGTCCACTAAGGACTTAATTAGGCTTATAATGACCATGGTTCCAAACGAAAGGGAAACTGCAAAATTAGGCGGCGGCCTATAATAGCGCACGGTCATCTACCCAGACTGGCTGCCACCTTACCCTAAGCTACCAACATGCTTCCATTGGTACCAACCAAACAAAGTCCAACAAGAGATTTAAACATCCGTAACTAAATTTTTACAGACCCAAATACTTAAAAAACAAACATAGTCCACCGACACTGAAAAACATGAAATAAACACATAAAACGACACCACCACCTAGCCTTATGCATCACGGAAGTCCAAAATCAATCCGAACCGCTATCGGCAAAGTCGTCGCTAACCTCCAACTCCGGAAACTCGAGATTCTGATAGGGAACCGAAGACTGACCGGTGACACGGCCATACAGCCACTGGTTCTGGTAGGCCAGTTTGCGCTGAGTCCTCCCGATTTGCCTTAACTCCCTTTGTATTCCATGCTCTCTTTTTTTCTTCTTTTCCTCTTTTTTTTTTTACCTTAACTTTATGGCCTGAAGGTTGGGTTTGGTTACAAAATATGACACCCATCAAGACTTCTTCACTTTTACTTTCGACGACAACGATACTCCAAATCCAATGCAATAAGACACCCATGATGCACAGAGCTAGACCCCCAACTACAATCCAACCCACACACCGGTTTCTTAGGTTAGACTCGGGAACTGACTCAAACTGGTTTAAGATTGGTCAATGGGACTCATATGTGGTCTAATCATACAAAAATGCCTTGTCTCATCCCCTATGCACGTTACCAACTCTCACAAATGCATGCAAAACATATAGCTACTCAATTGTGAAACAAAAGTCTACTATTTTCTGCAAATGCGAGAAAAAGAAAACAAAGAATATGAGAATGTTTATCAGGATGCAATATTAACTATGTGGGGACACATACTCAACATTATTTATGGCACAAACATGTTCACAAATGCGCCAAATATATGCATGAACTTGAATTATACAAGCACAATAATTCGGCTAATTCTAACATGCTCGTCTAACAATACAATCAAGCATAATAAATGTATCCCCGGAAAAAAATAAAAAATAAAAAATTACCCTGAAATTTCCCTAGCAACGCAACAAAACATGTACAAGGTACACTCTCCCCCCAACTAGAAATATGCGATGTCCCCAGAGTATGGAGACACATCAAAAGAAAGCACAAGGGAGAAGAAATGGACCTACAGGTGGCAGCCAATCACTATGACCTTGGACGATATTTGAGGAATTTCCCGTCACCCGGCCTCCGGGCCAATCACCGTACCCTACAAAAGACATTAGTACCGCCCGGTTCGTGGTAGCCGGGCTCCCAAAACAAAAACAAAAAGAAAATATTCCACCAAATCGTCACGCGATCAACGTGTCATACTTTTCTCCCCATCCCTTGCTGGTAGACAAGAAACGGGTGGCTATACAAGACCATGATGCAATTTTTTTTTTTTCAATTTTCAATTTTTTTTATTTTTTTTTATAATAAAAGAGATAAACAAAAACAACTAAATAAACGACAAGAACTAAAGAATTTAAAAAATGAAAGACAATTATACATAGATTGTGCCAAAAACATCAGAACTTAGTAGAATTTAATGTTATCGACACAAAATTGCCCTTACTAACCGGAGCTGGGCACACGATCCTTATTTTAATAGCGGCGTGCAAAGCTATAAAACCCAAGTCAATGATGGGTACCCCTATTGCTAAAGGCCGGGTCCTCTTCTCAATGAAGAGAGTGGTACGCAAAAGCTACCCTTCGGAACGTAGCCACAATGGCTACACAATAGGGTCATCCGAATAAACAGGATCGACCAACGCCTCAATCGGTTCACCTACTTCACCCAGGATCGACCAACACCTCCATCAAACTCCCTAATTCTGGAGAATTTAAGAATGATGCTTCCTTGGCTATCTCCAGAAGATCCTTATATAAAATATTATCGACATGCTCCTGCACCAGCGTGTCGATCAAACTCACCTCATCATTCTTGACTCGGCTCTCTGCATTAAACACTTTCACTTTCATTTTCAAGTCCCCAAACGACAATTGGACTTGTCCAGTTTTGCAATTCATGACAGCACTGGTAGTGGCTAGAAAAGGACGGCCAAGGATGATAGGAGTCTTCTCAAAGACCTCCGGTATTGGGCAAGTATCTAGGACAATAAAGTCAACAGGGAAAAGAAACTCGCCCACTTGAATTAAAATATCCTCCACCACGCCCTTTGGAATTCTCACACTCCGGTCAGCCAACTGTAGCGTGACTGGTGTGGCTTTCAAATCGCCTAGCCCAAGCTTCAAATATACTGAATAGGGAAGCAAGTTGACACTTGCTCCTAAATCCAGCAAAGCCTTATCAAATTTTTGGCGAGCAATAGTTATAGGGATGGTTGGACAACCAAGGTCCTTACACTTGGTGGGGATCTCCGCCTGGAGAATGGAGCTCACTTGATCCGTCAGAACCACTTTGTCCTGACTCTTGGTTCTCCGCTTTGACGTACACAGATCCTTTAAGACCTTAGCAAACTGGGGAATTGCGTCAATGGCTTCCATCAAAGAGATAGGAAACTGAACTTTCTTGAATAATTCAAGCATTTGAAAGTTCACATTGACCTTAGGTATCACCGCCAGCCTTTGGGGAAATGGAGCTACTGGCATAGCTGGCGGCGTTGGAGTCGTGGGGGTTGCAACTGCAGGCACCACCACCTCAGGTGACTTCTCATCATCCTTTACCTCCTTCCTAGGGACATCAACAATATCAGGAGTTGCTCTTGGTGCATCAATCGGCTTCGGGGGTGGAGCTGGTTTCTGCTTTAACGGGATGGACTTATCGATCTCCTTCCCGCTTCTGAGAATGGTGACTGACTTAACCTCCTTCTGATTCGAGTTTTGAACACTAGGACCTGAAGAATTTCCCAAATAATGGGCACCCACTGCACTACCCTGGGCTAGAAACTTACCTTTCTCCTGCTGCAGTTGACTAACAACCGCAGTGAGTTGTGACATTTGGGTTGTAAGGGCCCCAATTTGCTGTCTTGATTCCGTCTAAAATGTCATCTGTGACTGCATCAGGGAATTGACAATATCCTCTAACTTATGATCACGCGCGGTCATCTGTGAATAACCTGGGGGAGAACCACGAGTGGATGGACCTGCCCCCCTACCAGGCTGTGGCTGGAAGTGGAATGGAATGACCTGGCCCTGAGGAGGCCTGGACGATTGGGCCTGTTGAAACTGCTGCAGCGGAGGTAGCGCAAGGGGTTGAGCTTGGCCTCCACCTACGGGTCTGGAGTTCGACCACCCCAAATTGGGGTGATCCTTCCATCCCGAATTATACGTGCTAGAATAAGGATCCCAAGTCCTGACTGCATTAACCTCTTCTTGATTAAACTGGCTTGCCCCCTTGGCGGCAATAAACCCAGGGCAAACGGTTACGGTGTGCCCTTTACATTCACACCACACGCACACTTCCTCAATTGATATCTCATTAACTGGACGAACCTGCCTCACCTCTAACTCCTCTAATCTCTGAGCCATCTTCTCAACCTGAGCCTGGAGTCTCTGGTCACGAATGGTAACCGGGACAACGTTGGACCCAGAAGGTCCGGATCGCTCAAAATCGGATGGTTCTAAAGCCCTCTGCCTATCAGCTAGGTCATCTAAGAAATCCCAAGCCTCATCTGCTGTTTTGGACAAGAAATCATCCCCTTTGCAAGAATATTCTATGTGCTGGATTGACCTAGCGTTTAGACCCAGACGAAAGAAATCGACTAACTGAATTCCCTCAAAACCATGGTGTGGCAACCTTAGGAGCAATTCCTTAAAGCGCTCCCATGCCTTGAGAAATGACTCATCCCTCTCCTATCTAAAGCCTTGGATTTGACGCCTGAAACTCTTAGTCTTTTCCTCAGAAAAGTACTTCCTATAAAAGGCGTCACGCACTTGTGCCTAAGTGGTGAAGGATTGAGACTTTTGCATTCGGAACCACATAAGCGCCATCCCTCAATGTCGCCTCAAATAGCTTGAGGCACGCATTCTCATATTGGGTATTAGACGCAAGGTTGCGCACCAACCCCTCACATGTTAGCACATGCTCGTACGGATCATCGCACTCCCTCCCGTGGAAGTTAGGGAGGTTGTTAAGGACACCAGGTTTGACTGTAAAGGCATTGCGTGCCTCTTGTGTCTCTTGAGGAAACACGATGGGCCCGGGAGGAGTGGTCCTCTCGGGATGTATGTGCTGCCTCAAAGACGGCTGAACAGCTACTTGCCGATCTCCCATCTCGACTGATTCTGATTCTGACTCTGGAACTGACTCTAACTCTGACTGAAAAAGCGGATTGCTGACACCAACTGACTCAAAAGGCAACTCTATATGAAGACCACTAATGGGAATAGATTCTGACTGGTACTCAGCTAAGTCTGACTCTAAACTAGAAGATGAAGAACTAGAAAGCACAGGCTGACTCGACTCCAGTTCTTTTCGAGCTAAACGATGTGTCGGGTCGCGATAATAAAGAGGGTCCTGTTTAAAGGACACCTTCTTCTTTCCACCTATGGTGACTCAACTAACAGACAAAAGACACGAAAACCCACACTCTTGAACACTCGTCGCCGTTCCCCGGCAACGGCGCCAAAAATGCTTGATCGACCGGGTGAATTAAAATAAAGACGCGTCCCAGGCGTAGGACTCTCGACCGGTGTAGCACAATATCCGAAAGTACCGGAGTCGAACCACAGAGACAGACGGACGGTGTTTTGACTCAAAAGTGTTAAATTCTAGTTTAACCTGGCTCTTAGGTAGCCACCCCTAAATTAATCAGGTTGATGTACTAACTAACTTACCAAACTGAATTAATTAAAGATGGATTTAAAATAGAAAGTACAACCGTGGGAGCCCAGCGTCCGCAACTAGCCTAACTAATGTTTACTCGGGCCACAATTACTCAATTTGTTGATTTTAGAATAGGAAAAAGGATCCCTAACAAATGCGTACCACCTGTCACCAGTTTCCGTGCGCATTCGAATTCCGGCAATGCCTGAGTTTTGTTTGTTAGAAGAGTTTTCGTCTTCTAAAACTGCTAAAAAATTAAATTAATTCGAACCTGAGGTAAAAACATTAATTGAACTAGCCACGGGACGCCTTCACCCCGCGGCCACACTCTATGAATCTACTCACTCATAACTTTATTGAATGCAGCAATAATTTTAACCCTAGATCTAAACATGCTTCAAACAATTGAAATCAACAGAAGAAAAAGATTAAACAAGTTCTAACGAACAACTTTAATGAAGGACGAAAATTAATACGAGTTACCGAAATGCAAGTACTTGAACAAAACTTGAAAACTTCAATAGAAAAGAGCTCTGGAAGAAAAAGAACGTAAGAAAAAGCTGTTACGTAATGTTCTTACCCTAAAAACAAAGTCTGGGGAGGTATTTATATTAATCCCCAAAGTCTAGAATTAAAAATAATTGAAATACAATTTTTCCCGTTAAAACCTTCGGTAGCCCTACAAAGAATAGCTGTAGGGCTACGGGTTTCTCTGTTCCCCAGCTAATGCACTCTGTAGGGTTAGACTTCTGAGCTGTAGCCCTACCGCCTACTTTAGTGAGAATTTTGTGCTTGCTTGCACTTTTTGGCATCCGACGCGTCCATCACGTCACCCGACGCCTCACGCCTCCGTCACGACTTCCCATGGCGATGTCCGACACGGCCTCAAGGCCTCGCAATCCAAACTTGGCGCAACAACCGCCTTATTTCCTGCGAAACTAACAAAGACACAAAAACAAGACAAAGTACGGTATTAAGTGGAAAATGGAATAAACCGCGCCTCTAACGCGCTAATATGTCCTACTTAGGCGCTTATATCTACGATATCACGCGCCTATCAAGTTCTAAAAACAGAACGGTTTAGATCATTGTTTTGAGCCCAAAAATTAATGGCCCCAAATGGATTGAAACTGGACCATCCAGTCCATTTATAGAACTAGAGATCATGGTCCAATCTGTAAACAAAAACCTATGCGTCAAGGCTCCACAACAAGAACAGTATTAGGCTCTGAGGTAGGTTGGTCAAGGAAGATTGGGTTTCCTGATCCTATGTGATCATCAGCTACAAGTAGTATAACTTGAGGAGAAGCATCAGTTTCTGTTTCATCCTCTTGTTGATGGTTTTGGACAATACAAGTGAAAATGAACACGGGAATCCCACGCAAGATATACCAAACCGAGAAAAGAAATCCCACCAATAATCCAGAAAGAACACCGTGCCAAGGAGAGACACAAATGATGACTACGTACCCAAACCAGAAAAGGGGTTGCGGCACACAAACAGACCCCAGAAGTGAAATTGCCACGAAGAAAGAGAAGTCTCCAGCTCGAACCCGGATACGCTCCGCGGTCACGGAAAGAGGAAGCTTGACCGAGGTGGTGAGGAAGAGCATCAGAACCGCAATGGCGAAGAACCAGCTGCTCAGATTCATGTTGAAAGTGGGATACTTTCCAGCTTGGTAACAGTGGTGTTGGAGGAGGGAGAGGGTGAGGTTGATGAGTGCTGGGACAACAAGGCGCAGGTCTAGGTTATGCATTCTGATTTCTTCTAACTGAGGAATTAAGCTTGTCAGATTTCCAACAACGAAGGGTGTAATGAGAGGAATGCTGTCTCCTACCTCCATGTGCGAAGAGTGTATTTATATGTACATATACATACATATACATATGTGTGTGTGTGTGTATGTACATATATGGCTAGAGGGCGACACTACATTTGGAGAGGGGATGACGTAAGCACTCTGACTTTCTACATTAATATGTTAGCGTAGGAGTAAAAAGCTTACAAAAACTTTGACCCTTTTAAATTGTTTATACACACACATATATATAGTTCTCTTCTCTTAAGAATTATTTTAACTTAATAAAATAAGGACCTCTCTTTTTCGATAGAATTTCGATGATTCAAGCCGCTCAATGTTTTCAGAACGTGATTTTAAGAGTACTCGCGAGAAATCAGTAAAAAAAAAGGACCGGATAGGCTTTACCCCAACAATTTTTGTTTATTTTTTATCGAACGGTTCAAATAAAAAATACTCGGATAAAACCCTTCCATATCATTTTTTTTTTGCTGATTCCTAGAGGGTACTCTTAAAATCACGTTCTGAATATATTGAGCGGCTCAGATCATCGAAATTCAAACCGGATTAAATCCACACCCCTTCCTGTCCGCCCGTCCGCACCTCTGCTTTCTCGATGGAATTTCGATGATCCGAGCAGCTCAATGTGTTCAGAACGTGATGTTAAGTGTACCAATAGAAATTGGCAAAAAAAAAAACACCGGAAAGGACTTAATTTGAGCAGTTTTTTATTGAACTGTTCAATAAAATACAAATAAAAATTGTTTGGATGAAACCCTCCCGATCATTTTTTTGCCGATTTCTCACGAGTACCCTTAAAATCATGTTCTAATCATATTGAGCGGTTCGGATCATCGAAATTCTATCGAGAAAGATGAGGTACAGATGGTGCGGACGGAAAGGAGTGTGAACTTGATCCGGACTGATATATATATATATATATATATATATATATATATATATATATATATATATATATTAATTATTGTATGGCTAGAGGGCGACACTGACATTTGAAGAGGGGATGACGTAAGCACTGTGACTTTCTACAATAATATGTTAGCGTAGGAAAAAGCTTAGAAAAACTTTGACCCTTTTGATTTGTCTATATATATATATATATATATATATATTAATTATTGTATAGCTAGAGGGCGACACTGCAATTTGGAGTGGGGATGACGTAATCACTATGACTTTCTCCATTAATATGTTAGGGTAGGTGTACAAAACTTACAAAAACTTTGACGCTTTTGATGCACTGTTCATGAGCAATATGCTTTTTTATTATTTTTTCAGTCGTCTCTCTCTCTCTCTCAATATTTTATAGTATTTTGTAAAGATAGAGATGATAATAGAAATAATTAGTCTGGAATTAAGAGAGATTTGAATAGGTAAAATGAAAAAAGTGAATTTTGAATAAGTAAAATACAAATTGTTTGGTGTACATGCTCTTAACGTAATAAAAAGCTTACAAAAACTTTGACCCTTTTGAATTGTCTCTCTCTCTCTCTCTCTCTCTCTCTCTCTCTCTCTCTATATATATATATATATATATATATATATATAAGGACGGTTCCGGGGACCCTTAAAAAAACCTCTAAAAAATCTCTCTAAGTTTCCGATCGAATTTTGATGATCCAAGCCGTTCAATATAATCAGAACGTGATTTTAAGGGTACTTATGAGAAATCAACCAAAAAAAGGACTGGAAAAAGTTTCATCCAAACATTTTTTTATTAAACTTTATTAAACGGTTCAATAAAAAACTGCTCAAATCAAGTCATTCCTTTTGACCACCTTTAGTTGTAACTTTTGTAACCTCAGCAATGGTTTTTCTAGGACACCATCAAATTTGTAAGTGGAGTACCGACACCGTAAGTACAACTCTTTTGACCACTTACCTTCGTAATGGGTTTCACATGGCTTCTCTACGGAGCCGGCTCTGAGTTAAAATTTGTGTTGTACCATTTTACGCCTCTATTTTTTTTTGTTGAATTTCTAGGGACTCTCCTACTTTATTACTCCTTCTAGTAGTCCAATAAAAGGGCATAATTTTTTATTTTTGCTTTAAGCCTTGAAAAAAATCAAGGCAGGTTCTGCTTCTCTAAATTCATCGTGAAATTTTTCAAAGTTTGAGACACAATTATTTCTTTGCGATAATTGTAGCCAGCCTCAGCTAGCTTTTGACCAATGCTAAAGTGTTCGCTAACATTTAGGATTGGTGGACTGAATGTGGTTCCTGTCACATTTGTGTGCGCATACATCGGAATACAGCTGTTAATTAAGAGAGTGTTTGGTAACCATTTTGTTTTCACTGTTTTGAAAATTAATAATAAAGAAAACTTGTTTGGTAACATGTTTCTACTTGCCAAGCAAAAAAAAAACATGTTTCTACTTTTTTATTTTTCATAAACTTTTTTAGAATTTTTGTAAACTATGGAAACTACAAAAATGGGTTTTCCCTAGTATTTTTTTTTGGGTGGAACACAAACATACCAAGGAGATCCCGATCATTTTTATTTCATCCCGTCTCGATCGTTTCCTTCTCTAGTACTGGTACGCTCTTCTCTCTCTTGGTTTTTGTTCACTTTTATTCGCTCTAATGAAACATGGCCGTGTTTGTTATCACGGAGAATTTAGATTTTCATATTATGATATTTTAATTATTTTGTTTTTGAAATTTAAATTGAGTTATAAGTATAGTATTCCTTTTTCTTCTTTTCTTTTGGCTTTCTCTGTGATTCAAGTTTGCCTTGCATCTAGAGTTGGCCTCCTTGATGTACCTTTTGTCGAGTTCAATAAAATCTTTTTGGCGGTAAAAAAGAAGAAGTAACATAACTCTATTATCACAGAAATGTCAAATAAGAATTTTAAAAAAGAACTCTCGAATTATAAGTGTTTCTTCTCCTCATGTTTATACAACTCTACATGAACAAAAATATTGCAAGCTAACGCTTAAAGTAATTTTATTTTTTAACTAGATAAATTAAAAATCTATTGATCGGAATTGTTCAATTTGATTAAAACATTGTTTTAAAGGTTTCTCTGCAAAATCAACTTATTCGAATATTTGTACCCATGTTTTTTTTAAGGCAGTTCAAATAAATAATTTTTTAAACTGTCACAATCTAGTCAATTAAGCAACCATCCCAAGATTATGAGATTAGTTATAAAATGTTCTGAGGCAGCAAAGCAATTCGTTCACTAGGTTATCGATATTCGATCAACTTGATTTTTTATAGGACCATATTAAGCATTGAGATCTTTCAAGTGAACATACGTTTTATCAAGTTTTCAGACTCGGGACAATATCACTTTACCCCAGGACAGTAGGTTGCTGTCAGCCTTTCACTCACAACAGAGGGGACAGAGGGAGTAGCCGAAACATGCAATATGATCATTTTCTTCTTTAGGAAAGTATAGATCGTGGCAACTGAAAGTAAAAAGTTTAAAAATGACTACAATATGTCATATCAGTTAGGACCATGCCCAAAATAGAGTTTTCATACTACCAAATTTGCTTGTCTATTTTGAGAAATATTACATGTATGAGCAATCGAATTGTTGAGATTAAGGTTCTCTGCAACTATTTCAGAACACAAATGTACATACCGGTAAAACAAGCTGAGCGTAGCATACATCAATAACATCAAACTAATTTGGACTATCTTGTCCCCTGTTTCTTTTTCTTTCTTTTTTTTGAAGTTTTTAGGGTCGCGGTCCAAATATAGTCATAATTTGTCTCAAATAGAGAAATCCAAAGAAAAGAAAAGAAAAGAAAAGAAAAGATGCTCTGGACCGAATAGGTGAATACACAAATAAACAAAAGAATTGGATTGTCTCCGGTACTATATATGGACCAGAAGGTCAAGCTTCGACCAGTTTTAGGCACTTTTTTAGGGCTCACGTCAATGATTCAAATTGTTCTTTTTTTTAGAACAGGTCGAGAATATATATATAGTATTCTAAAAATCAAGTTGAACATGTAGTGTCTGTAATGATCTCGAAAATGAGTTTATTTTGATAAAAAAAAAAAAATGGATTTGTTGGGTTTCAACCCAAGTGTTTCCTTCTTCTTCTTTTTTTTTTTTTTTGCCAATATAATTGCGCTTAAAAATAATATCATACGGTATTCGATTAACTTGATTTTTGATTTGGTATATTTTCTCAACGAGTTTTAAAAATAGAACGGTTTGAATCATTGTTTTGAGCCCGAAAATTAATGGACCCAAATGGGTTGAAACTGGACCATCCAGTCCATTTATAGAACTAGAGATCATGGTCCAATCCCTAAACAAAAACCTATGCGTCAAGGCTCCACAACAAGAACAGTATTAGGCTCTGAGGTAGGTTGGTCGAGGTATATTGGGTTTCCTGATCCTATGTGATCATCAGCTACAACTATAACTTGAGTAGAAGCATCAGTTTCTGTTTCATCCTCTTGTTGATGGTTTTGGACAATACAAGTGATAATGAACACGGGAATCCCACGCAAGATATACCAAATCCAGAAAAGAAATCCCACCAATAATCCCGAAAGAACACCGTGCCAAGGAGAGACACAGATGATGACTACGTACCCGAACCAGAAAAGGGTTTGTGGCAAACAAACAGACCCCAGCAGTGAAATAGCCACGAAGAAAGAGAAGTCTCCAGCTCGAACCCGGATATGCTCCGTGGTCATGGAAAGAGGAAGCTTGACCGAGGTGGTGAGGAAGAGCATCAGAACCGCAATGGCAAGGAACCAGCTGTTCAGATTCATGTTGAAAGTGGGGAACTTTCCAGCTTGGTAATGGTGGTGTTGGAGGAGGAAGAGGGTGACGTTGATGAGTGCTGGGACAACAAGGCGCAGGTCTAGGTTATGCATTCTGATTTCTTCTAACTGAGGAATTAAGCTTGTCAGATTTCCAACAACGGAGGGTGCATATATATACTCCTACATATATGGCTTACATCATCAGTACGCAACACAATCACTATCTTTAAAGTTTCCAGGAAGTTGCGTGCCCGCGTTAACAGTCGTCATGCTGCGGATAACGTATTAAGAAAAGTGGGAGGAGGAGACATGCAGATTGCAGAGTCGGCCGTAAAACGTTTTAGCGTTGATGTAGGGCCTGGAGTGGTGGGCTTTGAACAACTTGTGACAGTTACATCAAGGCCTCGGGGCTTTGGCCTGACTTGTGACAGTGACGGCAGTGCGCGTAGGTAGGTCGTCCTTGTAGGTGCGCGCGCGCCCCTGGACTTTGGAGTTTCACAATTTTATACCCAATAGATTTAAGGTGTTCTTATTTATCCCCTCAAGATTGATTAAAGAATTACACTGTACGTCTCTTTGTAATATACAAAAATTTAGCAAATCAATCTCTCTTATTTGTCTCAAAAGTACCAAAAGTAATCCCTTAATTAGTATGCAAAAGTAACCTAGTTGAATTCCTTTTATGCTTGTCCAAATTAAATATAAGCTAAACAAACCAAAAATTAATGCAGTTAATTTCATAAATACTTAATCAATACATTTTGATCATGGGCAGTGATACCAACAACAATAGATTATTTTTTCTTTTCTCTCTTTATTAAGAATTTTTAATGAGTGTGAATTTTGTTTCAGCTAACATATTAAGTGTTCAACTATGTGTTAGTTAGATTGATGGGTCTTCATAATGTATTGGCTGAGTGTTCAAGAGGACGTAAATTAAAACTAATTGCTAGCTTGTATTAAGATTCAAAACATAAAAGTTTTTAGGGTGCTTAGAGCATCTCCAACAAGAAAGGTCAAATATGGAGATGTCAAATTATTTTGAAGGCTTATGTGGTAATTTGATATTTTCAATTTTATATCAAGCTCCTCCTCTCCAATTTTTATGTCAAATTATTGTGAAAGCTTACAATTAATTTTTGAAAATTGACAGTCTAGAAGATTGATGTCAAAGTTAACATATTGAAACTTCCCTTTAAAACTACGTCACCTCCTTTTAAAGCCATGCCACTTTTGGCATAATAGAATGTATCATGATTGAATGATGACATACTATCAAAATTAGCTGTTTGATTGTCCACCTTAATTTTGACATCTCCTGAAAATGTTTTTAGTTGCACACCCGTCCTTGAGTGTACAGTCCTCGCTGACGTGTGAGCCATCAGTCTCAAACTTTATGCCATGTTAGGAAAAAGTGGCCGCAGTTTGGTTCATTTGATTCCAATGAACTCACCTTTTGGTTAAAAGACGCCAAAAGTTCCCCATCAATCCAAAAAAATCAAATTACGTGTTGACGAACATGCGGATAGAAGGTGACAATTACGTGTAGACGAACACGCGGATAGAAGGTGACAAGCAATTGTGCACCAATCACATATACAAATTTCAAAGGCGGTTTGGGAGACACTCAAAAAAATATCTCATAGTTTATGATCAAATTTTAATAATTCAAGCTATTCAATGTATTTAAAACGTATTTTTAAAGGTACTCGGGTGAAATCAGCTCAAATAAATATCAAGAAGGGCTTGACCCGTATAGTTTTTCATAAAACACTTTATGTTAGCATTTATGAAAATCTATTGAAATCAACTTCTTTTCGGTCCTTTTTTTTTTTACGATTTCTCACGGGCGTCCTTAAAATCACGTTTTAAACATATTGAATGGATTGAATTATCACAATTTAATTGAAAATTATAAGATTAAGATTTGACGTATTTTTTAAGTATCTCGGGAATCAACGTACAAATTTTATACTAATATATTACATTTGACTAAGGATCAACAATTCTAGATCGCATGACGTTGCATATGATTGAATGACGTTGCAATGACACCAAAAGGGTGCCACACCAGGCCCACCACTAAGAGCTTGTTGAATTCAGCATGATTCAATGACGTTGCACATGACATCAAAAGGAACCCACACCAGGCCCACCACTAAGGAAATTCAGAGCTTGTTGAATTGAGAGCATGATTGAATGACGTTGCACATGACATCAAAAGGGTGCCACACCAGGCCACCATCTTTTATAGATAAAAATAAAATTGCTTCTCAGAATAATAAGATTAAAAAAAAAGAATGTAGCAACTAGAAAAGTTCCTATGGGAAACAATTCACATCTGTTGCGTCAGAGGTGCTATTCGTACTTGGTGTACATTGTCATGTGAGGTCCATTACGGATCTCACACAAGTAATTTGATTCATTGATAAATTTTAAAATATTCTTTTGGAAATTCTTGTAAAAAATCAATTCAATTAATGTGCAAGTACTTGATTCAATATTTTATTGAGCTAATTTTTTATGAGGCCGCTTAAAAAAATATGATTAGAAACTTGATTAAACAGAATTGGAAAAATCAAACCGATTTCCGAGTGTCACGTGGTTTTCTTAAAACAGATTCACCGCCCCACCGGAGTGGTGGAGGTTATCGTCAGTGTCCGTTTCCCACAATACAATAGTTAAGTAATGTTAATGGCATAGTACTAAAAACTTTCGGCGAACAGAACTATGTTTGTTGCTTTCACTTGAAGAGCAAAACTTTATAACTAGACTAGAAGATGATCAAAGAACTTGAAAGAGAAGGAGAAGAGTACGTACTACGTAGTTATGACTCTCTCTTTTTTGGGTGTATATAGAAATGGAAAAAGAAGCTCCCTTTTATAGGCAACAATCATGGAACAAAAAATACACATTGAAGAAGTATAGGTGGAAGCTCAATTCACTTTGAAATTACGGATGGGTTTAGAACTTGTGAAAAGAAGTGGAAAGAACAAGAAAATTATCTTGGTTTTTAAAGAAAGAGAAGGGAAAAGCACAACTGCGAATTTTACCCTAATTTCTCTTTAACCTTTCCTTCCTTTTCCTTCTTAATTATTTTCCTTCTTTTTCATTTATTTTCTCAAGTTCCAAACATTGCCTAAAATTTGTTGGTGCAACGGGAAGCATCCCAGCTCAAAATGCTTATACAAGGGCCTGACTCACTATTGGGCTACCAAAATAGTTTTGGGCTTAACCTAAACTCCAAAGCCCAATTGGAGTAATAAATCTTAGACCTAAGAAGTCTAAGCCCAACCAAAAGCCCAAGTTTGTTATTTTTAGGGGTTTCTTCTGCCCAGACCACACAACTCAAGCACAAGCCTCGGGCCCACGAATTCTGAATTCGACCTTAGCCTCGTCTAAGTGTTTCAATGATGGTGAGCACACGGGCATCCTCCTTTAAATAAATTTTGCAATTCTCATAACGAGACAATTTTCGTTCATCCTTAAAATTAATTGTTCATATTTAAGCCCGTCAAAATGTATTAACAATTCTTCCATTTTTCACAAAAAAACACTCATGGACTCAAAGGAGAAGAAAACAAATAACCTTGCACTAAACGACTGTGGTAGGCCAAGAGGCACTCCTTATTCCTGAATTACATCTTAATTTATTATTCTCCATAATTTTATCATTAATATATTTTCTTCCTCTTCCACCAAAAAAAGAAAAAAGAAAGAAATTAAGAAGATCCCGTGTAGTGTCGAAAAACCATCACGACAACAAACTAATAACTACAGTAATCCATTAAGGCCACAAAACACAACTCAAATTTCAAAAATGTCAATTTATGAAATGTAGTTAGAGTTAGAGATCGATGAGAGTCATGTCATGTCTTAAAATCATATTTGTCTCCCTTCGTATAGGTTTTAACGGAGTAACAGCTAAATACGACCTCAAGATACAAGTTTGTCTTCATGTAATCATGTTGCACAATTGGTGGAAGATGGAGGTGCCAAATCTGAATCGGATTGCTCATTATGTATATATGTGTGTAGAAAATAAAAGAGAGAGATGGGAGAACTCAATCCTTTTCTTCTACTTAAAACAAAGTGGGGTGATCCTATGTTTACTAGAACCCAAAATACTTTTCCACCAGAGAAACAAATTGGGCTGGTCCTATATTTATAGAACTCAAAATACATTTCCATTAGAGTCCACAAGCGTTTGTACCCGCTCGATGCATAGGACAAAAAAAATCACATTAGTATTTTTCGGTCATGTGTATCGAACGTCCACAATGCTAGTTAATAAAAAATATAGTTTTTTTTTCTATTCATGTTCGATGCACGCTAACAGTGTTCACGTTCTATGTACTGACATGTGGTGGAGAATGAGTTTAGGGCACAATGGGACGCTACTCCATGTGTGTAGAATAATTTTTCCTCTATATTACATCCTCTTCCCATGTAATGCCAAAAATATTTTTGTTGGTACCAAAACTCTAGTGCACAAAAGACTTGTACCATGTGCAATGTACAAGACTTTTATGCATTGAAGTTTTGACACCAACAAAAATAGTTTTGGCATTATCACTACCCAAAAATAAAAGTCACACCTCTTGGTAAAAGCCATATCTCTCAAATAAAACTAATATCTTGTAAATTTTAAAACTGTACAAAATTTCAACAAGACTCCTTGGCACAGCCCTCTAGTTAAGCATGACATACGGATCAGTATTTCGAAGATTACACATGTTAAGTATGAAATAGGGACATGATGGAGGCAAACTGTGCTCGCATTCAAGCATGGACTATCCGAAAACAATGACTGAAAAAGACTCTGTTAAATGTTCGTGACTTTTTGAAACGTACGGGCTTTCTTGTGCATCATATCAGGTTTTGTCGCACGCAGCACAATTAACTATTGCTATGTGAAGAAATTCATGATTCTTGACAAAAACTAAGAGAAATCTTAAAGATTCTTCAAGAAACAGAGAGAGAAAATATATGAGAGAGAAATAGAAGAAAGGCACTTTTCTGTTATTTCCTTTTTTAAATCATCAGTACAATACACAGCATCCCCTCCTTTTATATCCCTGACTACAAAACTGATTACTGTCACTAAACTAATCTCAACAAACTTAACCACTAAGCTGATGTGGAGGTGGAGGTGGAGGGGCTAAGTCTGTTTCAGCAACAGTTGGGCTAGTCAAAGCAGTTGAGCTGGTCAACTCTTGAGAATCCTTTACATCCCCCAAAAAACTCATGGCAGGGTCACTCACCATGAGTTGGGACTTAAGAAACTGAAATCGAAACACTGATAAAGTTTTGGTAAAGATATCAGTAAGTTGTTCTACATAGCAAATATGAGACAATGCAATATGCTTACTAAGAACTTGTTCACGAATAAAGTGATAATCAATCCCAATGTGTTTGGTCCTTGAATGAAACATAGGATTGGAAGCAAGTGCCATGGCAGATTTGTTATCACAAAATAACATGGGTGGAGTGGCCACAGTGATATGCAACTCAGAAAACAATTGTTGAAGCCAAATTAAATCACTAGCTGTATGTGCCATGGCCCTATACTAAGCTTTAGTGGAAGACCTAGACACTGTATGTTGTTTCTTGGCACACCAAGGTACCAAATTAGACCCCATGAAAACAGCAAAACCTGTAGTGGACCTTCTGTCAACAGGATCCCCTACCCAATTAGCATCTGCATAAGTTGTAAGAGTCAGAGGACTGGAAATAAAGTGCAACCCTTGATGCACAGTGCCCTTGATGTACCTTAGGATCCTTTTAATAGCAATGAAATCAATCAGTTTTGGGGAATGCATATGTTGACAAGCAACATTTACAGAATAAGAGATCTCTGGTCTAGTTAATGTCAGGTATTGCAAAGAACCCACAAGAGTTCTTGGTTTGCAATCGACCATGCCAGCCTTGTGTAGCAACTCAGCAGCATAGTTAGCTTGACATAGAACAAGGGAAAATTTCAAAATAACACCTGACTTTTCACACAAATCACGCATAGGCACCTGACCTTTTAATATTATCAAAAGAACACCCAACCAATTTAAAAAACTCATCAATTTTTCAACCGCCGTTAACTTTCCATCCAAAAATAGACAAAAATACTGAAATGGCCTACACCTGGCCATTTGGAGGAAAACCAATATATATTTTGAGGAAAACACATTACTCTACTGATTTCTCCCACCAAAACCCACCTGTAGGGTCATGGAGTTCCAATGGTTTGTAACTGGTTATAGCACGTTTTGGAGATCAAATTTGTGTGCCATTTTTTTCGCAGAGCATGAAATGGTGTGAGGCAAATGAAGGAGAATTGTTCAGAGATGTTTGGGGATTTTGGGACATCCCCATTCCACTTAACTTTTTTTATAACTTTTAGTTTTGTTCTTATATGAATTTTTTTCGTGTTTCTCAGTTTTGCGCCGCACTTTTTTTGCTTTCTGATTTGTCTTGTCAAGAAAAATCCAAAAAGTAAAAAAAAATTATATATTTACCCAAATATTTTGGGAAATAGTCAATTTTTTGACTTAAAAGTGGTTATTTCCTATAATATTTGGGTAAAAGTTAAAAAAAAATATATACTTTTCCGATTCGTTTTGTTGAGATGAATCAA
This sequence comes from Rhododendron ovatum, assembly GCA_019656835.1. Classification (NCBI taxonomy): domain Eukaryota; kingdom Viridiplantae; phylum Streptophyta; class Magnoliopsida; order Ericales; family Ericaceae; genus Rhododendron; species Rhododendron ovatum. The sequence continues at coordinate 10,722,927 of CM033801.1, forward strand.
TAAGTTACAAAAGGTTGGCACAAAACTAACAAACACAAAAAAAATAAAAGAAAAACTAAACTAAAAGTAATAGAAAAAGTAAAAATAGTGTTATCGTAACTCTATGGTCCCATAGGTGGGTTCTGTTGGGAGAAATCAGTAGAGTAATGTGTTTTCCCCCCAAAATGTATATTAGTTTCTCTCCAAATGGCCAGGTGTAGGCCATTTCAACATTTCCATCTGTTTTTGGATGAAAAGTTAACGGCAGGTGGAAAATTGATGAGTTTAAATAGGTCAGGTGTTTTCTTGATAATATTAAAAAATCAGGTGTCTATGCGTGATTTGTGTAAAAGATTTGGTGCTATTTTAAAATTTTCCCTAGAAACAATCCAAAAGATGTAGACGTAACCTCAAGACCCAAAAAGTAATTAAAAGTACCCAATTCTTTCATGACAAAACATTTGCTGAGAAGAGCAATAAGTTCAAAGATATATGCAGAATCACTGCCAGTGATAACTATGTCATCTACATAGATCAAAATAATCATTGAAGACCTTTTGGTTACGCTACCCTTCCCATTCCTATTAATACAAGTCTAGAATTAGGTACAATAATCTAAATTTTTCTAGAAGGTTTCTAGACTCCTGCACGCTTGCTCTAGAGAACTCTAGTCTAGATCGAAATGCCCGCCCAACGGTAGCATAACCAAAAGGTCTTCAACGGTTCATTTTTGTCCATAATAAATGTACGGGACCCACTAAAAAGTTAGCAATTTGAAGCACTACAATGGTTCACTTTTGTATGCGGGATCCACTAATTTTAGTTATCGTGAAAATGTTGCTAGTTTGGACTTTCCGTTCCGAAGGCTTAAATGTTACTAATTTTTATTGTTTAACAATTTTTCTTTTCTTTTTTTCATATAATAACTATATACTCCGTTATCTCGTAGCATAAGGTTCTTTGACCACACCATCATTAACAATTAATCCTTCTTTGGATTTCCTTTTTCTGTCTTCAACCAATTTGGCATAAATTGTGGATAAATGGACCTGGAAAAAATGTTTGTCAATAGCCAACCATTGCAGAGCCAGAAGCAAGCTAAAGACTTCTTACCAACAAAATTCCGAGGGTGCACAGATAGATTTTGCAATATGTAGCCCAGACCATCAAAACACAAAACCAACCCAACAGATAAGCCAATCCTCCTTTGCTACCTTGGATTTCCGACAGAAGGGTGGGGTTTTCTTGATTTCAATTGGGGTAACTGTTACTTCGGCTTTTTTTTCTTTTTCTTTCCCTATCTGGTTTGGAGTTTTCTTCGGAATTTAAATTGTTTTATTTCCTGATTCTCGTTGTGGTTGCCGAGAGAAAAGAGTGAAACAAAGAAAAATATAAAACTATGGGATTCTAGAATCTCCTCTTAGTGCTCTAATCCAAGATTTTTTTCAAGAGAATTTACCGAAGGTTTGCTAGTGATGAACATGAAAGCGATGATGCATTATTACGGCATGGCAAGAGACCGCGAAAAGGCAAGTGATGTTCCTGATACATTCACCCTTCAAAACCTCTTGCCAGGCACCATCATAACTACTACTATCAAATAACTACTCAAAATGATACCAAACCAACATGGAATATGCAAATCAACTGCATAGCTGAAACTGTAGAAAGAGATGGGGAACTTTCATCCAAACCATTTGCCTATTGCTGAAATTCAAAAGCCGGGAATGGTAGTAGCACCGAGGGATTTGGATTTACTAGTTCCCATGTAGAGAACTGCATAATGTTGTAACAAATAGCTCAACCGAATTCAAAATTTCAATTCCAAACACAGTGGAACACAAAAGTTCAATTCTTGCGTAACAAATACATTCATCACAGTTCGGCACTAGAAGGAAGTGAAACAATAGCAAACTCTATGGAATAACCAATTGTTCAGTCATATGTCCAAATTTAAACGAAAGGCTTCCAAGTATAGGGCAACTCTAAACAGCAAGCATGAATTACGATTATGATGAAAAACATGCAAGAACAGTTTGACAAAGATTCATAATGCTGAAACCGGTTCTTATGATAGATATAACTAATATGGTGCCCAACAACTACCTGTTTTTCTAATCATCGCTGTATGTATCACCTAAGTCGCCGTCGCCGTCCTCTTAGTGCTCTATTTCAAGATTTTTTCAAAGAGAATTTATTTACTGAAGGCATTCTCAGGCGCCGGCACAGGTATTTGCTAGTGATGAACATGATTGAAAGCGATGATGCATTATTACAGCATGGCAAGAGAACGCGAAAAGTGAAGGGACTTTTTCTAAATCTTCTTCCTAATTATGCTCCCTGTCTGAATTTGTTCATCCGGTTGATTATACTTCAAGAATTTCAACTGTTCTATAAGTCTCTTCATTTCAAATTGTATTGGCGACGAACGGCAAATCAAGAGAGAAGGGTAAAACGACATTTTTGTAGAAATTACTAATTCTTTGTCTTTACAGAATGAACAAACAATTTGATACATCATAATGTCAAAAAGTTGGGACTGCGAATACGTCTGCACAATTCACAAGGATAATAAGATCATTAAAGGGTCCTTAGATCACAGGGATTAAAAAAAACCTTGCTAAATATGTTTAACATAGATTAGGCCTTGGTCCAAACATTTATAGAGGACCTTGGACTAATTTTTTTATAGTTTTTGTTTGTGACATCTCTTCGGAACCCATCTATTATATTATTTCTCAAGCAGTGTGAATTGATCGGCCAGAAAAGATACAAGGTAAATTCAACAGTCATGCTACTTGCACATACACTTTTATATATATCTTGTACATACACTTTGATGAGGCACACCTCGGGTCCCACCAATATGATCCGAACCGCTCATTATTTTTAAAATAATTTTTTAAGAGTTCCTGTGAAAAATCAACCCGATAGGATATCAGTAAGGGCTTTTTCAGAAATCGCAGTGCGAATCAGACTGTTTCACCCAATGATTTCTGAAAAAGTCGTTATCGATATCCTATCGAGTTGATTTTTTACAGGAACTCTTAAAAAAATATTTTAAAAATAATGAACAGTTCGGATCATATTGGTGAGATCCGAGGTGGGCCCCATAAAAGCGTATGTGCAAGATGTGTGTACAAATGTATGTGTCCTTAGCATTTTTGCGGCTTAATAGACATATAAATTTTATCAAAATGTATACTTGTTATTATATTATAAAGATTTTGCTTTTCAATACATTAAATTTGTACATTGAAATGACTCTAACCTAATGCAGTTAAAGTACTATACCAATCATTCTGCTTTTTTTAGGCTACTTCAATAGTCACATACTTATTTTTTATTTATAAAAAAAATTGAGAAATGAAAATGTAAATAATCAATTTTTTTATCAAATCAAACCAAACTTATTAAGACTATAAGTACCTATACATAAATAATTATTGATAATATTAAAAATCAAGTATATAAAAAAATTAAAACTCGGGCCCGAACTCTAGCATAGCTCTGCCTTTGATTTTAGGTGATTAAAAAAGATAAATACTGACAGTTTTTTTTTTAAATTCGTCCCATGCATAACACGGGCTCATGTGAGAGATTAACATGAAAATAAAAGAAAAAAGAAGGTGGTGTAATTGCACTCTGAACAAAAAAAGCACCGTAAAAAGATGTAAATACATGTCTAAAATTTTATTTTAATACGTAATTGTGCAAAATTTATACTGATAAACGTGGATTTTAAAATCACAATTATGTGGTAATCATGCCATGCATTTTGCTAGTTGAAGTAGTATAGGTGGAAGCTCAATCCACTTTTCTGTGGCTCCAAGCCCAATCTCTATTTCAAAATTTAGATCTAACAAGTCTAAGTCCAATCATTTACCCAAAAAAAATCTAAGTCCAATCCAAGCCCAAGTTTGCTATTTAAGGATTTTGGGCGCACTACCCAAATCAATTTCAAACTATCCCAGTCACAGACCTCAGAGTCTCAGACCACATGCCACGGGCCACGAGGCCTGAGTTGGTTCGTCCAGGTGTTCAGTAAACGGCGAGCATGTGTGCGTCCTCCCTTAAGTAAACTTTCCGAGTCGCATAACGATAGAATTATCGTTCATCCTTCAAATGAATATGTTCATATTTAAGCTCGCAGAAATATTCGAACAATTCTTCCTTTTTTCCAACAAATACACTAGTGTGGACACAAAGAGAGAAAACAAATAAGGCCAAGAGGCTGTCCTTCTTCCTTAATTACATCCTAATTTATTACAGTATTTCTGAGAAATTTCTCTTTGACCATTTTATTGGTTCTACTTCCCCAGTTTCAAGAAAAAAGATCACGTATCATTTAGGTCACAAATCATGACTCAAATTGCAAACTATGTCAGGTTTTTCATGTAGCATTAGAGAGAATTATGGTTTCAGATTTATCACACAATAATTCTATAACACTAAACAATTAGAAATGTCATCAAACTTACATTAAAACATTAACACTATATATTAATCAAACATATTAGGTTGTTAGAGTTAGAAAAATAACCCGTGAGATCGATGAGAGGCACGTCATGTTGTCATTTGCTATCCTAAATCCATATTTTCCATCCCTTTCTGTAAGTTCTAACCCGTGAATTTCACAGTTTGTTCTATGTTGCACGATCGGTACTGGAAGACAGGGGTGTGAAACGGCATTTTTATTGAGAGGACTTGCTTACCTGCAGATTGAACTTGCAACATAGCGAGTTTTCTTCTACTAGCATTTGTATGTTCGCATATATAATTGTTAAGTTTTTGGTTTTATTTTGTAATTTGAATAAGTCTTTGATTGTCCTAGTCTTTAGGAGGTTGTTGCTTTACCAGATTTATAGGAGTCTTAGTAGTGGGATAATCTGTTTAATTCAGTTCCTTGTTTTCTGGTACAACTGTTAGTTGGTTCCTAAATTAGTGGTATGCTAGTTCATGTAATCTTCTATTTAAGTTGTTGGGTCTTATGAATAAAATGTACGTTCAATTTTCAGTTTCTTTTCTTCCTGTCATAAGTTATAACAGTGGTATCAGAGCCACCGAGTGAGAAAAGTGAGATAGAGAGTGGGTATAGCAGCAGCTTTATTGCTTTACTTCTACTTCACTTGTTTTTCCGCTGTGCAGCAGCATAAGAAAACGATGGCTTCAGAAACTTTTGCGCAGCCTGCCATTCCACGCTTTGATGGTCACTATGATCATTGGAGCATGCTCATGGAGAACTTCTTAAGGTCCAAAGAATACTGGACGGTGGTTGTTTCTGGAGTAGCAGAACCAGCCGAAGGTGTTGTGCTGACAGATGTGCAAAAGGTGGAGCTTGAAGGGCTGAAGTTGAAAGATCTCAAAGCAAAGAATTATCTCTTCCAAGCTATTGATCGCTCAATCTTGGAAACCATTCTTTGCAAGGACAGCGCCAAACATATTTGGGATTCTATGAAGAAGAAGTACCAAGGATCAGCAAGGGCAAAGAGGCTGCAGCTTCAAGCCTTTCGTTCGGAGTTCGAAATGCTTCGAATGAAGTCAGGAGAGTCAGTTATAGATTATTTTTCAAGAACGATGACAATAGTCAACAAGATGCGGATCCATGGCGACAAGACCACCGACGTCACCGTTGTTGAAAAGATTCTTCGATCCATGGCAACAAAATTTAATTTTGTTGTCTGTTCCATAGAAGAAGCAAATGATATTGATGAACTCTCAATTGATGAATTACAGAGTTCTTTGTTGGTTCATGAGTAAAAAATTAACCAACAGGTGAAAGAGGAACAAGCATTGAAGGCCTCATCAGAAAATCACTCTACATTAAGGAGAGCTGATAGAGGACGTGGTAGAGGCAGAGGTCGAGGTCGAGGAGGCAGAGGCAACAATGATCGTGGAAACCAACAACATCATCAGCATCAAGAGAATCAATTTCAAGGAAGAGGAAAAGGACGTCGTGGTTATCACTCAACTTCTTATGGACCAAAGTCAACAGACAAGTCCAGTGTTGAATGCTACAAATGTCATAGGTATGGTCATTATCAGTCAGAATGCCATACTAATTTGAATAGACAAAGTGGCGAAAGAACTAACTTTGCAGAAAAAGAAGAAGAGGTGTCTCTTTTGATGGTGTGTCACGTGAAAGAAGAAACTCCAGAGAACACGTGGTATTTAGACACTGGCTGCAGCAAGCACATGTGTGGGGATAAGAAGTTGTTCTCTGACTTGGATGAATCTTTCTGCAACACTGTTAAGTTCGGCGACAATTCCACGGTGACTGTTATGGGAAAAGGAAGTGTAACTATCCAGCCCAAAGGAAATCTCACCCACACTATCTCCAATGTTCTTTTTGTGCCAGATTTAAAGACCAACTTGCTTAGTGTGGGTCAGTTGCAAGAAAAGGGATACAAGATTTCTATCAAAGGTGGAGTTTGTCAAATTCAGGATGCAAAGTTGGGCTTAATTGCTCAAGTTAACATGACGGCGAATCGCATGTTCCCGCTTCATCTCCACAACACCACTCATTCATGCTTCTCAGCAAAAGAGCGGAATGCGGCATGGCTATGGCATTTTCGCTATGGTCACCTACACTTTGGTGGATTGAAGACTTTACAACAGAAAAATATGGTGATTGGCCTTCCTCAAATCGCAGCTCCGTCTGGAGTTTGTGAAGAATGTGTTGTTAGCAAACAACACGATAATCAATTTCCACAAGGACCATCATGGAGAGCAAAGAAGGCATTGGCGCTTGTTCATTTCGACATCTGTGGGCCAATAACGCCATGCTCTAATGGAGGTAAAAGATACATAATTACCTTCATTGATGATTATAGTCGTAAAATCTGGGTTTATTTTTTGGAAGAAAAATCTGAAGCCTTTGCAGCCTTTAAAAGCTATAAAGCACTTGTTGAAAAAGAGGTTGGCAGTCCAATAAAAATTCTTCGCACAGATCGTGGTGGAGAATATAACTCACATGAATTTGCAAACTTTTGTGAGATCCGTGGAATCAAGAGACAGCTTACAGCAGCTTATACGCCTCAACAGAATGGCGTTTGCGAGAGGAAGAATCGCACTATAATGAACATGGTGCGAAGCCTTCTGAGAAGAAGTGGTATTCCGAAGAATTTCTGGCCCGAAGTAGTTAATTGGAGCATTCATGTTTTGAATAGAAGTCCTACACTTGCTGTTCAAAACATGACACCAGAGGAAGCATGGAGCGGACAAAGACCGGCGGTAGATCATTTCAGAATATTTGGGTGTATAGCATATGCCCATATTCCAGACCAGAAGAGGAAAAAGCTTGATGACAAGGGAGAGAAGTGCATTTTTCTTGGTGTTAGTGATCAATCAAAAGCTTATAAGCTTTACAATCCTAGCACTAAGAAAATCCTTATCAGTCGAGACGTTGTTTTTGATGAAGATCAAACCTGGCTGTGGAATACAAATGTTGTTAAAGAACAAATTCCAACAAGTTTTGATGGAGAAGATGATGATGAAGCAAAGCAGTCCCAGCAGCTAGCAGTTTGTTCCAACAACTGCTGATCTTGAGAATCCTCAAAATGAAGCTCCTATGGCCTCTGAAATCACACCAACAACACCCGAAGTTGACGAACAAGTTGAAGCAGCAGCTGGATCACGTTTTCATCGTGTTCGGAAGAGGCCAGCATGGATGTCGGATTATCAAGTAACTGGAATTGATCAGTCTGATGATCCACTCACTCACTTTGCTCTATTTTCAGATTGTGACCCTACAGTTTTTGAAAGCGCTGTCAAAGAATCAAAATGGCGGAAGGCTATGGATGCTGAAATTGCAGCCATTGAAAAGAATGATACTTGGGAGCTATCTGATCTTCCACAAGGGCACAAAACAATTGGTGTAAAATGGGTTTACAAGACAAAGTTGAAGGAGAATGGTGAAGTTGACAAGTACAAGGCATGCTTGGTGGCCAAGGGCTACAAGCAAGAGTTCGGTGTTGATTACAAAGAAGTCTTTGCTCCGGTTGCAAGGCATGACACAATCAGATTGGTGATCGCATTAGCAGCTCAAAACTCATGGCCTATCTTTCAGTTGGACGTGAAATCGGCATTCCTTCATGGAGATTTGAAAGAACTGGTATTTATCGATCAACCTCCTGGTTATGTGAAACTTGGAAATGAGCATAAAGTGTGTAAATTAAAGAAGGCTCTATATGGATTAAAGCAAGCTCCACGGGCTTGGTATAATCGTATAGAAACTTATTTTTTGAAGGAAGGATTTCAAAAATGTCCTTATGAACATACACTTTTCATAAAGATTGAAGATGGAGGGAGAATGCTCATTGTCTGCTTATATGTCGATGATTTGATTTATACTGGAAATGATAGTGCCATGTTTGAGAAATTTAAGGAGTCCATGATGGCTGAATTTGAAATGCCTGATCTTGGTAAGATGCATTACTTTCTTGGTATCGAAGTGGTGCAGCTTCCTGCTGGAATTTTTATTTCTCAAAAGAAATATGTGCAAGAAATTTTAGGCAGGTTTCAGATGAAAAATTGCAATTCTGTGAGCACACCAACTGAGTTTGGTCTGAAGCTAACTAAAGATCATGATGGAAAGAAGGTTGATAGCACACTTTACAAGCAAATTGTTGGAAGTTTAATGTATTTGACTGCAACAAGGCCAGACATAATGTATTCTGTGAGTCTTATTAGTAGATACATGGAGAATCCTACTGAGTTACATCTTCTAGTGGCCAAAAGGATCTTTCGATATTTGCAAGGTACTTGGAAATTTGGGTTGTTCTACAAGAAGGGAGAAAGATCAGATTTGAGAGGCTTCACTGATAGTGATTATGCTGGAGATCAAGATGATAGAAGAAGCACTTCGGGGTATGTCTTTATGCTATGTTCAGGGGCTGTTTCATGGTCATCAAAGAAGCAGCCAATCGTCACTTTATCAACCACTGAGGCTGAATTTGTTGCTGCCACTTCATGTGTCTGTCAAGCAATATATGGTTGAAGAAAATTCTTGAAGAGCTTTATTTCAAGAGGCAAGGTGCTATTACAATTTTCTGTGACAATAGCTCTGCACGCAATCAAACTCTCCAAGAATCCAGTTCTACATGGAAGAAGCAAATATATTGACGTGAAGTTTCACTTCTTAAGAGACCACATCAAGGATGGAACTATTGATCTGGTCTTTTGCAAAAGTGAAGATGAAGTTGCAGATATTTTGACCAAACCCCTCAAGTTGGGAATGTTCATGAAGCTGCGGAGCTTACTCGGTGTTTGTTCAATGGAGAATCCAATTTGACGGATGGAGCTGCAAGATTACTCAGCAACAAGCAAGCTGAGAGGGACAACACGCTACCGGAGGGGCTGGGCAGGTGAAGAACTCTTTCTAAACTGAATGTCAGTAGAGCACTCAGTTTAAGGGAGGGTGTTAAGTTTTTGGTTTTATTTTGTAATTTGAATAAGTCTTTGATTGTCCTAGTCTTTAGGAGGTTGTTGCTTTACCAGATTTATAGGAGTCTTAGTAGTGGGATAATCTGTTTCAATTCAATTCCTTGTTTTCTGGTACAGCTGTTAGTTGGTTCCTAAATTAGTGGTATGCTAGTTCATGTAATCTTCTATTTAAGTTGTTGGGTCTTATGAATAAAATGTACGTTCAATTTTCAGTTTCTTTTCTTCCTGTCATAAGTTATAACAATAATTGATCACCTTTAGTTGTAACTTTTGTAACCTCAGCAATGGTTTTTCTAGGACACCATCAAAGTTGTAAGTGGAGTACCGACACCGTAAGTACAACTCTTTTGACCACTTACCTTCGTGATGGGTTTCACATGGCTTCTTTACGGAGCCGGCTCTAAGTTAAAATTTGTGTTGTGCCGTTTACGCCTCTATTTTTTTTTTTTTTTGAATTTTAAGGGACTCTCCTACTTTATTACTCCTTCTAGTAGTCCAATAAAAGGGCATAATTTTTTATTTTTGCTTTAAGCCCTGAAAAAAAATCAGGGCAGGTTCTGCGTCTCTAAATCCATCGTGAAATTTTTCAAAGTTTGAAACACAATTATTTCTTTGCGATAATTGTAGCCAGCCTCAGCTAGTCAGCTAGCTTTTGACCAATGCTAAAGTGTTCACTAACATTTAGGATTGGTGGACTGAATGTGGTTCCCGTCACATTTGTGTGCGCATACATCGGAATACAATTGTTAATTAAGGGAGTGTTTGGTAACCATTTTATTTTCACTGTTTTGAAAATTAATGAAGAAAACTTGTTCGGTAACATGTTTCTACTTTTTTATTTTTCGTAAATTTTTTTAGAATTTTTGTAAACTATGGAAACTACAAGAAGGAGTTTTCCCCAGTTTTTTTGTTTTTTTTGGGTGGAACACAAACATACCAAGGAAATCCCGATCATTTTTATTTCATCCCGTCTCGATCGTTTCCTTCTCCAGTACTGGTACGCTCTTCTCTCTCTTTGTTTTTGTTCACTTTTATTCGCTCTAATGAAACATGGCTGTGTTTGTTATCACGGAGAATTTAGATTTTCATATTATGATATTTTAATTATTTTGTTTTTGAAATTTAAATTGAGTTATAAGTATAGTATTCTTTTTTCTTCTTTTCTTTTGGCTTTCTATGTGATTCAAGTTTGCATTGCATCTAGAGTTGGCCTCCTCGATGTACCATTTGTCGAGTTCAATAAAATCTTTTTTGCCGATAAAAAGAAGAAGAAGTAACATAACTCTATTATCACATAAATGTCAAATAAGAATTTTAAAAAAGAACTCTCGAATTATAAGTGTTTCTTCTCCTCATTATACTCCTCTACATGAACAAAAATATTGCAAGCTAAAGCTTAAAGTAATTTTACTTTTTAACTAGATAAATTAAAAATCTAATGATTGAAGTTGTTCAATTTGATTAAAATGTTATTTTAAAGGTTTCTCCGTAAAATCAACTCATTCGAATATTTGTACCTATGTTTTTTTTTTTTAAGGCCGTTCAAATAAATAGTTTTTTTTTTTTTTAACTGTCACAATCTAGTCAAGCAATCATCCTGAGATTATGAGATTAATTATAAAATGTTCCAAGGCAGCAAAGCAATTCCTTCACTAGGTTATCGATATTCGATTGATTTAATTTTTTACAAAATCATAGTACGCAATGAGATCTTTCAAGTTAACCTTTCGAATTAAGTTTTCAGACTCGGGACAATATCGCTTTGCCCCAGGGCAGTAGGCTGCTGTCGCTCACATCAGAGGAGACAGAGGTGTAGCCGAAACACGCAATATAATCATTTTATTCTTTAGGAAAGTAGATCGCGACAACTGAAAGTCCAAAAAGTTTACAATGTCATATCAGCTAGGACCACGCCCAAAATAGAGTTTTCATACAACCAAATAATTTGCTTAATTACGTCTATTTTGAGAAATATTACATGTATGAGCAATCGAATTGTTGAGATTAAGGTTCTTTGCAACCATTTCAGAACACAAATGTACATACTAGTACAACAAGCTGAACGTAGCATCTATATAATAAAACAGAGCTGTGTTTGAATCCAAAAGACAACCAACGCTCTAGATTTATCCCTCTTTATGCATAAATCTGGACCCTTCATTCTACATTCCTTTTAGATTTTATAAGTTTTACATGTTTCCGATATGGGAGAAGACTGAACATATCCCCCTTCCTTTTTCAATTGATTATTTTGAATCCTTGGATTTATGTACATAAATTCCACGGCTGATAAACCTTCCCTATTTCATGAATTTTTTTCTACTTTAAAGAATTAAATAATATATATCATGGATGTAAGAAGAAAACAATATCTCTCATAATCGTTGCCATTTGGAAACCAATCAAGCATATTTTTCTTTCCTTATTTTTAGAATCCTAAATTTCTAGAATTTGTATTACTAGAAAACAAGAAGGTCGGCTGAATTGACATTAGTACGGTAAAATCATTAAGGAGATAAAATAAATAGAAAGGAAACATCTCCTAATACGGTAGAATCATAAATCAAGACCGCTGGCTAAATTGCCATTAACGCGCGGAGAATCATGTTTAACGTATCTTATTTGTTGCCTTATTCAACAAAAAAATTCGAAGCATTCCTTACATTCTAATGGTGGGGTCAACGATATTATACAGTAAATAGAATTCATGAATTTTCACGTCTTTCCTTAAAAGGACTTTATATCCAAATTGGCCATTGCAAATGTACGAAATAGATTATAGATAAAAAATTTGCGCATTGATCTTAAATTATACTCCTAACTAGTAATTGTTTTAAATAGAGCAATATGGTAATGGAGACAAATGTTCAATAATTGATCCCAAAATTTAGCCTACAATTTGAATTTCCTCCTTCAATTCTCCTAAAAAATGATAACTTTTGAAAGCTCATAAAGAAGTATTGCCCTATAGCATAGCCATATTATCGATTATTCATGTTGTTAATTTGGTAATCAACGCAATTTTCTTATCGTTTTCGTGTTTGTTTTTCCAATGTTTAGGTGTTTTGAGATCTCCCAGCAGCTGAAAATTTTATTATGGTTGCAGGTTTGAGTTTATTTTGCTCTTTCTTTAGAAGTTTTTCCCTTTCAACAGATAGCTCCATTTTTTTGTATTGGTGTAGCTTTGTTGCTTTAATTTGTTTCCCGTTACGTAGTCTGCTTTTAAGTTCTTACTGGAATCATAAAGGCCAATTGAGTCACTTCTACGAGCTTCCAGATCTAGATATTTTAAATCAATTCACTCCTTTCATGATTCAATTTGCAAGTTTGAATTTCGGGTCTTTTGAGTTTTCTAGAAATTATGAACTCTAATTGGGAATGAGAATCTAGAGTTTTTTTTTTTGTGAATTGTTATTATTATTGGTTAATGGTCATGGTCAGGTTTTACAAAAGTGTAGTATCATGTTGTGCGGATATGTAAGGTTATCTAGCGAATGTGATTTCGTATATGCTACTATGAAAATGGATTCCTTTGGTGTTTCAAATTAGTAGTATAAATACGAAATCACAATCGAGTTTATCTTTAGCTTTCTTTAGCTTAATTTATAATTTTTTATATCTTTTACTGTAATATCCTACTTTTAAGTTATGTTGGTTTTAAGTTTTGATTTTATGGGTTTTCTATTTTATTTTTTTGCAGCTATTGTGATGCTGAAATCTAAACCATTAAGGCCATTCCCGTGAGTACCATGCATTAGAAGGTAGTTTCGCTCAATTCATTCTCTTTATAGTATAAGCTACAAGTTGGGGTACCGAATTTGGATTTTTTTGAGTTCTAAATTGGCCTAACACAATTCTAAATTAATGGGGCTGATTTTCGAAATTGATTTTAACGCTTATTGTGGTTGCTGATGGCTACTCTCATGTTTTTTCGCTTTGAAATTAAAGGAAAACAATGGTTGGAGTGGTTGCAAGTTGATCTTAGTAAAACTGGCCATGGCTCAAGGAAAGAGGGGTTTGCAAAAGTGCATTATCTTATTGTGGTGTTGTTGCAAAATTGTTTCGTGAATGTGCTTCTTTAGTTAGGGTACACTATACTGCTACATTGATGATTGAATCATCTTCAAAGATTATGAGGCTATGGGACAAAACACAGGGTTTTAATTTTCATATTAGGATCAACGCTTTTAAGATTCATCCAAGAGTTACTGTTTTAGTATCTGATATACACAAGTGCAACCTTTTATTTTACTTGGTTGGGAAATTTTATTTTGATCCGAAACGAAGAAGAATAAATTAAGGAAAATGGGAGAACTCACTAATTCGAAACCGGTTAAAAAAAAACTTTCATGTTCGATTTTGAAGATGGGATATCATATCGGGTACTAATGCTATCCCTATTTTTCTTTTGCTAGGTCCATAGCTAAAAAATCTACTTTTCTTATGATTACATAACGGTTATTAATGCTATCCCTACTTTTCACTTGAAGAGTGTGTTGGCATAGCGTACAATTTTTATACCATATGAAAAGTTGATTACATTTGAGGGATTACGCTAGCCTCTTGGTCATGCGGGGTATGTTATTATAATAAAATTTGTACGGTCTGCTTGAATCTGAGCATGATCCAATATGTGCATGTATTTCGATTTTCAATGTACTTAGAAAGTAACTTATCAAAATTTCATTTAATATACTTATAGCGTCTTCTTACATGGGATATACACTTGCATGGAACTTACTCCATGTGAGTGGAGTTAAAAACAACACTATTTATGGGATTTACCCCATGTGACCACCGCCTGATCACTCAAAATAGGAGGCTATGTGACATGTATTTCTAAGACATTGGAAATTTTATAATGACATTTTATTTATTAATTAGGTAAAGTTTTACAAAAATATATTTGGTTTGACAGTAATTAATTTTTATTACGTATGTTGGGTGATTTATGGATTTTGAAAATTTGTGTAAAACTTGAATATTATTTGCACCTCAATTTGTTCTGCACATACACCAATTTGTTCGTACCCATTTTTTTTCAACATATCCTCCCTTTGCTCTTGTTCGACCAGTAGCTTTAACTTTTTTCAAATTGTGTTGCGCCGTGCTTTCAGGCACGGGTATTCGCTAGTACATCAATAACATCAAACTAATTTGGACTATCTTGTCCCCCGTTTCTTTTTATTTTTTTGAAGTTTTCAGGGTCGCGGTCCAAATATAGTCATAATTGGTCTCAAATAGAGAAATCCGAAGGAAAAGAAAAGAAAAGAATATACGGACTAAATAGGCGAATACACAAATAAACAAAAAGAGTTGGATTGTCTCCAATACCATATAAATGGGCAGGACGGTAAAGCTTCAGCCCGTTTAATGCATTTTTTTTGGGTCCGCGTCAATGATTCAAATTGTTCATTTTTTAGAACACGTTGAGAACATATATAGTATTCTAAAAATCAAGTTGATCAGATACCGTTTGAAATGATTTTGAAAATGAGTTTATTTTGAGATAAAATGGATTTTTTGGTTTTTCGATCCAAGTGTTTCCTTCTCTCTTTTTTTTCTCAACATAATTGTGTTTAAAAACAATATCAAATAGTATCTGATTAATTTAATTTTTGGTTAGGTACATTTTCCCAACGAATTCTAAAAAGAGAACGTACTGTTTGGATCATTCTGTTGAGCCCGAAAATGGCCCCAAATGGGCCGAAGCTGGACTGTCGAGTCTATTTATAGAATTGGAGATAGTCCAATCCCTAAACACAAAAAAAAAACCTATGACGTCTCAAGGCTCCACAACAAGAACAGTACTAGGCTCTGAGGTAGGTTGGTCGAGGAATATTAGGAAAGTAGATCGTGGCAACTGAAAGTCCAAAAAGTTGAAAAGATTTATGTTTGCTTTTCAAAAAGTATTTTTCAAAAAATATTCTTAGATTCTTCATAGATTTTTTCTACTTTTAACATTTCTCTCTATCTATTTTCATTTATTATTTCTATTATTTTTTCAAAAAAAATTTCAAATCCAAATCCAAATACAGCATTCGGCTTTGTTCGGTTAACCTTTTATTTTTATTTTTAGTTTAGTTTTCAATCATTATCATATTTCTTTCTCCAATCATTCCTCTATTTCTCTAATTATTACTTTCATATATCTCTCTATCTCTTTCCAATCATTACCCCTAACTTCAATCATTACTTTATTTCTTTCTCCACCCACTACCAAAACTAAACTAAACTCCAAACCAAACAAAGCAAACAATATGTCATATCAGTTAGAACCACGCCGAAATAATAGAGTTTTCATACTATCAAATTTGCTTGTCTATTTTGAGAAATATTACGCCTTGTACGGTTGTGTGTTTGAAAAAATATTGGGTTTGATTTTTCGATAATGAGTGAAAAAAGAAAATAGGATAATTACTTTCTTATCTTTCTCTATCTCTCTCCAATCATTACTCATATCTTCAATTATTACTCTATTTCTCTCTTCACCCACCACCAAAACTAAACTAAACTAAACTTCTAACCAAATAAAGCGAACAATATGTCATATCAGCTAGGACCACACCCAAATAAAATAGAGTTTTCATGCTACCAAATTTGCTTGTCTATTTTGAGAAATATTACGCCTTGTTAGGTTGTGTGTTTGAAAAAATATTGGGTTTGATTTTTGGATAATGAGTGAGGAAAGAAAATAGGATAATAATTGAAAATATGGATAATGAGTGGATAGAGATAAAAAGAGAAATGAGATTAATGATTGGATATAGGAATAATGAGTGGAGAGAGAAATGAAAGTAATGATTGAAAACATAGGTAATGAGTGAATTTGGGTTTGAAATTTTTTTTTCAAACCCACAACCGAACAAGGGCTACATGTATGAGCACTGATAGAATTGTTGAGATTAAGGTTCTCTGTAACTATTTCAGAACACAAATATAAATACTAGCTAATAGAACAAGCTGAAAGTAGCATACATCAATAACATCAAACTAATTTGGACTATCATGTCCCGGTGTTTTTTTTTTGTTGTTGAAGTTTTTAGGGTCGCGGTCCAAATATAATCATAATTGGTCTCAAATAGAGAAATCCAAAAGAAAAAAGAAAAGAAGATACGGACTAAATAGGTGAATACACAAATAAACAAAAAGAATTGGATTGTCTCCAGTATTATATAAATGGACTTGGACGGTCAAGTTTCGGCCCCTTTAAGGGATTTTTTCAGGTCCGCGTCAATGATTCAAATTGTTCATTTTTTAGAACACGTTGAGAACATATATACTCCCTCCGTTCCATATTGATGGTCCAGTTCGGTCTCCAATGCGAAATTTAAATTGTTAATATCTTTTAATCTACAATGTTTTTAAAGATTTTAAAAACTTTGTATAATAGAACTAATTGAGATCTATCATATAAGATCCATATTGCACATAAAAATCATTGTAGATTGAAAGATATTAACAATTTAAATTTTTCATTAGAGACCGAACCGGACCTTCAATTTGGAACGGAGGGAGTAGTATTCTAAAAAGAGAACTATTTGGATCATTCTTTTGAGCCCGAAAATGGCCCCAAATGGGCCGAAACTGGATCGTCAAGTCTATTTATAGAATTGGAGATTGTCCAATCCCTAAACAAAAAAAACCTATGACGTCTCAAGGCTCCACAGCAAGAACAGTACTAGGCTCTGAGGTAGGTTGGTCGAGGAATATTGGGTTTCCTGATCCTATGTCATCATCAGCTACCAGTAGTATAACTTGAGGAGAAGCATCAGTTTCTGTTTCATCCTCTTGTTGATGGTTTTGGACAATACAAGTGATAATGAACACGGGAATCCCACGCAAGATATACCAAATCCAGAAAAGAAATCCCACCAATAATCCCGAAAGAACACCGTGCCAAGGAGAGACACAAATGATGACTACGTACACTAACCAGAAAAGGGGTTGCGGCAGACAAACAGACCCCAGCAGTGAAATAGCCACGAAGAAAGAGAAGTCTCCAGGTCGAACCCGGATACGCTCCACAGTCACCGAAAGAGAAAGCTTGACCGAGGTGGTGAGGAAGAGCATCAGAACCGCAATGCAAAAGAACCAGCTGCTCAGATTCATGTTGAAAGTGGGGTTTCCAGGTTGGTGGTGTTGGAGGAGGAAGAGGGTGAGGTTGATAAGTGCTGGGACAAAAAGGCGCAAATCAAGGTTATACATTCCGATTTCTGACAGAGGAATTAACTTGTAAAATTTCCAACGTACAAGCTAGTACTACCTTAAACAAGCCTTACTACGTACGGAAGCCACGGAAGGAACTAAGGAAGGTATTATTATAATATTACTGAGAGGAATGCCGTCTCCTACCTCCATGTGCGTGGAGTGTGTATATATATACACACACATATATGGAGAACTTGACATCATCAGTGGGGCATGCATAGTGTCATGCATACGCAAAACAACAGTCTTCTGCATTTAAAGAAAAGTAACTTTTTGAAAAAGAAGGTAATTTCAAACTCAAAAATTATGTGTTTATCCAAATAATTTTCCTACCAATATGAATCTTGTTTGATAGATTTCATTAAGATCTTTTAAACGGTGCAAAAAAAATTAAAAAAATATTTTTTATTTTCATTATATTTAAATTTGAAATTACCTTCTTTTTTCAAAAAATTCTTTTTAGAGAAAGTGGAACACCACTCGTTTTGGAAAGTTTCCAGAAAGTTGCCCGCGTTAACTGTAGAGCGTGTAGTCGGGGGCGTTCGGCTAAACAAGATAAGTGGCTTATTTTTTTGTCTTTATTCAAAAAAAATTCACATTTGTTAGTTATTTATCAATTTTTTGGGGATTATTACTTTGTTATGACGAAAGAAATCTAAAAAGTAAAAAATTAAGATCGAAACCTAATTTTTTTTAAATAAAGACAAAAATAAGCTAATAAGCCAGTTTTTTCGTTTTTATTCAAAAAAAATTGAATTTCTATCGTAATTTTTTACTTTTCCTCTTATCATGAAGAAGAAATAATCTCCAAAAAATTGACAAAAACTAGCAAATGCAAAAAAATTTTAAATAAGAACAAAAAAAATAAGCCATTTAACTTATTTAGCCGAACGGGCACCTGAGTGCTGCATATCAAACAAAAAAAAGTGGAGACATGCAGAGTCAGCAGGGCTTGTGACAGTGATGGATTATTTTAATGCAAAAGAACCAGCTGGTCAGATTCATTCCCATTCATGTATGTAACTGTGTAAGGGTTCGTTTCGTGAATAAAAACAGTATTTTTTGTCTAATAAGACATGTTTTATAAAACGGTAAATAAGTAATTATCTTTTAAGAAGGTAAATTTAGGTTCAAAAATTATGTTCTTACGCAAATAAATCTTCTATCAATATGAATTTTGTTTGATAGATCTCATTGAAATCTTTAATACGGTGCCAAAAAGAATTGAAATTTTTTTTATTTACATTATTTTTGAGTTTAAAAATATAAAATAAACTGAATGTGAAATAAACTGCTTATTTAGATTTGTGAAACAATCCTTCTTATTTTTCTTTAAGAAGTTTCAAAATAAATACTTATTTTTGTAAGAAAGTTTCTATAACAGCGCCTAAGTGGGCTTCCCGGCGGTGCTGGAGGAGGAAGAGGGTGAGGTTGATGTGCTGGGACAACAAGGCGCAGGTCTGGGTTATGCATTTTGATAGAGGGCTGCTATTCCCCCCCCCCGCCCCCCCCCCCCCCGGACACACCCCCCTCCCGGTCCCACCCCATTTTTCCCGAACTACCCCGCCTCCCTCCCTCTCTCTCTCTCTCTCTCCCTTTTCTTTCTTTCTTTTCTTTCCTTACAGTTCCTTTGGTTTTTTTTTTTCCTTTTTCTTTTCAGTTTGTTTTTTTTTCATTCTATTTTCTTTTCTTTCTTTCCGGTTTGAATTTTTTTTCTCTTTAATAATAGGTTCAAGTCTTATTCTAAGCTTTGTAAAGTAATTAAGAGAAAAAAAGTGTTTCAATTGATCATGTTTATACCACTATTTTATTTTTCTTTTTTTGTCATTTATAGATTAAAAAATATAGTTATGAAAATAAGTGTTTTAATTTTCAATTCGTTTGAACCAATGCAAAAATATTATTTTTATGATCATTTCATTCTAAATGGTTGTAATAAATTTTTGTCTTTAAGGCCTTTCAATGGACACCCTAAGAGTCTTGAAACTAAATAATGAGTCTTAAGGTGTTTGTTGAAAGGCCTTAGACCAAAAAATTCATTATAACCATTTAAAATAAAATAAAACCAAAAAATATAGTTACAAAAATAAGGGTTCCAATTTTCAATCCGTTTAAACCGGTGCAAAGTTGTTATTTTTTTGATCATTTCATCTTAAATGGTCGTAATAAATTTTTGGCTCCAAAGCCTTTCAATAGACATTCTAAGAGAGTCTTGTAACTAAATAATAAATCTCAGGGTGTTTTGTTGAAAGGCCTTAAAAAGATATGACTAATTAAATAAAGAAATAAATTAAAACAATATGATCAAAATAAAAAAATCTTCACACCCGTTCAAACGCATTAAAAATTGAAGCATTTAATTTTTTAACCATATTTTTTAATATATATAAACGGTCTCAAAAAATTAAGTGCTTAAATTTTCACTCCGTTTGAATCGGTGTAAAGATCTTGTCAATATAATCAGAATAACAAGATCTTTGCACCGATTCGAACGGAGTGAAAATTTGAGCACTTAATTTTTTGACCGTTTATATATTAAAAAATATGGTTAAAAAATAAAACACTTCAATTTTTAATGCTTTTGAACCGATGTGAAGATCTTTTTATTTTGATCATATTATTCTAAAGAGACATAATCAAATTGTATCTCTAAGACTCTCATAATTACGTTTCTGCTCCATAGGATTGCAAATTGATGGTGAGGATTTTTTTTAAAACCAAACGTTGCCGTTTAGGGGCTTCTGGCCCAGGGCCAATTAAAATGGCGGGGAAGGTAATTACAAGGACTGAGGGAGGGTAAAAGAGGAAAAAAGGTGTGGGACCGGGAGGGGTGTGGTGTCAGGGGGGGTGGGAAAAGCAATTTACTTTTGATATCTTCTGACTGATCAGGAATTAAAGCTTTTTTTTGACAGGCATAAAAAATTGATCAATTCAGTTCGGTCTAGACCTAAACCAACCAAATCCATCCTTACCCTAATTAAAAATTAAACCAATCGATCAATCTTTTCGGATATATATATTTTCTGAAATTTGTAAGAGCGAAATTGCTCGATTCCATAATTTTGAATTCAAAAAATATGTCTACCGATATTTATTGAAGCTGGCCACCCTTGCTGTGATCCTCGATTTTTGCAAAGTTTTCCCTCAAGTCTTTCCCACCGGTCGGAAAAGCCAAAAGTTACCCACCAGATCCAAAAATCCTAAGGTTCCGCACCAGACCAGATTAGATTCCAAATGCCAAGGAAAAAAGTATCCACCCTTAGGTGTGGACGAACATGCTGTCAAAGGTGATAAGCACTTGTGCACCACGCACGTATATATGTTACAAACTGAGAATCAATTCAGGACGTCCGAATTTTGTGTTAGATTCAAATTTTTGTTCTCAGTCGTTGAATTGTATTTTTTATGGTTCAAATCTAAGGAAGATTTATGACCGATCATAAATGTTTTAGACCTTCCGCAGATCCAAACCATTGAAAACAAGATCCAACGGCTGAATAGTGGTCTAAACCTAACACAAAATCCGGACATTCTGACTTGAACCGGACTAATATGTTACATATATTTGACAAATCAACAATGATAAGATACACGGATCAAAAAAATTGACAAGATACAAAATTAGTTTGTAGAATTACTGTCAAGGAAATATAATCTCATATTGCTTGCAAGTGAAATGTGTGATAATATAATATTGGATATCTTCACTCACTGCTCATTGATTTTAAGATGGATATAAAATTAACTTACCAACTTCCCTCTAACTCCCATCGATTTTTACGGTTTGGCGGAAAGATTTGTAACGACCCTGATTTTTGGTAAATAAAAATTTCGTTAAATATTTAAATTTTATTTTAATTACTTGAATTTGCTACTAAAAATTTCTTTTTAATTTTAATAATCCGTCATAATTAAATTTGAGATTTATAAAATTATATATTTTCACGCCGAGCAATCTAGTCATTTTCTAAAGACAAGTATGCTTGTAGAAGCACTTGTATTTTTTTTCTAGTGAGTTAAATAAAATCTTTAAATTATATTTCTTGGCTAGAAATCTTACTTGGCAAGTAGAATTAGTTTCCAACCAATTCGTTAGAAAACCCTAATTACCGTTTCAATCTAATTACAATTTCCTAACCCGAGATGAACCTTTTTGACCATCTTTGAGCCTTATGAAACCCTCCGAACCCTATTGAACCATTAGACTATAGGAGTAATCATTTTATTCCTATGTTTAGTCATTTCACTTTACCTAGCATCATTACTTACCCTATCTATTGGATAATAAAGGCAAAGGAAAACTTTAACCTTTGGTCCATAATTGTTAGGGAAAATATTATCCCTTGGACAATAGATTCCCATGACTAGTCATATCAAATTATTACCAATATTCCTTTACCCCTTGCACTACTACAAAATGGTATAAAGATCACAGTCCAAAAACTAAAAAGATCTCACTTTTTGTAAAAGCGTAATAAAATGTTATGGACTATAGTTTTATCTCAGTTATACGAAAAAACTGAGATGGAAAGATTTTCTAATCTCAGTAATCTAAAAAGTGAGATTGTAATTTCAAGAATAGATCTCATTCTCAAAAAACTGAGATTATATATGAAAGAATATATCTTGTTTCGAAAAAAACTGAGACGAAAAGATTTTTTAATCTCAATAATCTAAAAGTGATATTGTAACTTAAAGAATAGATCTCGTTTTTGAAAAACTGAGATAAAAAGAACCTTTAATCTCAATCATTTAGAAACTGAGATCGTAAGTTAGAGAATACATCACATTTTTTTTTAGACTTGAGATGAAAGCTCTTATATAGGAAAAGTTGAAAGTCGCTTACCCCTTAATCGACTATGCCGGCAATACCCCTAAATAAATGTCACTCTCAACCATTCTACAAAAAAATATTTCGCCAAAAAATGGGGTACTTTCGGCGATGAAAATATATTTCGTCACCAAATGGATACATTTGATGATGAAATTTATAAAGGTTGTATTTCGTCGCCAAATGTATTTCAAGTACAACTCTATACTCAAAACTCCATTAATTGAGATAATTTAAATTGGGTTTGAACAATAACACAAAGGGCTACAACTTTCATGTTTATCAAAATTTCTAATTTTAATATTTGAACGTTCAAAATGATGTTCGAAATATATTTTAATGTTAAACGCATATGTTATATATTAAATATTTCAATTATATATTGAAAAGTGTGTGTGGTGCAGTTGGTTGAAACTTCTATGCAAAACTCAAAAGACATAGGTTCAAAACCCAGCAAGATAAATAAAGGGGGATTTTTTCCTTTAGGAAAACGCCACTTTCAATCTCGATTTTTTCAAAAACTGAGATTATTACTCTCTAAATAACCACAGTTTTATAATGAAACTGAGATGTTAAGTTATTAAAGGTCACGATTTTATCTTTTTTAATCACAGTTTTTATGTTTTTAGTCACGGTATTAATGAGTTTTAATCACGATTTTTATCCTGTGGTTAAAAAATAGAGACTTTTAGTTACACATTGATAGACCACGGTTTTGAATGCGAGATTAAAAGTGAAAGATCACATCAAATAACCGAGGTCTTTATCTATTTTTGTAGTAGTGTTGGTCCATAATCGTTAGGGAAATTTTTGTCCCTTGGTTATTAGACCTTTGACTTGCCAATATGCATGACAAGACAAGTCATACAAAGAATCCCATCATTTTGCTTCCAAAAGAAGCAACCTTAAACTTGTCATAATGAGAACCTAGATTTGACTAGTCATTCAAGCCCATACTTACCTTCTTTATTTCTTTAACCAATGGTTAATAAATGCTAGGAGAATTTTTGACCATTGGTTAATAGCAATTAAGTTGCCAATGAAGCCTTGATTTGACAATACAAAATCATAGGCCAAGGAATCTCATCATTTTGCTTCTAAAACTAGTTAACCTAGCCATGCATGCATGCAACCCTAGAATAACTCTAGACTTACTTTCCTAGACACACACATATATATATGTACACAAGAGAGAGAGAGAGATAGAGGAGGGAGGCCGGATGGGGAGCGAGAGGGAGAGTGTGTGTGTGCAAATTTGGACACTTACACAAGCTACTACATGACAACCCATGACTAGACCACTTTAAGTATGATCGTAGCCAATGATGTTATTCTTTCTTACAAGGCAACCCATTCTAGGATTTGACGAGCCATGGAATCTTCATTATAACCTAGGATTTGGCCTATTATTGGATTGACACATGAGGAAAGGCTAGGACTTGGACTAAGGACTTGAAATGACAAGACTATGGAGCAAATTTTTGGGAGAAAGGAGAGAGGGAGGGGCCGGCCATAAGGGGGAGGAGGGAGCCAAGACTTGTGCCTATAAATAGCAAGCTCACTCCAAGTTTCAACTCACACCTTCACTCACTTCTCTTTAGAAACCATTTCTGTTTTTCCAGGCAGCCTACTGCCCTTTGAAAATCCTCAGTTTTCTCCTTCTTAAGTTAGTTTTTGGAACCAACTCCTTTCGGAAAAGTCGTAGAGCACTTCGAAACCTTCAAGTTAGACCCAAGAATCATCCAAATCGGTGAAGAAATGACAAAGATATTGGCATCCGAAGTTCAGTAAAAATCTCGGATTCCTATTTCCAGACAGCATACTGTCTTCTCATTTATCACCATTTTTCTCCAACCTAAAGTAGTTTCTAGGACCAATTTCCTTCACGAAAGTTGTAGAGCACTTCGAGAGCTTCAATTTCGACCCAAGAACGATCATATTCGGCCAAATATTGACCGAGTTACTGCCATCCAAAGTTCGGTCCAGAATTGCAAGTTTCACCGTCCGTAGAAATCTTTCAATTAGCTTATTCGGCCCCGACTAGTTTCGGATCAAGGTAGATTAATCTTAACTCCTATCTCTAAGTATACATAAACATTCTCTTAGCCGTTAAGCTCTAAATGTAAATGTATGATGCTTGTATGTTGGAAAATGCATAAGAAACTTGAAAGGTATTTTTCCTAAAAAGATGAAAAGGAAGGGGAATATGTTAGACCTATCAACGTTATTTTCCGGAAAAGCATATGTTGTTTAAAACTTCCCAAAAGGGAAGAAAGAACGATTTTCAAAAGTTAAGGCTTTATCGTTTGATTAGAAGTATTCGTGATTGATATTTGAGATGGTTATGAGCATGATTATTAATATAGAATTGGATGATCTTGCTAGTTTAGTTTCAAGATTTCAAAGAATGATTTGTGTAATATTCCGAAATTTTTAATAAAATAAAATTCCGTAATATTAGCTTTCTTTAAAATTTTGTCTTAATGTACTAAATTCCGATTTAGTAGTTAAAGACCGTTTAAAAATCAAATCAAGTTTTCAAAATTCACAAAAATATTTTCTTTGATAATCGAGATACTTTTTCACTAAGAAAGACCATGTTTAGCGTCGAAATGATTTTGTGATGTTACGATTAAATTTTTAGAATTTTTCGAAATCGAAAACCGGACGACCAAACACTGCGAGTCATGTTTCTGCGTATATCCGTACTAATTTCCACTTTCATCATCACGGTACACTCCCCCTCTCCCTCTCTGCCAGCCCTCTCCCTCTCTGCCAGCTCTCTCTCTCTCTCTCTCTCTCTCACCCGAACCCACCTCTCTCTCTCTCTTCCTCTCCTCCCTGGCCACTTGCCTTGCACAAACCCAGCTGTGGCCAGCTGGCAACGGCTATCTCCAGCTGGCAACGGCTATCTCCAGCCATCTCCAGCCATCCACCACCACCTCCGGCCATTTCTCTCCTCTCCTCTCCAACCTCTATGAATACCACCATTCCCCTCTCCATCCGAACCACAGCAAACTCAACCCATTCTCTCCCTGTTGTGTGTCCATAAACCAGTAGAGAAGTTGGAAGAAAGACCGAGCTCCGGCCATGGCCGTTTAGAGAGAGAAACCGAGAAATAAAAGTGGGTTTTCCACTTGCACCACCTCTTAATCCGAATTACCACTTCCAAGCATCCATAACCACCTCAAGCAACTCAGAACCATCCTCCAATACCCCAGAACCGAACCGAACAGCCGTGCTCCGGTCGTTTCTCCGGCGAACCAAAAATTTCAAGAACTCGTTTAAAGCTTGTTTTGATCAAAACCGAAGGTATGTACCTCTTCTCCCACTCTCCCTAAGTATAATAGAGTATTTTTGATGAGTTATAAGGGCTTGAAATGAGCCCGAACGAAAAATATAGCTCACTGTTTAGTTCTGTCAGATTCACCTTTCTGATATTATTTTCTGGTCCCGACTATCTATTTGATATTATTTACGAAGAAGACGACTGATATGATATTTATTTTACAATCTTTATGATATTATTATTATGAAAAACTACTGACTTGATATTATTTTCTGACGAAATAATATCACTTTAGTACAAAACGTGATAGTTATATCAGTTTAATTTATCTAACAGATTAATTGAATAATTGATAATATTTTCAAATATACATATATATATATATATATATATATATATATATTATATGTTTGCACAAAAATTCTCTTACTTACATATAATATCTGGAGAAAATAAAAGGAGTATTTAAATTTAAAATATTGTTATTTAGTAATTTAGAAAGGAAATTAATAGATAAAAAGTAATTATAATATTAGCTTAACATTATTAGGAGTAATAACTATCCTTGTGATAATTAATATAAAAAGAAATTTATTTTAAACTATTTAGTAATATGTGGACTATTTTATAAATTCATCAAAATTACTTATTTTATTAGTAAACTAGTTATAAAGTATTAAAAGACTTTAACAAGGGAATGATTTAATAAATTATAAATAATAAAATTGTGGAAGCGAATTTCATGAATTTCAATAAGTTGTTATTGCCTTATTGTTGCTACGTGAACGTAGAAATTTGACAATAGGTACCCCGGGTGGTATTCGTACGTTGGAATAAATTGATTAGACGTTAAATACCTAGGGAAAGTGAAATTATTGTTTATAGTCACAGTTGTGACGTTACGGTCAGGAGATAACCAGAGTGGCCGAGGACCGTGGGTTTCCTGAAAGAATGGTCGTCGGTATCGGTACTCGTGGTTTAAGACCGGTGGATTATCGTCTTGCGAACCCTGAACATGGCACTGTTGGATTTATCTTCCGGATTTTCCGGGGGTGGATTTATTGGATGAAACCGGAGTATGGGTATCATTTCTCGCGGTTGGTTGGCTATCATTCGCTCCTTGTGATGGTACAGCCGAATTCGACCCGACATGTAGTTTGGTCTTATTCGTCTGGGACCCCAGGCTGGGCAAGCAAGGGGAGGGTAAATCGGCAGAGTCGCCATTGTTCAGAGGTTGTTTGGGAGGATTATTTCTCATGGTAGAGAAATCTAGAAATCACCTAAAGACAAGAAAATTCATAATATGCTCCAAATTGCCGTAACTTTATTCTTCATGCTCATTATTATATTATTGCTTGTATGTTATGGGTTAATGGGTTTAGAGGTATCTACTGGGTGATTTATCACTCACGGGTACATTCGTATCCTGGTAAATCGATTGCTTCGGCGATCAATTTGCCAGAAGCTGCAGGTAGCGACGGCATAGAAGATCAGCCTTGCGAGCCAGACCCGTACTATTCAGGAGAGATACCAGGGGCAGAGACTGAGCAAGATTATGCTTGGAATCCATATCAGAACTAGAGTCGCTCTGAAATATTGCTCTGTGACGGCATGTCACCCAAAGGCCTCCGTACATGTGGGGTAGAGCATATTTATGTCGACCTTAAACTGTGATAAGGAGATATTGCTCCGTATTTTGTAATCAAAAGAATATTATTTATGCTAAGTTTAATATATTAATGCTTCCGAAATTCCTTAGAAAATCGGGGCGTTACAACTTGGTATCAGAGCATAGGTTCAACCCTCAGACTTGGGTAGATTGGGTAGA
Source organism: Rhododendron ovatum (assembly GCA_019656835.1). Lineage (NCBI taxonomy): Eukaryota > Viridiplantae > Streptophyta > Magnoliopsida > Ericales > Ericaceae > Rhododendron > Rhododendron ovatum. The sequence goes on from CM033801.1 coordinate 10,750,509, forward strand.
TCACATCCGAGAGCGTAACTCGATCGTATCTATTACATATGTACTTTTCTAAATCTATCAGTACTATATAATCGCGAATGTACGGTGAGAAAACCTGAGTCTGACTTCTTAATTGAATTACGTGCTTCCGTTAATAGTTCGAACATTTTCAACATAGTTTTGACTTATATAGACCCCCTTTGACTAAAATTACGAACCTTTGAAGATGGTTAACACTCGCTCGGGAAACGGAGCCTTTGACAATGGAAACGACCATCATCGCGCTAGTACGAGTGGCGGAAACAATGGCAACAACCCTAACGGAAACCTCGGGGGACTTGACGTGGCACAGTTAGCACAGGTGATAGCCGCTGCAGTGGCAGCAGCTTTGCCACAGGTTAATGGGGCCCGTCAACCGGCGCCGCAGCAGGGCCGTCAGGCTAGAAATAGAGACCAGTTGTTGGATGCCTTTTGCAAACGTCGTCCACCAGTTTGGAGTGGAGAAGCTGACCCCATAGCCGCCGAGGCTTGGCTAAAGCAGATCGCCAAGTTTCTGGACACAATGGGTATCACGAATGCAGATGACCGCATCGCTCTAGCTGCCTTTCAGCTGCAGGGTGAAGCTGATCATTGGTGGGATCTAATAAAGGCCACCAACAATGTCGCGACCATGACGTGGCAACAGTTCGAAGATCTTTTCAATGAGAAATATTTCCCGGAACCAATCAGAGATGCGATGTCGCGAGAATTCATGGACCTGGAGCAGGGGATGATGACCGTCTCACAGTATGTCACGCGTTTCGAGACTTTAGCGCGACATGACACCAGTCTAGTGGCAACTCCTGATAAGCGGGCAAAGAAGTTCGTTTGGGGACTCCATCATTCCATCCGAAAGAGTGTGGTATCTCAAGGCCACCGTACATTTGCTGCGGCTGTCCAGTGTGCGCTCACGATGGAGCGTGAAAACGCTGATTCCAAGGCTGTATGGAACAACCTCAAGAAGGGAGGATCATCATCTGGAGGGCCAGTTCGTAACAACAGCCATAATAACAACAACAAGGGGTATGTTAACCAGAAGCCGTACTCTCAGAACAACAGCAACAACCGCCAGCAACAGCAGGTGCAATCCTGGAATAGTCAGGGATTTGGACAAAGTCAGACCCAAAACCGCGGACCAATCCGCTGCTTCCACTGCCATGAAGAAGGGCATTTCAGGAATCAGTGTCCCAAACTGCAGAACAACAACTTCGGGAATCAGGCAAAGTTTCTACCAAGACCTGCTCAACCCCAAAACAGCCAGAAGAGGATCGGATGGAATCAGAATAATCAGAACCTGTCAAGGATTGGGTGGCATCAGAATCAGCAGCAGAACCGCCCACACCAGAGCAATACAGCGGGAAAAGCACCAACAGGGAACAACCAGGCAAACGGAGCTAGCAGGATCTTCGCATTGCAGGCGGAAGAGGAACAGAATGATCCCTCTATGATACAAGGTACACTTGTACTCTTCAATACTTGTGTACAAGCTTTAATTGATTCTGGAGCATCGCACTCGTTCATTTCTACTGCATGTATGAAATCACTTGGACTAGACACAGAACCCCTAGGATCAACGATGCATGTTACTTCACCATTGGGGGGTAAGATGTCTGTTGGGTTAGTCTGTAAAGGGTGCGAAATAGAAGTCTCTGGACTGCGGATAACTTGTGATCTCAGGGTTATCGATATGGCGGACTTTGACGTGATCTTAGGAATGGATTGGCTTTCTTCTTATCGAGCTGTCATAGATTGCCATCGCAAGATGGTGACAGCTTATTTGAAGGATGGGACGTGCTTCAAATTTAAGGGGGATAGACAAGATCCCGTCTCTACTTCATTAGCACACAAATCAAGACCACACAACCAACTAATGGGATGGTTAGCAAGTCTGTCACTTCAAGAGAATGATCAGATGGACTTGGACCTACCCCAAATTGTGTGTGAATTCAAAGATGTGTTTCCGGAAGAATTGCCTGGACTACCTCCGAAGAGGGAGATAGATTTCACTATTGAGCTTCAACCAGGTACTGCACCAATATCTATGGCACCGTACAGAATGGCGCCAGCAGAATTGAAAGAGTTAAAAATTCAATTGCAGGAATTGCTGGACAAGGGTTTTATTCGACCAAGTACATCACCTTGGGGAGCTCCGGCACTTTTTGTCAAGAAGAAGGAAGGAACGTTGCGATTATGTATCGACTACAGACAGTTGAACCGCGCAACGATCAAGAACAGATACCCACTACCGAGAATCAATGACTTGTTTGACCAACTGAGAGGGTCAAATTATTTCTCGAAGATCGATCTGAGGTCCGGATATCACCAGTTGCGTATTAGGGATAGCGATATTCCTATAACTGCATTCCGGACTCGATACGGTCACTATGAATTCTTGGTGATGCCGTTTGGATTGACGAATGCACCAGCAGTGTTCATGTGCTTGATGAACAAGATCTTTCAGCCGTACTTAGACAAATTTGTGGTGGTCTTCATCGACGATATCTTGGTTTACTCGCCAACAGAGGAAGCACATGAAGAGCATCTGAGAATCGTATTGCAAACCCTTAGAGACAATCAATTGTATGCTAAGGCTAGCAAGTGCGAGTTTTGGATGAAGGAGGTGAAATTTCTGGGACATGTTGTGTCAGAAAAAGGAATCTCCGTCGACGATAGCAAAGTTGACGCCGTTTTGAATTGGAAGCAACCCACGACAGTGTTTGAGATTCGAAGCTTTCTAGGACTAGCTGGATACTACAGAAGGTTTATACAAGATTTCTCAACCTTATCCAAGCCCATGTTCCGACTAACTCAGAAAGGAGTCAAGTTCGTATGGAATGAAGCATGCGAGAAGTCATTCCAGGAGCTGAAAAGGAGATTGACCAGTGCACCGATACTGATCATTCCTGAGAGAGATGTAGGATATTCAGTATACTGTGACGCCTCAAGAGACGGACTTGGATGTGTGCTTATGCAAAATGGAAAAGTTATAGAATACGGCTCGCGTCAACTCAAGCCACATGAAAGGAACTATCCCACGCACGATCTGGAATTAGCAGCTGTGATATTCGCCCTCAAGACATGGCGTTATTACCTATATGGGGAAGAATTTGAAGTATTCACTGATCATAAGAGTCTAAAATATCTATTCACCCAGAAGGAGCTGAATCTGCGCCAACGACGATGGATGGAATACATGGAGGACTACAAGCTGACTTTGTCATATCACCCAGGCAAAGCCAATGTAGTTGCTGACGCACTTAGCCGCAAGGTCAGGGGACAAGTGGCAAGTATGGCGGTCAGAGAATGGAAGATGATGGATGAGATCAATGAGTTTAGACTTCAACCATCTTCGGAATCTAGCAGTGCATGCTTATTCGCCATGATTGCTACACCCGCGTTGCACAGAGAAATCCTGCTCGCTCAGACTTTCGATCAGGAGTGCGACTTTATTCGATACCAAATGGTGACCAATAAAGCAGTTACCGGATGGGCAGTTTACCCTGACAAGAGTTTAAGATTCAGAGACAGGATATTCGTACCAGATATAGGGACTCTCAGAGAAGCAGTTCTGAAGGAGTTCCATCATTCCAACTTCGCTGTACATCCAGGAGGCAATAAGATGTATCACAACCTGCGCCGCCTGTATTGGTGGAGCGGAATGAAGAATGACGTGGCCAAGTATGTCTCCACATGCCTCACGTGCCAGCAAGTGAAGGCCGAGCACAAGAAACCAGGAGGACAACTACAATCTCTACCTATTCCAGGATGGAAATGGGAGCACATCACTATGGACTTCGTCACAGGATTGCCTAGATCAGTCAATAACCACAATGCTATTTGGGTAATCGTCGATCGTCTGACAAAGTCTGCACACTTTTTACCTGTGCGAGTAACAGACTCCATGGACACTCTCAGTCGATTATACATTAAGGAGATCATCAGATTGCACGGAGTACCAGTATCGATTGTGTCAGATCGAGAGCCACGATTCACTTCGGCGTTCTGGCAAGGCTTACAAAAAGCGCTGGGAACAGATCTCAGGATGAGCACCGCCTTTCACCCTCAGACAGACGGACAATCCGAAAGGACGATTCAAACCCTGGAGGATATGCTTCGAGCCTGTGTACTAGATTTCCAAGGGAGTTGGGAGCGACATCTACCCTTGGTGGAGTTCGCTTACAATAACAGTTATCAGTCAAGCATAGAAATGGCTCCTTTCGAGGCACTGTATGGACGCCCTTGCAGATCACCGATATGCTGGACCGAAGTAGGAGAGATGCACCTACTTGGACCAGATCTTGTCAAAGAGACAAATGAGAAGATCAGAATCATCACTCAGCGGATCAAAACAGCACAGAGCCGCCAAAAGAGTTATGCTGACAGAAGAACGCGACCTTTAGAGTTCACCGTTGGTGACCACGTCTTCCTCAAGATCAGACCTAAACGTGGAGTCATTAGGTTTGGGAAGAAAGGGAAGCTGTCGCCTCGCTACATCGGACCGTTTGAGATTCTCGAACGAATTGGAGAAGTTGCGTATAGGCTAGCGTTGCCGCCACAGCTTGACAGAGTACACAATGTATTTCATGTCTCCATGCTGAGGAAGTACATGGCCCACCCTTCCCACATCATCAATTGGGAAGACGTCACAGTTGACGAGGACACGACATTCGAAGAGAGACCCGTTGCAATCCAGGACCACGGAGAGAAGGTCATCAGAGGAAAAACAATCAAGTTAGTTAGAGTACTCTGGCGACACCGTGGTATAGAAGAAAGTACTTGGGAAAGAGAAGACGTAATGAGAGAGAATTATAAGGAACTATTCCCTGTAGAAAGTGCACCTTAAATTTCGAGGACGAAATTTTGTTAAGGGGGATAGGTTGTAATATTCCGAAATTTTTAATAAAATAAAATTCCGTAATATTAGCTTTCTTTAAAATTTTGTCTTAATGTACTAAATTCCGATTTAGTAGTTAAAGACCGTTTAAAAATCAAATCAAGTTTTCAAAATTCACAAAAATATTTTCTTTGATAATCGAGATACTTTTTCACTAAGAAAGACCATGTTTAGCGTCGAAATGATTTTGTGATGTTACGATTAAATTTTTAGAATTTTTCGAAATCGAAAACCGGACGACCAAACACTGCGAGTCATGTTTCTGCGTATATCCGTACTAATTTCCACTTTCATCATCACGGTACACTCCCCCTCTCCCTCTCTGCCAGCCCTCTCCCTCTCTGCCAGCTCTCTCTCTCTCTCTCTCTCTCTCACCCGAACCCACCTCTCTCTCTCTCTTCCTCTCCTCCCTGGCCACTTGCCTTGCACAAACCCAGCTGTGGCCAGCTGGCAACGGCTATCTCCAGCTGGCAACGGCTATCTCCAGCCATCTCCAGCCATCCACCACCACCTCCGGCCATTTCTCTCCTCTCCTCTCCAACCTCTATGAATACCACCATTCCCCTCTCCATCCGAACCACAGCAAACTCAACCCATTCTCTCCCTGTTGTGTGTCCATAAACCAGTAGAGAAGTTGGAAGAAAGACCGAGCTCCGGCCATGGCCGTTTAGAGAGAGAAACCGAGAAATAAAAGTGGGTTTTCCACTTGCACCACCTCTTAATCCGAATTACCACTTCCAAGCATCCATAACCACCTCAAGCAACTCAGAACCATCCTCCAATACCCCAGAACCGAACCGAACAGCCGTGCTCCGGTCGTTTCTCCGGCGAACCAAAAATTTCAAGAACTCGTTTAAAGCTTGTTTTGATCAAAACCGAAGGTATGTACCTCTTCTCCCACTCTCCCTAAGTATAATAGAGTATTTTTGATGAGTTATAAGGGCTTGAAATGAGCCCGAACGAAAAATATAGCTCACTGTTTAGTTCTGTCAGATTCACCTTTCTGATATTATTTTCTGGTCCCGACTATCTATTTGATATTATTTACGAAGAAGACGACTGATATGATATTTATTTTACAATCTTTATGATATTATTATTATGAAAAACTACTGACTTGATATTATTTTCTGACGAAATAATATCACTTTAGTACAAAACGTGATAGTTATATCAGTTTAATTTATCTAACAGATTAATTGAATAATTGATAATATTTTCAAATATACATATATATATATATATATATATATATATATATTATATGTTTGCACAAAAATTCTCTTACTTACATATAATATCTGGAGAAAATAAAAGGAGTATTTAAATTTAAAATATTGTTATTTAGTAATTTAGAAAGGAAATTAATAGATAAAAAGTAATTATAATATTAGCTTAACATTATTAGGAGTAATAACTATCCTTGTGATAATTAATATAAAAAGAAATTTATTTTAAACTATTTAGTAATATGTGGACTATTTTATAAATTCATCAAAATTACTTATTTTATTAGTAAACTAGTTATAAAGTATTAAAAGACTTTAACAAGGGAATGATTTAATAAATTATAAATAATAAAATTGTGGAAGCGAATTTCATGAATTTCAATAAGTTGTTATTGCCTTATTGTTGCTACGTGAACGTAGAAATTTGACAATAGGTACCCCGGGTGGTATTCGTACGTTGGAATAAATTGATTAGACGTTAAATACCTAGGGAAAGTGAAATTATTGTTTATAGTCACAGTTGTGACGTTACGGTCAGGAGATAACCAGAGTGGCCGAGGACCGTGGGTTTCCTGAAAGAATGGTCGTCGGTATCGGTACTCGTGGTTTAAGACCGGTGGATTATCGTCTTGCGAACCCTGAACATGGCACTGTTGGATTTATCTTCCGGATTTTCCGGGGGTGGATTTATTGGATGAAACCGGAGTATGGGTATCATTTCTCGCGGTTGGTTGGCTATCATTCGCTCCTTGTGATGGTACAGCCGAATTCGACCCGACATGTAGTTTGGTCTTATTCGTCTGGGACCCCAGGCTGGGCAAGCAAGGGGAGGGTAAATCGGCAGAGTCGCCATTGTTCAGAGGTTGTTTGGGAGGATTATTTCTCATGGTAGAGAAATCTAGAAATCACCTAAAGACAAGAAAATTCATAATATGCTCCAAATTGCCGTAACTTTATTCTTCATGCTCATTATTATATTATTGCTTGTATGTTATGGGTTAATGGGTTTAGAGGTATCTACTGGGTGATTTATCACTCACGGGTACATTCGTATCCTGGTAAATCGATTGCTTCGGCGATCAATTTGCCAGAAGCTGCAGGTAGCGACGGCATAGAAGATCAGCCTTGCGAGCCAGACCCGTACTATTCAGGAGAGATACCAGGGGCAGAGACTGAGCAAGATTATGCTTGGAATCCATATCAGAACTAGAGTCGCTCTGAAATATTGCTCTGTGACGGCATGTCACCCAAAGGCCTCCGTACATGTGGGGTAGAGCATATTTATGTCGACCTTAAACTGTGATAAGGAGATATTGCTCCGTATTTTGTAATCAAAAGAATATTATTTATGCTAAGTTTAATATATTAATGCTTCCGAAATTCCTTAGAAAATCGGGGCGTTACAATTTGTGTTTGTAAAAAGTCCTACCGCGGAGTCTATGCATGCAAACGTGACACGGAAATCGAGAAAGTTAGAAACATGACACTTAGGGTGTGGTTAACGAAAAGGCGTGTTTTGAAAGGGTGAAATATTTTGGAAACCGCAATGTGGCCGGACATGGTAGCCCATTGTGTGGTGTGTGTTTTGTGTGCCAATGGGAACCCGGTGCGGCGGAACCATTGTGAGGATACTCGGGAACCCGGAAGGGCGGAACCGAGGTTGGGTGTGTGGCTTGGTTATCCGCGGAGAGGAGCCAATGCAAATGTGTGCCAATGGGAACCCGGTGCAGCGGAACCATTGTGAGGATACTCGGGAACCCGGAACGGCGGAACCGAGGTTGGGTGTGTTAAAAACGGATTTTGAAAATGTTGATTTGGTTATGAAAAGTGAAAATGGAGACACGGTCTACGATGAGTCGCGTAGGAGAAACACAGAAAAACATGGACACCAACGATACTTGAATAGTGAATATGAATGTGCTATCGTTAATCGTTTTGTTAAACCTGCTTGTACTCTGTTGATTATGATCTATTGTTTGTAAGTTAAGGGTTAGTGGGTTTGGATATTCTATTGAGTTTTTGTAAGCTCACGGTGTTACCTTTGGTGACCCTAACATATTATATTGGTGGCGACGCCGGTATAATGTGTCAGACCTTCTAGATGAACAGGGTGAACTCTACGCCTTTGAGGCTCTTGGAGCTGAGGAGCTAGCCAGATTGGAGGAGGAAGCGGAGTAGTAGATAGGAACCCTAGTTTATCTCCCATGTTGTTGATTAAGAACACTCTTTGTGAGAGTTATGTTGTAATATTGAGTCAGACTCCATTTAGATTTTCAATGAAATTTCCCTTTTAACGTTCCCAAAATTCGGGGCGTTACAAGAATAAACTTTAATTGCAAAATAACATAGAAGCAATAAATAATCATGAACAAGTATTTTGGTTTAAAAAATGTCTGTCTGAAACCAAATATATATGCAACGGCTAGCTAGAAGACGGGCAGGGGGATTGGTTAGCGTAGAATGTAGCCAAATGAGAGAGATACCAAAGCTCCATCGCATGACGTTGCACAAGACACCGAAAGAGTGCCTGTGCCACCGCTAGGAATTAGGAAATTCAGAGCTTGGTGAATCTAGCCAAGGCCGGCTCATTGGGTAAGCCGGGGAAGCGGCCGCTTCCGGTCCTCAAATTTTGGTCCAAAATTGAGGTTCTACTGTAATGTAATTTACGTATTAAGATTAGAATGTTTCTAAATAAAAACACAATTGTATCTTATTTTCTTCAAAAATTCTTGCAATAATAGTAGCTTTTTACATTTATATTGTCATAATTGTATCCTTTTAGTTTTATTTTTTTCGTTATTTTTGTACTTTTATCATTTTTTTTAAAAATTCATGAATATGTAAGAGGCTTAATATAGGGAATTCAATTCCAACCTCCTAGAAAAGTTTCTTTTTGAAATAACCCACACCTATAGATGCATACAAAAGCATGTTGGGAGTCTGATCCACTTGAAGTCTTCGCATATTTGCGTAAGCTCAATCCGTTGGGGAGTATCCACGGAGTCCAAACCACATCACCTAAACCCAATAGACATTGAATGACCCATATCCATTTAAAAGGCTAAACATTATAAGGACATATTATTTTTCTATTTATCTGATGTGGGACTAATCAATTCTTCACACATGTTTTCGACAAAGTACTCGTATATGCAGGCACCAACAATAATGTTGTTAGAAACAAAAACAAAAGGAAACAGTTACAGGGAAAACTATAATTGTGAACTTGTTTAAACAGAATTGGAAAATTCAAATCGAGTCCCATGTGCCACACGATTTTCTTAAAATAGATTGGCCACCTCACTGGGGTGGTAGAGGTTATCGTGGGTGTCCGTCTCCCATAATACAACGGTTAAATAATTTTAAATAGAAAAACTATTCAGTTCGCCCCTACGAATCCAAGAGTAATACTTTCTGATATCTATTGAAGCTGATTTTTTTACAAAGTCCCATAAAATAATATTAAAAAATTTATGGATATTTTTCTAGATTTTTGTGGGGCTCGGAATGAATCCGAATGCGTTTTCCTTGTGTGATTTCCTGTAAATCTTTCTTGCGAATAGCAGGCTCATTCATTCTGCTGCTTTCTCACTCATATTTCGACCAAAAAAACACATCTATTTAATTAGCTAAATCCAACATATGTATAGCAACATAACTGTAATAGACCCTTTGGTGTTTGGGGTTTTATTGTTCCTTTTTAAGTGTGGACCCTGTAGACCCTCAGGTGGTTAGGCTTTATTGTTCATTTTTGTGTATGTACCCTGTAGACCCTCGGGTGTTTGGGGCTTTTGCACTAGTGATGTTCATCCAACTTTTTGTTTGATTCCCCTTCCCCTTTTCCCGTTTTTAATACAATTTCATCTTTTGTCAATAAAAAAAGAAGAAAGAAAACTGTAATAGCTTTGGAAAAGGTTTTAGTAAAGAGCCAAAAGACAAAACTAGGCTTAGAAAACTCCATTTTCATTTTTAATGAAATCTTTATGTTTTTATAATCTATTTACTAGTTGGAAACTGATTTTTGCGCTACACTTTTTATTGATGGCGCTCCAATTTTAACGTGAAGTTACTAGTAACTTGAACAAAATATAGCGCAATCAGTAAAAAATAGAGCGCAAATATCAATTTCCTTACTAGGCTTAAAAAACTCCATATTATACTCCATATAGTTAATTGTCGGACGAAAGAGAAGAACACCGAGTTTATAAAAATAAATTTAAAGAAGGAAAGGGCCAAAAGTTTGGGCAAACGTTGGCTGTGGGTCACTTTTCTCATTGGGATTTTGATTGGACTTGAGATAGAGCCTATTCATTTGGGTAATCAAAACTTCCGCACATAATTTTTAATAAATTTTCTCCATCTCTTTTCACTTATTATACTTTAAAATTTCTCTCAAAACTCAAACGAAACAGGGTCTTACTTTTTCTCTCCCCCCTCTCTCCCTATAGACACCTCCATAAGGAAAAATTATCCAGTCCTCTAAGCCACCCAATAATTTCTATTCAGATTGAGTTTTGCAACTTGAAATCCGAAGGTTTATCTCTTATTAAATATTGGATAATGCTAAAGTATTCCCTCTTTGTTTGGAAAAGGCCTTTTGCTGCGGGTCTCTTCTTCTTTTAGCATTGTATTTCTTGTCCAAAATTTGAGCTTATATAGGATAAGCGATTTAGTTCAAAAAGAAAAAAGGAAAAAGATACACCTCCTTCTACGGGACCCACTTAGGAATTTCATATAAATGATTGAAATTGCTTAATTTTTTTAAAACATTTTTTTTAGGTCAGCAAATCCAGCGTAGAATCGATCGAGCATATATTTATCAATATCCGACGAAATTGATTTTTTAGAAAGAAGCTTAAAAAAGTGTTTTGAAAATGTTAACGACTCCGATTATTTTGTGTGACATTCCTAAGCTGATCCCATAAAAATCGGTGTACATTATTTTGTGTGACATTCCTAAGCTAATCCAATAAAAACCAGTGTACATGTAGGAAATGGTATACTATATATACCCATAGTTTTATTGCTACTTTAGTACTCCTATTTCCGTGTGCGTTTGATGTCTGGGATTCTAGATATCCATGCACCGCCCCGGTTTTTAGGAAGCTGCCAATTAAATTGGAGTAATAATTAAATACTCTAAAGCAGTAAAGCAACGTGGTCCGTTGAGTCAAGAGTGACGGATCCAGGGGACCACTAAAGAATCTATGAAAATTTCCAATTCAAGTTGTGAGTGACACGATCATGAAATTTTCCAATTCAATGATGGATCCACGGGAGGACATATAGAAGCCAAGGTCCCGCCGTTCTTTCAAATAGTATCATTTTTTTTAAAAATTGAATATAATAGTAGCTCACATGACAATTAAAAAGTATTTTTGAGATTCATATTAAAAAATATAAAAAATTAAAATTGATACGAATATAAAAAATGGACATCCAATTTGAGACGAAGGAAATACTACAAGCAATGTTGACAATTAAAAATACTAGTTATTGTAAGACGCAAAGGATATGATTGATTGATTGATACCGTGATTCATGTGTGGCATATGCGACATCCTCTCTCTCTCTTTCTCTATTTCTCTCTCTAGACATTTTTCCCGAGAAAACCCACCCCTTTTTCCAGATCTGGTTTTCTCCCGGGGAGGGGGCCGTCGCCTCCTCTCTCTCCCCTCCCCCCGGAGCTCCTCCTCCCCTTTCCCCTCCTCTCCCTCTCTTCTCCCCCTCTCTCTTCTCTGGGTTTGTTTTCAGTCTTTCCTCTGATTTTGGTTTTGGCTTGAGTGTTGCTGAGTGCACCTCTAGACTCCAGCCAGCGGCCTGTGAGCCTAGTTTGGTCCGAGCTCCTCCTCAACCTCAAGATCTAGTGGCGGGGCTGACGGTTCAGAGGGCGTAGGAGGTAGGTTGCAAATAACGGCGAGGTGGGGGGCGGCGTTGAGGTTAGGTTTTTGTTTCTTTCTTTGTCTTTCTTTTTTTGTCCGGCCGCTTGGCTCGGTTCTACCGGCTAATTTGGGTTTCCCCCTAATCAGTCCGGTTTGGTACCAGTTTGGCTTTCCCAAATATGGTGTGGAAGAGGAGGTGGGTGAATAATCCGGCGCCTATTGAGGATCGTCCGTAGTTGGGGTTGTTGGTGGTTGTCGGTGGTTGTCGGTGGGTTAAGGTTCGTCCGGGTGCTGTTGTCAGTGATGGGGTGTGCTGCTGCCTTCTGCTCCGGTGAACGGCTCTAGCCGTCCAGATTTCATATGCGCTTATCAGGTTTGAGTTGGGGTCCGGTCCGTTTGGATTCTCTACTATCTAGGCCTGATTGGCTCTCATCTGGCGATTTCGTCTGTCTTGCTTCTGCAGGGGGTACCTGTGTTGAAGTCTGGGTAGTTTTGGCTCATTTTTGTATTTTTTGATGAAATCTGTATTGTCTTCGGATTTGTTATGAAATGAATTGAATGTGTTCAAGAAAAAAAAGGATATGATTGATACCTTTCATATTATATATATATTTTCAAATGAGGAGGTCCTTATTTTAGTTAAAATAAGGACCTCTCCATTTCTCTAATTTTTTGATCAAATTTTGATGATCTGAGCCGCTCAATGTGTTTAGAACATGATTTTAAGGGTACCCGCGAGAAATCGGCAAAAAAAATAACCGGGAAGGACTTGATTTGAATAGTTTTTATTTGAACCGTTTAATAAAAATATAACAAAAACTCCTTGGATGAAGCCCTTCCTGATTTTTGTTTTTGCTAATTTCTCGCGGGTACCCTTAAAATCATGTTCTGAACATATTGAACGGCTCGGATCATCAAAATTTGATCGGAAAAGGGAGGTCCTTATTTTATTAAAATGAGGTGGTCCTTAGGAGGTCCTTATTTTACGTTTACGATATTTTTATAAGTAAATTCAAATAAAGTGTCCACATTTCCAATCACTTATTTACGGAGCGCAGTAAATAGGCATGCATCTTGGCCATCCAAAAGTATTTTGGAAGATCCAGATTAAAGTTAATCTTTTTTCTTAGCGGTCAAAGATTAAAAACATATCTCAACCGTTGATTGCCGAAACGAACTGTTGAGATCGCTCAGTTCTGTAAAGAGCCGCTTTGCAGCAACTTCATATATAAGTCTCCCTTCGGTTGGTTTGCAAAAACCAACAAAATGTGAGTCTTGCAGCATGCTCTATTATTTTCGATGTTTCTCATCTTTTAATATCAATTTCATCTCTTTATAATTTTTGTTCGAAAATATCTTAGAGGCCTCAAATTGGAGTTTCGTTTTGGCCCCCAAAAGTATTGAGCCGCCACCGTGTAATATCAAACATCATTCAAGTTTCCAACACGGGAAAGTCTACAATACACATCCCTTAAAAGGGTGTACCATATGTACTTATTTTATGGTTTATTCATAACATTTTAGCGTGTTTCGTAACTTTTGTCGTAGAATTCATAACTTTTCAGCAGTACGATTCATAACATTTTCATTATAATTCATAACATTTTTGTGTATCTCGTAACTTTTATACGATTCATAATTTTTTAGCAATATGATTCGTAACATTTTCTCTATAATTCATAACATTTTAGGACGTGCATATGATACACAACCAAATAAAAAATGTGTATTTTAGTCTTTCCCTTCCAACACAGGACCAACTACAAGAAATGCAGCAAAACAAAGAAAATAGGGTAAATTTCACTGACCTCCTTTGAGGTTTCTGACAAAAGCAGGAACCTCCCTTGTGGTTTCTGAAATTGCACTGCACTCCCTTGCTTTTGAAACTATTCTTTGACTACACCATTCTGTTATTTTTCCGTTGGAAACCTAACAGAAATTAGTGATGTCATCATATTTTTACTTACTAAATACCTAAACTACCCTTAACCAAGTCAAACGTAACCACCCCTCCCTTCCATTACTCGTATCCTTTATCTCTCTCAAACCTCACCTAGACCATCTATCATTACTCTATCTGCTTATCACCCACACTTGCTCCTCCATGAACCCATCTACTCTTGCTCCATTTATACCCATTTGATAATAAATTTCTAGAAAATATGCACATCTATTTTAAATGTTACAAATTAAGTACAACAAATTAGAAACGAAAAATAAAAAACAGCAATATAAGATGGTCCCGCAAATGGGTGGTTGGATTGGACTCCTAGAATTAGTCGAAGTATGCGTAAGCTAATCTGGACGCTTAAGTTAAAAGAAAAAAGGTTTAACCATATTTGTGTCAATGTCACGAGAACAATCAATACGAAATACATTTCAAAACCTATTCACAATTATTGCTTTTGATTGGTAAGGTTTCTAAAAAGACAAATTATAAATTTGGGGTTAATAGCGCTGCACATTCATCAAAGTGGGTTTCCCATGTTTGTTTCATTTATTTACATTGCAAGAGTAAAAACACATGCATACTCCCCCCTTACGCATTCCAAAAAAAAAAACTAAAAGTACAAGTCACGTTCACAAGAAAAAAAAAACAGAGCATCATGCTCCACGACCCTTTCATCCCTATATACTGGAACCAAAAATCTTAATTGCGCGTTAATAGATGCAAACTAATTCTAACTCGACATGCACCAAAATTGGGAAAGCAAATCGATATTTTTATGAATAAAATCTCATGAACACACACACACACACACACACACACACTCTCTCTCTCTCTCTCTCTGTAACGCCCCGACTTTTTGGGGGCAAAATAAAATACTTTTTACTAAAATAATTCTAAATAAATAAATTATTTCAAAATAAAGGTTTATCTATTACAATCACAAGATAAATTTACTGATTTAAAATACATTAACTTCAGAGTTGACTCTAAGTTTGACCCGAATTCCGAGCATACTCGATCTCCATCCCTGGTATTCTTCTTGTGTCCGACTGTTCCTCCATTGAATCCTGCGACCTCTGGCAAATTGATCGCCGAAGCAATCGATTTACCAGGATACAGACGTATCCGTGAGTGATAAATCACCCAGTAGAATAATCCAACCCAACTACCCCTCTTACTATACAGTTAGCACGCAGCAGGATAAATATGGTACGAAGAAGTAAAACAAAGATTTTTCACATAAATTGATTTATTACTATCCATTATCCTATCGTGCGATTTAAAATCTCCTCCACGGGATCTTTCCTCCTTAACCGCTAGCCATGCTCGGTCCCCTGGGATCACTTCCTTTTGCTATCGCAGATATACCGAGTGTATGCACTCCAGTCACTACAACAAGGGGAAAGCTTATCATACCTGAATCACAACTAGGGTTCGCTTATCTTATACACCACTTCAAAATCATCACATTCATCACTGGGCTTACTTTGCCAGTTTCAATTCATCATTTATCATTGGGTTTACTTTACCAATCATCATTCATCACATTCATCACTGGGCTTACTTTGCCAGTTTAAATCCATCACTAGACACCCGCCAAGTTTTATCATCACAAACATCGCTGGACTACCGCCAGATTTTATCATCAGAAAATATCACTGGACCATCGCCAAGTTTTATCATCACAAACATCTCTGGACCACCGCCAGGTTTTATCATCAGAAAATATCACTGGACCACCGCCAGGTTTTATCATCACAAATATCTCTGGACCACCGCCAGGTTTTATCATCAGAAAATATCACTGGACCACCACCAGGTTTTATCAAAACATCACCGGGCTTACTTTGCCAGGTTTTATCATCAGAAAATAACTCTGGCCCTATCCGCCAGGTTTTATCAAAACATCACTGGGCTTACTTTGCCAGATTTTAAATTATTATTGGACTCCCGCCAGTTTTAATTCATCACTGGGCTTACTTTGGTAGTTTCAAATTACCACATCCAACTCATCACTTCTCAACATCACGCCTGCAGGCAATCTAAAAATAAAACTTTCCAATTCATCCATTACCAAGCATTGTCTAGGTGAATTCTATTCGCATACCACCCCATGTCTCTAGAGTCCAATCTAGCATTCAAATCAAGTATCGGTGTAATATACAACAAATCAATAATAATTAAGACAATTAATAAACAATGTAATCACGCAACTTATTATGAACGGGCCGTTGCCCTTAATCTTGTATGGTCACAATGTCAATAATAAAGTAAGAGTTTTAAAAGGAATTAAAAAGAAAAATTTTCTGGGCTCTTACTAATTAATTCTAAGATAATAGATTAATTAAAAAATAATTAAATACATTAATTAGATAAAAATATTGAAATATTTATCATGACCTTAATAAGAGTCCTAAAGATCCTATACAATCAGTTGAGTGCCGAAAGTTTAATTCGGAGGGTCGCGAGATTATTTTAAATAAAAAGATTAATAAAAGTTGTCAAAAGTAAAATAAATGTATAATAAATTATTTAATGAATAAGATAGGTCGAGATTAACAACGTTTCATCTTTGGAAGGTAAGGAATCTAAATAAAATTATTTGAGAATTTATAATAAAGTTTATAAGGTCGTAAGGAATTTTTTTGATTGGAAACGCTATAGAAATAACAATAAATAGTAAATTAAATAAATAAAATATTAATTTATCAAGATATCATCTTTGAGATGGAAGAAGTTTAGGAAAAATTAGTTTGAGTGTTAAAACGTTGTTTGGAAGGTCGCAAAGATTTTTCGTTAGTAAACTTGATAGATAACTAATAAATAATTCAATAAATAGATAGTTAAATAAAAATAACATGATCTTAACAAGTTATGATCTTTCAGGTGTGAAAAGTCTAGAAAAAATAGTCCGGGCATCAAAATTGAGGTTTGGAAGGTCGCAAAATTGTTTCGAAACATTTAAAACAAACTCGATCTACCAGATAAATTAAACTGATATAATTAATACGTTTTATACTAACGTGATATTATATTGTAAGAAAATAATATCAAGTCAGTAGGTTTTTTTGTAATATTAATATCAGAAAGATTGTAAAATAAATATCATAAGGGTCGTCTTCTTTGTAAATAATTACAAATAAGATGTCGGGATCAAGAATAATATCAATTTGATGAATACGGCAGAAAACGCGCGGTAAACTATATTTCTTTCGTTCGGGACATAGGGTTAAGCATATAAACACTTAATATACTTAGAGAAGAGATTGAATAGGATTATAGTACCTCGAATCGGATCGAATTGGTTTTAAAACAAATCTTGAATTTTGGAGAAGATGAATTCGGGTTCTTTGATCGGGAGACTTTGGGATCGGATTGAGGCTTGTTTGGGGATGCTCTGGGTTATAGGAGTTGATCGGGATGGTTGAATTGAGTTTCGGTTGGACGTAATTATAAAACCCACTTTTCTCTCTCTAAAATTTCATAAATTGAAACTTGATTTTTCTCTCTCTTTTGGACTGGTGGGGCGTGGTGAATATTGTGGTGTAAATTTCGTGGGTCAATGGGGTGAGGTATTTATAGGAGAATTTTGATGGAAGAGAATAAGAGTGAATTGAATGGGGTTGGGCTCATGGGATTTGGAATAGATGAATTTGACTTGATTTTAGGGTTAGGGAGGAAGTAGAGATTGAGTAGGAGACGGAGAGACGGAAGGAGTTTGAGGTGAGGGAGGAGTGTGCATACACGCATGTATGTGTAGAAAAATTTAAAAAGAATGCATATATATATATATATTGCATGCATAATTGTGTAAAAAAAAAAAAGAATTTCATTAAGAAAAATAATTCTAATAATATTATATTTAGAAAAAAAAAATGGGTCAAAAATCCGGGTCGTTACACACTCTCTCTCTCTTATACAAACACATTCGTTGATTTCTATTTCGATCAAGGTTTTATTTTTTTGGAACATAAAAAAAGGTTTAATTCAACGCCAAAAATTCAAAATTAGTGATTTGTTTTTTGATTAAGGTATTATATACCATGCTTCTCGTAGCCTCTTTAATTGGACACCAAAAAATAAAAATCGGCTATTTTTATTTATGAGTATTTTTTCATCATTCGTTAAACCTAATCTACTCTATCATAGTGAACTTGGAAAGGAGGATGGATGTTTACGGGAATCGAACTCTGCCCATGTGCATGAGAGTATAAGGGAGGCATCAATTGTATTCCACTCCACTTGGCTTCGAAAGAAAATTTGAAGACCGAAAATTAGTGAGAGAGAGAGAGAGAGAGATGGGTGAGGCAGCAAGGTTAGTGAGGATGGTGAGGCTTATTATTGATATCAGGTGGGTATTGCCATAGACATGGCTGCGATAATAAAAGGAGGTGCAATTTGGAAAATGTGAGGATACTAAAAACTTTCTCATAGTTTATGCTTTCTTTGGAAGGACATTTTGGTCATTTAATGGCTAGAGTTAACGCCATCCTGTCCAAGATAACGAAAGGGGGGAATTTAGAGAATAGTTTCCAAAGCAAGGGAGTGTAGTGCAATTTCAGAAACCACAGGGGAGGTTTCTGCTTTTGTCAGAAACCTTAGGGGAGATCAGTGAAATTTGCCCAAAAAAATACAAGAATTGCAGCAAAAGAAAATTGCATATCATGTCACGTCTTGCAAAACACTCCTACTCAATTATTTGTGGTTCCAGGTTGCAACTTTTCCTTCCTTTTTAGTGGGGCCACCTGTTAAAATTTTTAATGCTTACAAAGGCGAGTAATTTTTAAGCTCTCTTTTTTTTATTGTATGCTTCCTCTTTCGATTTTTAGTGATTGTGTCACTTCCTTACCATGTAAAATCAGGGATGGAGCCAAAGAGACTAGCAGGGGCAGTCGGCCCTGTAAGAAAAAATAATCTACTATTATATGTAAAAAAAGAAGAAGAGATTTTTCCCGCATGCACGGTCGCCCCAGCGTGGTGAAATTCCTAGCTCCGTCCCTGGGTAAAATGCTTGGGTTCGAGTCTTATTGCTGTAATTGCAACACCCCGTCCTCTATCCCCTCTATTGAATGACAAAAAAAAAAGTGGAAATATCAAACAAGAGATTTTGAAAATTATTTCCTAAAAAAATACGACAGTTGAGATTTTCCGTGGTCAAAGTTGCAAGGCCGCGATACGTTATTTTTCATCCCGTTATTTTTTAGTGGGCGGACCAGATAGGAGTAAAATTTTATTTGTTGTCGTGGACCCGTATGTAAGTAGAAATGTGGTCCCTTTATTCCCCAAAAATTGTCATTTTGCAGACCGCTAATCTTTATGGAATGAAAGTAGTACGGAAATATGAAAATGAAATTACAACCACCTACCCCATCTTTGGGGTTGGGGCCTAAATGCAAAGACTATTTCCTTAAGGAATTAAAACAGTTATTCTCTTCTCTAATTATTTGTCTCTCTTTGAAAATCGTTCACATTATGAACCAAAAAAAAAAAATTTATCAAACAATTTTCTAGGTTTTTTATTTTTGTATATTAATGCTAAAATTGCTTTATCTTTTGTTAAAGTTTCAACATTATTACCATATTGATCTCAGTTTTGCTGATCAAAAATATATTTTTCAGTTCGTATCTTTGTTTTTTTTAAATGTTTTCCTGCCCCTACAGGCTACAATGAATATCGAAAAGAAAAAAGTTTAATAGAGGCTTGTTTTTTCCTCCCCCTTCTCCTTTTTCCCCTTCCGTTTTTTTTTAATTTTTTTAATTTTTTGGTAACTAGTTGCTCTTTTTTTTTTGGGTAAGTCTAACTGTTAGACTCTGTTTTTTTGTCATTTTAAAAATATTTTACGAAAGTATGGACAGCGTTGTTTGCTTAGCTTGTGGTTACAAGTTCTATCCCCATTGTTTTTTCCAGTAACTTGGTGATCCATGAAGCTCCACGGTACACATCATTTGTGTGAATTTGCAATCCAGATTCATACATTGTCAATTGATTGAGACACAAAACTCGGTTTGGTTTGGTTAGTTTAGGAACGATGTATACGGTATAGTCTTGTGCAAGAGCATTTGTAAACAACATAGTTTTCCTGGAAAACATATCAGCGTTCTCTAGTTACAGTGAAGGATTCCCAAAAGTTTTTGCTATACATTCTCTTATTATTAGTGTCGCAATATTGAGAATTTTTTTTTGCAGCATGCATTTTCTAACCATTGTGGAATATACTTATTTGGTCAAGCTATGAGGAGTGTTGGTAACAGTATTTGACCTAACGATATATGAATTGCAGATGATAGAGAATGGAGAGATAAGAATGAGTTCTAGAGTGAGAGAGAAGAAGAATAAGGGTATTTAATTTTCTAATGTTTGCAATTCTGCAGTTGCTTCCCACTTCTGGGCAATCCCTGGTATTCTGTAAAGGAACTCCTCTACTGCCCCTTTTAGGGACTAATCCCTCCTTTTGGATCATCTTTGTATCGTTTTTTTTACCAACTACGATGATTGAAATTGTAATATTTATAATACTGGTCAAGACCGTAAGTTATGTATGGCTGATGTAAAAGTGAATTACACTACTGTGCACTGAAACTCAAATGTTGTGCATTTAGAATCGTGGCTCCTGCCGTTGCATTGGAAACCACTTACAAATTATAGGACATCAAAGCAAGTGATGTTCCTGATACATTAACCCTTCAAAACCTCTTGCTAGGCACCATCATAACTACTCCTATCAAATAACTACTCAAAATGCTACCAAACCTACATGGAATAGGCAAATCAACTGCACAGCTTTGCCTATTGCTGAAATTCAAAAGCCGGGAATGGTAGTAGCACCGAGGGATTTGGATTTACTGGTTCCCATGTAGAGAACTACATAATGTTGTAACAAATAGCTCAACCTAATTCAAAATTTCAATTCCATACACAGTGGAACACAAAAGTCCAATTCTTGCGTAACAAATGCATTCATCACAGTTCGGCCATGGATGGAAGTGAAACAGTAGCAAACTCTATGGAATAACCAATTGTATATGTTCAAATTAAACCAAAGGCTTCCAAGTATAGGGCAACTCTAAACATCAAGCATGATTTACGATTATGATGAAAAACATGCAAGAACAGTTTGACAAAGATTCATAATGCTCAAACCGGTTCTTATGATAGACATAACTAATATTGTGGCCAACAACTACCTGTTTCTTGTTTCTAATCATCGCTGTATGTATCACCTAAGTCACCGTCGCTGTCATCATCACCACAATCTTGAACTATTAAGTCACTGTCGTCGTTCTCTTAGTGCTCTACTCCAAGATTTTTCAAAGAGAATTTACTGAAGGCATTCTCAGGCATGGGTATTTGCTAGTGATGAACATGAAAGCGATGATGCATTACTATGGCATGGCAAGAGAACGCAAAAAGTGAACGGACTTTTTCTAAATCTTCTTCCTAATTACGCTCCCTGTCTGAATTTGTTCGTCCAGTTCATTATACTTAAAGAATTTCAACCGTTCTACAAGACTCTTCATTTCAAATTGTATTGGTGACGGCAAATCAAGAGAGAAGGGTAAAACGACATTTTCGTTGAAATTACTAATTCTTATTAGTCTTTCCAGAATGAACAAACAATTTGATACATTGTAATGTCAAAAAGTTGGGACTGCGAATACGTCCGCACAATTCACAGGGATAATAAGATCATTAAAGGGTCCTCAGATCACATGGATAAAAAAAAAACTTGCTAAATATGTTTTACATAGATTATTAGGCTTTGGTCCAAACATCTATAGTGGACCTTAGACTATTTTATTTTTCTTTTTTTCATGACATCTCTTCGGAACCCATCTATTATATTATTTCTCAAGTAGCGTGAATTGATCGGCAAAAAAATATACAAGGTAAATTCTTGAAAATACCTAATTTAGCCAGTGCAGAATTTTGATATAAGTGTGGCCGGCTTAATAGACATATAAATTTTATCAAAACGTTTACTTATTATATCATTAAGTTTTTGCTTTTCAATATATTAAATTTGTACATTGAAATGATTCTAACCTAATGCAGTTAAAGTATACCAATCATTTTGCTTTTTTTTTAGGCTACTTTAACAGTCACGTACTTATTTTTTATTTAATAAAGAAATTGAGAAATGAGAATATACAATAACCAATTTTTTTTATCAAATCAAACTAAAATTATTAAGACTATAAGTATCTATACATAAATAATTATTGATAATATTAAAAATCAGGTATATAAAAAAATTAAAACTTGGGGCTAGACTCCAACATAGCTCTGCCTCTGATTTTAGCCGATCAAAAAAGATAAATACTGACAGTTTTTTTTTTATTAAATCATCCCATGCATAACATGGGCTCACGTGAGAGATTAACATGAAAATAAAAGAAAAAAGAAGGTGGTGTAATTGCACTCTGAACCAAAAAGCACCGTAAAAAGATATAAATACATGTCTAAAATTTTTATTTTAGTACGTAATTGTGCAAAATTTATACTGTTAAACGTGGACTTTAACATCACAATTATGTGCTAATCATGCCACGCATTTTGCTAGTTAAAGTAGTATAGGTGGAAGCTCAATCCACCTTCCTGCGGCTCCAAGCCCAATCTCTATTTTAAAATTTAGATACAACAAGTCTAAGTCCGATCGAGGCCCAAGTTTGTTATTTAAGGATTTTGGGCCCACTACCCAAATCAATTTCTAACTATCCCAGTCACAGACCTCACAGTCTCAGACCACATGCCACTGGCCCACGAGGCCCGAGTTGGTTCGTCCAGGTGTTCGGTATATGGCAAGCATGTGCGCGTCCTCCCTTAAGTAAACTTTTCGATTCGCATAGTGAGAGAATTATCGTTCATCCTTCAAATGAATATGTTCATACTATTTAAGCTCACAGAAATATTCGAACAATTTTTTCGTTTTTCCAACAAATACACTAGTGGACACAAAGAGAGAAAACAAATAAGGCCAAGAGGCTGTCCTTCTTCCTTAATTACATCCTAATTTATTACAGTATTTCTGAGAAATTTCTCTTTGACCATTTTACTGGTTCTACTTCCCCAGTTTCAAGAAAAAAGATCACGTATCATTAAGGCCACAAATCATGACTTAAATTGCAAACTTTGTCAGGTTTTTCATGTAGTATTAGAGAGAATTATGGCTTCAGATTTATCACACAATAATTGTATAACACTAAACAATTAGAAATGTCATCAAACTTACATTAAAACATTAACACTATATATTAATCAAACACATTAGGTTGTTATTAGAGTTAGAAAAATAACCCGTGAGATCAATGAGAGGCACGTCATGTCGTCATTTGCTGTCCTAAATCCATATTTTGTGTCCCTATCTGTAAGTTCTAAAGGCTAAAGACGATTTCAAAATACAATCCGTGAATTTTACAGTTTGTTTCTATGTACGTTGCACGATTGGTACTGGAAGATGGGGGTGCGAAATGGCATTTTTATTGAGAGGACTTGCTTAGCTGCAGATTGAACTTGCAACATAGCGAGTTTTCTTCTACTAGCATTTGTGTGTTCTCATAACTAAAAGTTTTCTTTTGATCACCTTTAGTTGTAACTTTTGTAACCTCAGCAATGGTTTTTCTAGGACACCATCAAAGTTGTAAGTGGAGTACCGTAAGTACAACTCTTTTGACCACTTACCTTCGTGATGGGCTTCACATAGATTCTTCACGGAGCCGGTTCTGAGTTAAAATTTGTGTTGTGCCGTCTGGCCCGTCTTACGCCTCTATTATTATTTTTTTTGAATTTTTGGGGGCCCTCCTACTTTATTACTCCTTCTAATAGTCCAATAAAAAGACATCATTTTTTTATTTTTGCTTTAAGCCCTGAAAAATCAAGGCAGGCTCTGCTTCTCTAAATCCATCGTGAAATTTTTCAAAGTTTGAAACACAATTATTTCATTGCGATAATTGTAGCCAGCCTCAGCTAATCAGCTAGCTTTTGACCATTGCTAATGTGTTCGCTAACATTTAGGATTGGTGGACCTAAATGTGGTTCCCGTCACATTTGTGTGCGCATATATTGGAATACAACTGTTAATTAAGGGAGCATTTGGTAACCATTTTGTTTTCACTGTTTTGAAAATTAATGAAGAAAACTTGTTTGGTAACATGTTTCTACTTTTTTATTTTTCATAAACCTTTTTAGAGTTTTTGTAAATTATGGAAACTACAAGAAGGAGTTTTCCCCATTTTTTTTTTTTTTTTGGGTGGAACACAAACATACCAAGGAGATCCCGATCATTTTTATTTCATCCCGTCTCAATCATTTCCTTCTCCAATACTGGTACGCTCTTCTCTCTCTCTCTCTCTTGGTTTTTGATGTGCTTAGGAAGACGGGCAGGGTTCTGAAACTCCACCTTCCAAAACAAGCATCTTAATTCTGTCTTCTATTTGAATCTGATGGCTCAATATACACATTTACTAAATTAATGAATGACATATAACTCCTTTTTCATATTATCTTTACAGCTTTCCCCTTCCTCTTTTTTTCTTACCTGATCATTCTCCTTCTTCAATAAAAAAAAAGGCTTTTATTTTTTACTGTTTACAAAAAAAAATATTACCAAACATGTTTCTTCTTTTTGTTTTTATAAAAACATAAACCCGATTCTACTTTTAGTTTCTTAAAAACAAAAAACTGAAAACTGAAATGGTTAACAAACGTCACCCTTAAGTTTTTCATTCCTTAGCACAACACTTTGATAATTAGGTTTTTAACTTTTTAGCATGTGGAAATGTTTCAACTGTCACCAGGCTACATATCAAGTATTAAAAAGTGTCACTAGCCTGGGCTACAAACGGATAAAATAAAATGGATTCTAGTGATCTATTTTTGGTGCTTAGTGATAGTTTTTTAAGAAAATCCACCCAGCTCGACAAAAGTTGAGAATCAACTTCTATTACTTTACTTAGTTGTAACCAAAAGTTGAATCCACTTCCATTAGGTACTTTAGTCTTAAACATTCCATTAGTTTAATTAGTTGTAAACAAAAGTTGAGAATCCCTTCCATTTAGTTCTTTAATTAGTTGAAAACATTCCATTTGTTTAATTAGTTGTAAACAAAAGTTGAGAATCCACTTCCATTTAGTATTTTAGTTGTAAACATTCCATTAGTTTAGTTGTAAGCAAAAGTTGAGAATCAACTTCCATTAGTTATAAAACAAAGAGAAATTGCCAAAATCCACATGGAGTCTTTTAGGTTTGAAATTTTCAAGAAATTTAACATGGTATCAGAGCCAGATCTTGGGTTCCGTGGCCTCACCTCTCATATAGGCTGCTAAACGAACTAAACAAGCTCGAACTTGACTTGAATTTTGGCTTGTTCAAACTTTTTATAAAAAATATAAACCAAGTCAAATACGTTTTTTAATTTGTTTATGAATTCAAGCCAAGCTTGAACATACGGGTATTTGACTCAATAGACTCGTGAACAAATGAGTCATTCTGTAAATAATAAATATATAGGGGTACATTAATAAATATTCCAAAATGTTTATGTCAACGCCTAGAGCACAACACCATGGAAATGTATTGTACAAGTGTAGGAAACTTTTATATATTTATATCAAAAACAAATTTTTTTATTTTTTTAAAAATAAAAAGGCGTGAGGGCTCGTGACCCATGTGCCCCAACGTGGATCCGCCCCTGCCCGTGAGGGAGATATATGAATATCGATTCCCTTGCCATTTACATCTAAAAGAAAGAATCTCGAATAGCATCTCACAATGCCCCTTAGGGGCATAAAAGAAAAGCCGATCTCATGGCTAAAACTGGGCAAAGTTCCGCTACATCATCTTCGACTAAAAGCAACCACATGAGCAAATTTGGGGCCGCTATCATATTCTTCTAGCTAAGGTTTTCTCGGCAAAGATTAGAGAGGTATAAGTGGTAACATATTTCATCTTCCCTTCATTCATTTAAACTCTACGTAGCTTGCTTTTTCTAGGTAATTGTTCTTCCTGAAAGCTCGAAACTTCATGAGCCTAAGCTCATACTTGGAAGCTCGAGATTGACTTGTATATTTCACAAGCCAAATCAAGCTTCTCACGAACACAAAACTTCAAACGCAAGCCAAACTTGAACAATTAGTTCCAAAAAGTTCTCAAGTTCAAGCCAAGCTTTAACACTAGTAACGAGAAGTCAAGCCAAGCTTGAGCAATGCTGTGTTTGGCTTGTTTGACTCGATTAGCACCCCTATTCTCGGGGAAAAGTCGCCCGAGTCAATTACTTAGCTTCTGATCTCCTAGTCTGTCACATCCACATGCAGCCGGGTTGCACGTGAGGGGAATGTTAGACTTGTCTCACATCGCTCATTTGAGCCATCCAAGCGTGATTAATATATTCTAGAGACTACTTCACTTATTACCAATTGATTTTAAATTAAAACCCCCCAAAAAATCTAACATAGTCTATAAAAAAAAATGTCGTCAAGGCCCCTCCAACGGCCAACCGAGTCGGTTTGGTTTGGTTTGGTTTGGTAAGAGAACGTACAAGACCAGATTGGAAAACGGTAAGAAGAAAAGGGAAAAGAGGAGGGGAGAGAGGGATCTAGAGAGAGAGGGTCAAAGTTAGCTAGTCCATATATAGTGGACATCTTATTCGAGAGAAAATAATAAAAGAAGAAGCTAGTTTAAATTAATGCCTGTGTTACCCAAGCTGTATTTGTTTTCCTTTTTGTTCACTTTTATTCGCTCTAATGAAACGTAGGCCGTGTTTGTTATCACGGAGAATTTAGATTTTCATATTATGATACTGTAATTATTTTGTTTTTGAAATTTAAATTGAGTTATAAGAATAGTATTCTTTTTTGGGAAAATTTCAAAATGGCACATGAACTCTGCACCAAATGTCACAAAAACACTTGAACTTAAGTTTATTTCAATTAAATACATGTACTAACAAAATTTCCAAATTTATACCCCCGCCATTATACTCCGTCCACTCTGTCCCAAAAATTGCTGACATGGCATCTCCAACCCGTTTAAGTTGTCCCATTGCACATGTTTCCAATAGGGGACAATGCACCCAAGAGAAACCCATCACGTTACCCATTACTTCATTTTTTCCTTGTGGTCTCGAGCAGAAAGAAGAAAAAGTTAGGGTTTTCTCTGGCTCTTCATGGTAGAACTCTCAGGGTGGGTTTGCATTGAAAAGTTAAATAACTTATTTTTTCGTCTGTATTCAAAAAATGACCTTAACCTAATTTAGGTTAAAACTCATAAATTAGGTTAAGGTCATTTTTTCTTCAAAACGTGAGGTAAAGTGAGGGATTTGGCTTGGGTGCATCATTCCTTGTTGGAGACATGTGCAATGGGGTCACTTAAACGGGTAAGAGATGCCGCGTCAGTAATTTTTTGGACAGAGTATAACGTCGGGGGTCTAAATTTGGAGATTTTGTTAGTACATGTGTTTAATTGAAATAAACTTAAGTTCAGGTGTCTCCGTGACATTTGGTGCAAAGTTCAGGTGCCATTTTAAAAATTTTCCTTCTTTTTTCTTCTTTTCTTTTGGCTTTCTCTTTTTTCTTCTTTTCTTTTGGCTTTCTCTGTGATTCAAGTTTGCTTTGCATCTAGAGTTGGCCTCATCGATGTACCCTTTGTCGAGTTCTATAAAATCTTTTTACCGATAAAAAGAAGAAGAAGTAACATAACTCTATTATCACAGAAATGTCAAATAAGAATTTAAAAAAAGAACTCTCGAATTATAAGTGTTTCTTCTCCTCATGTTTATAAACCTCTACATGAACAAAAAAATTGCAAGCTAAAGCTTAAAGTAATTTTTACTTTTTAACTAGATAAATTAAAAATCTAATGATCGGAGCTTTTCAATTTGATTAAAACATTGTTCTAAAGGTTTCTCTGCAAAATCAACTCATTCGAATATTTGTAACTATGTTTTTTTTAAGGCCGTTCAAATAAATAGTTTTTTTTTTTTAACTGTCACAATCTAGTCAAGCAACAATCCTGAGATTATGAGATTAGTTATAAAATGTTCCGAGGCAGCAAAGCAATTCCTTCACTTGGTTATCGATGTTCGATCAATTTAATTTTTTGCAGGACCATAGTACGCAATGAGATCTTTCAAGTGAACGTTTCAAATTAAGTTTCCGGACTCGAGACAATATCGCTTTGCCCCAGGGCAGTAGGCTACTGTCACTCACGTCAGAGGGGACAGAGGGTGTAGCCGAAACACGCAATATAATCATTTTCTTCTTTAGAAAAGTAGATCGTGGCAACTGAAAGTCCAAAAAGTTTACAATATGTCATAACAGCTAGGACCACGCCCAAAATTGAGTTTTCATACTACCAAATTGAGATTAACACAAATTTACAACCATTTCATAACACAAATTTACATACTAGTACAACAAGCTGAACGTAGCATACATCAATAACATCAAACTAATTTGGACTATCTTGTCCCCCCGTTTCTTTTTATTTTTTTGAAGTTTTCAGGGTCGCGGTCCAAATATAGTCATAATTGGTCTCAAATAGAGAAATCCAAAGAAAAAGAAAAGAAAAGAAAAGAATAGAATATACAGACTAAATAGGTGAATGCACAAATAAACAAAAAGAGTTGGATTGCCTCCAATACTATATAAATGGACCGGACGGTAAAGCTTCGGCCCGTTCAAGGCATTTTTTTCAGGTCCGCGTCAATGATTCAAATTGTTTATTTTTTAGAACATGTTGAGAACATATATAGTATTTTAAAAATCAAGTTGATCAGACACCGTTTGAAATAATTTTGAAAATGAGTTTATTTTGAGATAAAATGGATATTTTGGGTTTCGATCCTAGTGTTTCCTTCTCTTCTTTTTTTTTCCTCAATATAATTGTGTTTAAAAACAATATCAAACGATATCCGATTAATTTGATTTTTGGTTCTGTACATTTTCTCAAAGAGTTCTAAAAAGAGAATTGTTTGGATCATTCTTTTGAGCCCGAAAATGACCCCAAATGGGCCGAAGCTGGACCGTCAAGTCTATTTATAGAATTGGAGATAGTCCAATCCCTAAAAAAAAAAAAAAAACCTATGACGTCTCAAGGCTCCACAACAAGAACAGTATTAGGCTCTGAAGTAGGTTGGTCGAGGAATATTGGGTTTCCTGATCCTATGTGATCATCAGCTACAAGTAGTATAACTTGAGGAGAAGCATCAGTTTCTGTTTCATCCTCTTGTTGATGGTTTTGGACAATACAAGTGATAATGAACACGGGAATCCCACGCAAGATATACCAAATCCAGAAAAAAAATCCCACCAATAATCCCGAAAGAACACCGTGCCAAGGAGAGACACAAATGATGACTGCGTACACTAACCAGAAAAGGGGTTGCGGCAGACAAACAGACCCCAGCAGTGAAAGAGCCACGAAGAAAGAGAAGTCTCCGGCTCGAACCCGGATACGCTCCGCGGTCACCGAAAGAGGAAGCTTGACCGAGGTGGTGAGGAAGAGCATCAGAACCGCAATGCAAAAGAACCAGCTGTTGAGATTCATGTTGAAAGTGGGGTTTCCAGGTTGGTGGTGTTGGAGGAGGAAGAGGGTGAGGTTGACAAGCGCTGGGACAACAAGGCGCAAATCAAGGTTATACATTCTGATTTCTGACAGAGGAATTGTTAAGCTTGTAAGATTTCCAACGTACAAGTACTACCTTAAACAAGCCTTACTACGTACGGAAGCCACGGAAGGAACTAAGGAAGGTACTAGAATATTAATGAGAGGAATGCTGCCTCCTACCTCCATTTGCGTGGAGTATATACATACATATATGGAGAACTTGACATCATCAGTGGGGCATGCATACGCAACATGAGTGACGCAACACAATCACTCGTTTTGGAAAGTTTCGAGGAAGTTGCCCGCGTTAACTGTAGAGTTTAGTCAGTGGAGGGGATCAGTGCTGCATATCAAACAAGAAAAAGTAGAGACATGCAGAGTCAGTGATGGATTATTAATGCAAAAGAACAGTCAGCTGTTCAGATTCATTCCCCATTCATGTAAGGGCTTAACGGATGTGAATAAGAATTTATTTTTTTATGTTTTATAAAAGCAAAAATTAGTATTTATTTTTTAAAAAGATAATTTTAAATTTAAAAATTATATATTTATATAAATAATTTTTCTATCAATATGGATCTTATTTGATAGATTTCATTGAGATCTTTAATACGATGTAAAAAAAAATTGAAAAACTATTTTTTATGTATATTATTTTTGAACTTAAAAATATAAAATAAACTGTTTATTTGGATTTGTAGAACAACGTACCCTTCTTATTTTTCCTTAAAAAGTTTCAAAATTAAAGTATTTATTTTATAAGAAGGTTTCTAGAATGGGGCTGAAGTGGGCTTCCCTTGGCGGTGTTGGAGGAGAAAGAGGGTGAGGTTGATGAGTGCTGGGACAACAAGGCACAGGTCTAGGTTATGCATTCTGATTTCTTCTAACTGATCAGGATTTAAAGCTTTTTTTTTAATAGGCATCAAAAATTGATCAATTCGGTTCGGTCTAGATCGAAACCGACCAAATTTACCCTTACCCCAATCGAAAATTGAATCGATCGATCAATTTTTTTGGGTAGATATATTTTCTAAAATTTGTAGGGGTGAAACTGCTCAGCTCCATAGTTTTGAATTGAGAAAACTTGTCTACCGATATTCATTAGAGCTGATTTTTAAAAGAATTCCATAAATAATTCTTTTAAAATTTATAATTAATTTTTTGGAGTTCGAAATGGGCCCCACAGGACGTGTAGTGGCCACCCTTGCGGTGATCCTTGATTTTTGCAAAGTTTTCCCTCAAGGCCTGTTTGATAACATTGATAGATGAAAAAGATCGTAAGGAGATGAGATTATGATTGAGATTGGTAATGAGAAGGGATTGATAATGAGTATGGATTGGTAATGGGTATATTTGTTTGGAATTAGATTATTAATATCATGTTTGTTTCGCATGGGATATGATTGAATTGATAGTATATATTTCCATTTTTGCCCTTAGGCCAAATTGAAGGATAACATATAATTACAAAATTAAGTGCTCTAATTTCCAATCTATTTTAATTAGGTGCGAAGATCTTATTTTTTATTATATTATTCTAAAGGCTCATATTTAATTTTTGTCTCTAACGCTCTCATAATTAAGTTTTTGCTCTTTATTTGGGATTCTATAGAGCAAAAATTTAATCATGAAAGCCATAGAGACAAAATTTAATTATGATCTTTTAAAATAATATGATCATATAGCAATATCTTCGCACTAGTTTGAATGAATTAAAAATTGGAGCACTTAATTTTTTAATAATAATTTTTAATACAGTATATAAAGAGTAAAAAAATTAAGTATAATAATTTTCAATCCGTTTAAACCAGTGTGAAGATATTGTTATTCTAATCATATTATTCTAAAGGGTCATAATTAAATTTTGTCTCTAAAACTTTCGTAATTAAGTTTCTATTCCATACGATCCCAAATAGCCAAGTAGCAGAGGGTAATTTGGTAAGCGTAATTTAATTCCCTGGGTTCGGACTATGAATACCAAGTCCCCCAAGGTATTGGTAATATTCCGTAATGAGAAGATTCACATGTTCATAAGACTAATAATCCATATCTTCATTGTGAAAATAAACAAAAAAATTATTAATCCCTTAGAATTATCGGTCCAATTCCAAGGCTACAAGAGATTAACAAATGAGGCCTCAAGTCGTCCCCACTGGTCAGAAAAAGTCAAAAGTAAACCCACTAGATCCAAAAAGCCAAAGGTTCCCCACCAGATCAAAAGATTCCAAATGCCAAGGAAAAAAGTACCCACCCTTACAAACAGTTACGTAGACGAACATGCGGATCAAAGGTGATGAGCACTTCTGCACCACTCTGCACGCACATAAATATATATGTTACACACTAACAATCAATACAGGACGCCTGAATTTTGTGTTAAGTTTGGACTTTTGCTCTCAATTGTTGAATTATATTTTTTATGATTCAAATTTGCAGAAGGTTTATGATCGGTCATAAATACTTTAAATATTCTGCAAATCCGGTCCGTTGAAAACACGGTTCAACGGCTGAGTGGTGGTTCAGACCTAACACAAAATCCGGACTTCCTGACTTGAACCGGACTAATACGTTACATATATTTGACAAATCAACAATGATAAGATACACGGATCAAAAAAATTGACAAGATACAAAATTAGTTTGTAGAATTACTGTCAAGGAAATATAATCTCATATTGTTTGCGAGTGAAATGAGTGATAATATAATATTGGACATTTTCACTCATTGCCCATTGATTTTAAGATGGATAATAAAGTTATCCTCTAACTCCCATCCATTTTTACGGTTTGGCGGAAAGAATAAGCTTTAATTGCAAAATAACATAGAAGCAATAAATAATCATGAACAAGTATTTAGGTTTGGTTTGGTAACAAGTATTTAGGTTTAAAAAATGTCTATGTGAAACCAAATATATATGCAACGGCTAGCTAGAAGAAAGCCAGTAGGATTGGTTAGCGTAGAATGTAGCCAAATGAGAGAGATACCAAAGCTCGATAGCATGACGTTGCACAAGACACCAAAAGAGTGCCCGTGCCACCACTAGGAATTAGGAAATTCAGAGCTTGGTGAATCTAGCCAAGGCCGTCTCATGGGGTAAGCCGGAGAAGCGGCCGCTTTTGGCTTCTGAATTTTGGTCCAAAATTCAGATTCCACTGTAATATAATTTACTTATTAAGATTAGAATGTTTCTAAATAAAAACACAATTGTATCTTATTTTCTTCAAAAATTCTTGCAATAATAGTAGCTTTTTACATTTATATTGTCATAATTGTATCCTTTTAGTTTTATTTTTTTGTTATTTTTGTACTTTTATCATTATTTTTTTTAAATTCATGAATATGTAAGAGGCTCAATATAGGGAATTTATTTCGAGCCTCCAAAATATATGAGTCGGCTCTAGTCATTAGAAAAGTTTCTTATTGAAATAACCCACACCTATAGATGCATACAAAAGGATGTTGGGATTTTGATCCGCCTGAGGTCTCCGCATATTTGCATAAACCCAATCCGTTGCGGAGTATCCACGGGGTCCAAACCATATCACCTAAACCCAATAGACATTGAATGACCCATATCCACTTAAAAGACTAAGCATTGTAAGGACAGATCATTTTTCTATTTATCTGACGTGGGACTAATCAATTCTCCACACATGTTTTCGACAAAGTACTCGTACATGCAGGCACCAACAATAATGTTATTAGAAACAAAAACGAAAGGAAACAGTTACAGGGAAAACTATAACGGTAAACTGGATTAAACAGAATTGGCTGTGGGTCACTTTTCTCATTGGGATTTTGATAGGACTTGAGACAGAGCTTGTTCATTTGGGGTACTCAAAATTTCTGTACGCAATTTTTAATAAATTTTTTCCATCTCTTTTCACTTATTATACTTTAAAATTTCTCTCGAAACTCAAACAGAACAGGGTCTTACTTTTTCTCTCCCCCCTCTCTCTCCCTACAGACACCTTCATAAGGAAAAATTATCCAGTCCTCTGAGCCACCCAATAATTTCTATTCAGATTGAGTTTTGCAACTTGAAATCTGAAGGTTTAAATATTGGATAATGCGAAAGTATCGCTCTCTTGTTTGGAAAAGGCCTTTTGCTGTGGGTCTCTTCTTTTAGTATTGCATTTCGTGTCCAAAATTTGAAAATATCGTGACAGCTTTTTGATTGCAGTATTGGCAACTACAGAACATGTCTTTTATCATAAGGTTAGTCTGATTGGTTGGTAGGTTTAAGTTGATTATGGTTTGATTATTGGAGTCAGGGCATGAGAGTAATTTTTTGTGAATTCCCAACTATCAAAAACACAAAAACTAAGCATGTCTTTTTAAAATAAGACACCAAAATGTAACACCCTTCGTTGTACTAATAGAAGAGACAGATTGTGAAGTTAATTGAAGATTGGGGGAATATATGTGCCGACTTGTATACCACTTGGCCACAAGAAGCTTCTTTTGGTGTTCGTGGTTCAATAAAACTAGACTGGCTAGATGTATCTGTATGTGGTTCGAGCCCATTGTGTCTCAATGGAGATGGCTCTAGGGGATGATTGCCATCTCTTGTGGGCTCTACTCTACCAAAGACAAACATAAAAAAGGT
Organism: Rhododendron ovatum; assembly: GCA_019656835.1. Classification (NCBI taxonomy): domain Eukaryota; kingdom Viridiplantae; phylum Streptophyta; class Magnoliopsida; order Ericales; family Ericaceae; genus Rhododendron; species Rhododendron ovatum. The sequence continues at coordinate 10,784,694 of CM033801.1, forward strand.
CCTCTCCTTTGAGGTGCTTTTTCGTTTCAGTTCAAAGAGAAAAAAGGAAAAAGATACGCGATTTGCATTGAATATGGACAACCCTGGAGTGCTACTACTTTAAACCCCACAAATTTTAGTAAATTGTTTTAGACTTCCAAATCCCCTAGAGCTAAAATAGGACAACCCATCCATTTCCGTAGAGGTCCACTGCGAAATATAAAATGAATCTTATTGGATGGGTATGTATTTCCTTGAGTAATTAATTATTTCATGTCCCAGCTGGGGCATTAGTTTGCGGTGTTTCAAACTCTTCTCTACTACACATTTACATGACCTCCACACACTTTGTGGTATATATATATTTAAAGTCTGCTTCCCATAAGGGATCCAGCACGACCTTACCGTGCGGAACTCCCCTTTTCCGAATGAATTGCGACGATCCGAGCAGCTCAAAGTGATCAGAACGTAATTTTAAGGGTATTCATTGGAAATCAACAAAAAAATGATCGGAAAGGGCTTGATCCGAACAGTTTTTTATTGAACGGTTCAGTAAAAAACTGCTTGGATCAAGCCCTTCCCGATCATTTTTTTGCTGATTTCTCGCAAGTACCCTTAAAATCACGTTCTAATCACTTTGAGCGGCTCGGATCGTCTCAATTATATATATATACACACATACTTTATTTCTAATGAGGGATGCCTCAAGGCCTTACCGTGCGGGACTCCCCTTTTCCGATCGAATTGAGATGATCTGAGCCGCTCAAAGTGATCAGAACGTGATTTTAAGGGTCCTTGCTAAAAATCAGCAAAAAAAATGATCGGGAAGGGTTTGATCCGAACAGTTTTTTATTGAATGGTTCAGTAAAAACTGCTCAAATCAAACCCTTCCTGATCATTTTTTTTGCTGATTTCTTGCGGGTACTCTTAAAATCACGTTCTCAACACATTGAGCGGCTCAGATCGTTGTAATTCGATTTGGAAAGGGGATTCCCCCACGGTAAGGCCGTGCTGCTGGATCCCTCATTGGAAATAAAGTGTGTGTACTATATATATATATATATATATATATATATATAGAGAGAGAGAGAGAGAGAGAGAGAGAGAGAGAGAGAGAGAGAGAGAGAGAGAGAGAGTCATCTTCTTCTAAGAACCATCTTAACTTAATAAAATAAGGACCTCCCTTTTCCGATAGAATTTCGATGATCCAAGCCACTCAATGTGTTCATAACGTGATTTTAAGAGTACCCGCGAGAAACTAGCAAAAAAAAATGACTGGGAAGGCTTCATCCGAGCAGTTTTTGTTTATTTTTTATCGAACGGTTCAAATAAAAACTACTCGAATGAAGCCCTTCCTGATCATTTTTTTTACTGATTCCTCGCGTGTACTTTTAAAATCACGTTCTGAACACATTAAGCGGCTCGAATCATCGAAATTCGAACGGAAAATAGAAGAAATAGAGAGGTCTAAACTGTGTGATGAAAGGGGCACCACATAGTGGTGTCCTAGGGGCGTTGAATATTTTTCCCTAGTTCCTATACTATATGATGAGGACAAACTGCAGGTCAAGGTTATGTACATTCTGACATGATTAGTGTACACCTCCTTCTATGGGACCCACTTAAAGATTCTATATAAATGATTAGAATCTCTTAATTTTTTTTAAAATGTTCTTTTTAGGTCAGCAAATCCGGCGTAGAATCAAATCGAGCATATATTTATCAATATCCAATGGAGTTGATTTTTTACAAAGAAACTTAAAAAAATGTTTTGAAAGTGTTAACGATTCCGATTATTTGTGTAACATTCCGACGGGTGTACATTTGGTGTCTAGGAAATGGTATACTTTACCCATAGTTTTATTGCAACTTTAGTACTCCTATTTCCTTGTGCGTTTGATGTCTGGGATTCTAGATATCCCCTCCATACACTGCCCCGGGTTTTCAGGAAGCTGCCAATTAAATTGGAGTAATTAATTAATTAATTAATTACTCTAAAGCAGTAAAGCAACGTGGTGCGTTGAGTCGGTTGCTTGACGAATGACGGCAGTGACGGATTCAGGGGACCACTGAAGAATCATGAAAATTTCCAATTCAAGTTGTGAGTGACGATCGTGAAAATTTCCAATTCAATGATGGATCCACCTGAGGACAAAGAGAAGCCAAGGCCCCACCGTTCTTTCAAATAGTATTTTTTTAAAAAATTTGAATATAATAGTAGCTCACATGACAATTAAGAAGTATTTTTGAGATTCATATTAAAAAAATATAAACAATTAAAATTGATACGAATATAAAAAATGGACATCCAATTTGAGACAGAGGAAATACTACAAGCAATGTTGACAATTAAAAATACTGGTTATTATAAGACGCAAAAGATATGATTGATAGGCTTTCATATTATATATATATATATATATATATATATATATATTTCCCCATATCACTTGCTTTTCTCTTGTTTTAGATTTAGAAAGCCCCCAAAAAAACAAAAACAAAAACAAAAATTCAATTATTTTCGGTTGGTCTACAAAAACCAACAATATGTGAGTCTTGCAGCATGCTCTATTATTTTCGATGTTTCTCATCTTTTAATATCAATTTCATCTCTTTATAATTTTTGTTCGAAAATATCTTAGAGGCCTCAAATTGGAGTTTCGCTTTGGGCCCCAAAAATATTGAGCCACCACTGAATCACATAGTAATATCAAACATCTTCCAAGTTTCCAACACAGGACCAACTACAAGAAATGCAGCAAAGGAAAATACAAGAAATGCAGCAAAAGAAAATTGCATATCATGTCTTGCAAAATACTCCTACTCAATTATTTTTGGTTCCAGGTTGCAACTTTTCCTTCCTTTTTAGTGGGGCCACCTGTAAATTTTTTAATGTTTACAAAGGCGAGTGATTTTCAAGCTTCTTTTTTTTTTTTTTTTTCATTCGCGGGTTAGAGCTATTAATGGCCATGCACTCGATCTTGATTCTCATGGGAATTTCTATAGGCTAGCCTAAGCCTCGTAGTCGCAGCCTCACGACAACCCCCACTTAGGTGAATCCTCCGAGGGTACAGTGACGGAATGTATCTTGCGAGAAAATCTCGCCTTGGATTCATTAAGGGTTAAAACCAATCCTTAAGCTGTCACTTCACACTGGGCTGATGGATGATTTTCTGGAAATTTTTTTTTTTTTTTGGATAAGCAAATTTGCGCCCAGCATGGCTTACAAGGAAATAGAATCCCTAGCCAAAACTGATAAAACAAAATTCTTGATCACATACATTTAGAAGGACATAACAAGAAGTTTTGATGTCGATCCTAGCACCGATGTTTTTAACGACATGAAAGAGCGTCGGGATTAAAATCAAAATTAGTCTTCTATGTACTCTACGTGCATATGACAAACATTATATTACTATAATTTTTCATTGTATAATTTTAATTTTTCCTAGATTCATTGAATTTTCATATTGTAGTTCATCATTTTAATTATTTTTTACTAGATACCCATTTCAGCACTTCTAAGGTAAAATTCTGATTCCATGCAATAAGGACCATGATTTTTTCTTGTTCCCGCATCTATTCAAATTCAACAGGACCGGACCGGACGTCACTTAATCAATTCGATTCAATTAGCCTAGCCCAACCATATTGTAACCCAGTTCAAGGCCCAAACCAATCCTAACTCAACCCATAAGTCTTTTGGCCCAATGTGTAACCCAACCAACCATGTCCTTTCCTACATAAAACGATTTGGGGAAATGACAGCTCATAATGTGTTTTAATAATTAATATCCCTCAAGGATATTTTCAGTATTAACAAATATTTTTAACTTGTTCTTGACGAATATTAATTATCAAAACATATTCTTGGCCGTCATTTTCCCGAAATAAGATTTTCTCTCACTTGACATGCACAGCAACGAATTTGAACTTTTCCCGTCCTCTTTGTCCCATTGATTGGAGATCAAATCCACTCTCCACCACCCTCCATCATCACTTTCTCCATTCAAAACCACTTCTCCAGTCCTATACTCCATCACCCCACCATCTTATTTTGTCAAAATTAAGTTCTCATAACTCTGTTTATGTCATAATCAAACTAATACTTCCACTTTATATTATTAATCTAGTAATTGCAATTTTGAAGTAACGAAATTTGTTTTACGTTTCAAAGTATGCAGATTCACAATTTTGAGGCAGGGCTTCCAGTAGCTCAGATTGCAGAGAAAGAAGCTAGTCCTCCAACTTTCCGTGCAGTATTCATCTGTCTCCTGCAATTCTTTGAAATCGAGCCAGAAGTTGTGGTCCTAGCTGATATTCCGGTTTCATCTCACAAAACAGTGGATTCGAATCCTGCTATTGGAAGCACAGAGGTTTGCTATGTGCTCTTATTTTTGTTAAACTTAAATTAGCTGAATAACCAGACGAATAGATGATCATGACATTACTGATTAACTCCATTCTTGTATTCCATTTGCAATATATATCCAAATTTTGATACATACCTAATCCTGACCGGTTATGAATAGATATAAACCTTTCCTTGTTTCTTCCTTCTATTTCACCCCAGTTATGGAACAAGAAGTAGAAGCTCTCATAGTCTCTTAACAGTTGCATTTACGGTGACAGAGTTGTGGCATTGCAAGCAGTATTTTCATTTTTCACGGTTGTGATATTTTGCCTGCAGCCTACATGTGTTCTTTCTTCACATGCCATAATCTTGAATGTACAACTATCTACTTATGCAACAAAGGTGCGGAACGACAATTCTTATTGGGAGGATTTGCTTAGCTGCAGATTGAACTGCCGATCGAAAGATTGAACTTGCAACATGGTGAGTTTTCTTCTACTAGCATTTGTGTGTTCTCATAACTAAGTTCTCTTTTCTCCTTTAGCTGTAACCTTGCAATGGTTTTCCGCTTTCTACGACACCATTGAAATTCCAAGTGGACTGTAAGTACAGCTCTTTTGACCACTTACCTTTGTGATGGGCTTCACACGGGTTCTATAGTTCCACCATGAAAATTTTTAAAGCCCAATACTTTAGAAGGTTACCTGCACATTCAAAGTTTGAAGCAAAATTCTTTGAAATTCTTTGATCCACCTTGTAGCCTCAGCTAATCAGCTTTGACCTTGGATTGCTAATGTGTTTGCTAACAACTGAGAATGGCAGACCTCAATTTGGTTCCGTCACATTTGTGTATGCATATATAGAAATGCAACTGATAGATCTCCGCTCCTTAGGACAACAACACTTTGTTATACATGAGATATGGATGAGTTCTTAGAAGATTACACATCTTAATTAAGCAAACTCTGCTGACATTCAAGCATGGACTACCTGAAAACAATGAACCAGACATGACCGTGTTGAATGTTTTTAACTTTTTGTAAGGGCATTTTAGTACCATGATATCAATTTTTGTCGCGGCACACTTTCCTGTTGCTACAATTCATGATAGTACTGGTTCCGGAGAGAAAGTGATCTTGGCTAGCGACTACCTTTCATCCCGAATTAAGTGCGGACACACAATGGCATACACACATTTTCCGTTCGTTACCTTGTGCTTTTACTTGAGGTTCTAAGCATTTGCTTGTGCTGGCATAGTAACTTTTTGAAAATGGTGGATGAAGTTTCGGAAGGAGCCTGAAGTAGCATCTGTGCAGTTGGATAAGATTTCCAAAAATCTATAACTGATCTCCCTATATGTCAGTTGAAGCAGCAGTATAACAAATAGCTGTAAGAATTTCTAATTAGGTACTTTTAATTTTTTTGTGCATTTCTTTTATGTTCTTCTGCCTTTACCCCCGAAATTCTAGTTGATCTTGTGTGGGAAGACGTTTAATATACTGTGAAGTCATATGTGGAGTATTTGACAGAAATTCTATTGGATGGTAAGTGAAAGTCAACACAATTCACAAGATTTCAATTCTACTATGTCATATCGGGTAGGACCACACCCAAAATAGAGTTTCATACACAATCGAATTTGATTATATGTCTATTTTGAGGAATACTACATGTAGCAGCACCAAATTGTTGAGAAAAGGTTCTCTGCTGCAACTATTTTGAGGAAGACAAATGTATTACAACGAGCTGAACGCAACACACATCAATAACAGCAACTTTTTTTTTTGTGGAAGTGGCAAGAAATATACAAATAATAACGGTAATATAACTCACTATGTGCTACTAAAACAGATAAAACGAACTAATGCACACAAGAGAGCAACAACAAAATACATCGTCAAGCCGATCAGGAAAAAAAAAATTACATCGACAAACATTCATATCAAAAGATCCATGTCGCGGTCCAAAAACAGAAATCAACAGAAAAAAGAAAAGACAAGAAGGTATTGACCGTATATATAAATGAGACAACATAAAAACTAAACAGAAATGAGAAAACTACCCTATCTCAAGGAAAAAATTATTCTATGTCCTGGGGCTTGGTAGGTGGGTGCCCCAAACTTCCTCCTCACCGCACATTAGTGGCGCCCCAATAATCACTCGTCTAAAGGCTGCACAACAACAGTAATAAGCTCCGAGGGAGGTTGCTCGGGCAAAATTGGGTTTCCTCTAATGTCAATGTCATCATCTACAACTAAAACTTGAGGAGGAGGAGGATCAGTTTCTGTTTCATCCTCTTGTTGATGGTTTTGGACAATACAAGTGATAATGAGAACAGGAATGTTGCATAAGATATCCCAAACCCAGAAAAGAAATTGCATCAGTAATCCCGAAAGAAAACCGTGCCTAGGAGAGATACAAAGGATGGTTATGTACCCGAACCAGAAAATGGGCAGTGGTAGAAAAACAGAGCCCAAGAGTGAAATAAGCAAGAAGAAAGAAAAGTCTCCGGCTCGAACTCGGATACGCCCAGAAGTCACAGAAAGAGGGAGCCTGACCGAGGTGATGAGGAAGAGTAGTAAAATTCCAATGGAAAAGAACCAGATTTTCCAATTCATATTGGAACTGGGCAGGGAAGGAAGCCAAGGCTTTCCTTGGTGTTGTTGGAGAAGGACAGGGCGATGTTGAGAACTGCTGGGACAACGAACCTCGTATCCAGATTATACATTTTCATATACTGTTATGAGATCGAGCTGCAGAAAGTATTTTGATGTGATCTGTTCTTCTTCGTAGACCCATTATATAGGGCTGAGGAGAAATTTTTGGGTGACGAGTGCCGTGTGGGTATTGAAAATTTTTCCAGAACTGAGGTTGGGGAGTCGTTTTCGGATGGTGACTTTCAAGGATTTATGTTTTATGATGTAGTAGGTTCGTTCTTCTCTCTCTAAACACATCCCTTCTCTTAATTACATCTTTACCAGTGGGTGATTTTCGGATGGTGACTTTCAAGGATTCTTTTTTTATAGTAGTCGGTTCGCTCTCTCTCTAAACACGCCCCTTCTCTTTAATTTCATGTTTGCCGTTCGGATAACCAATTCTTGTCGAAGGTGACTTTCACGAATTCTTCGTTTAGGTGGCCCTATGCTAAGCAATTTTTTTTTTGGGTACTCTTTGTACTTTTAAATATTATTTTTATTCAAATTTTTTTGTATTTGTTAATTTTGCATATCACTTTTTATGGTTTTAAATCCGAAAAGTAAAAAATTATAATTTATATCCAAATATTTTTAAAATATTAAAGATAAAGTCCAAAAAATCAACTTTATCTTGGATAGTTCAAAAAATATTTGGGTAAATGTCATAATTTTTTATTTTTGTAATTCAACTTGATGAGACAAACTGAAAAAAACCAGAAAAGTGAGGTGCAAAACTAAAAAATGTCAAAAAAAAAAATTGAATAAAAATAAAGTAAAAAAAATGCACTTAGCGGAACGACATCTCATCTGATCACATCTCACGAATTCTTCTTTTTCTAGTTACATGTTTGCTATTCATATCTTCACCACTTCAATCCTCTCCGCCAATAAGCCTTGGCTTGGCGTGATTAGGGCAGAGCTATGTTGGGATTTGGGATGGTCCTGGCTTCCGAAGCGTTCAAATTTAAATTTTTTTTATTTTGTGTATATTTAATTTTGAATATTATTTATAATTATTTGTATATAACTACTTATAATCTTAATAATTTTGGTTTGATTTGAAGTAGTCTAAAAAATCATTTCAATGTATAAATGTAATGAATTGGAAAACAAAAACAATATGATATAAAGTATACGTTTCGATAAAAAATATATGTATGTTAAACTGGCTCTCTCGAGATCAAAATTTTGGCTCCGCCACTGGACGTGATCCCAAGCTTTCCTTAGTGGAGGCGGGAGTTGGAGCCCCGCAAGGGGCATGGGGGGGGTTCAGGGTTATGGATAACTTCTGAACTCCCAGCGAACTAACTTACTAACCCCTTACCCCTTAACAATCCTGGAGATCCTACAGGGCGCCCTATAGGGCAAATCTCAGACGTCCGTGTGTGTTTTCAACGGTCCAGATTCAAATGAAACTCTTCCAAACACTCACCAACCGTTGTGATATGCATTACACACCCTGTAGTACACCCTGCACTATAGGGTTTCCGGATCCCCCCTTAACCCACTCGTGTATAAACTATGACCAAAAAAAAACTAAATCTTCTCTTAATTACTTTCTCCGTCCTAATTTAATTGTCACTTTTGAAAGTTTGTGCCACATTTTAATTGATAATATATTATAATTTGTTTTATGTGATTTTAAAATTATTGTATTATATAACAAATCAAAATCTATCAAATAATATTCATATTAGATACAAAATTCATTACTAATTTAAAAATATAATTAGTTTTTCTTATTCAGTTAGAATATATATAACTAGTTTTTCTTATCCAATTAGAATAGAACTGGGACAAGCAAATTAGGACAGAAGAAGTACATCTTTGCCATTCGGAGCACCAAATAATTCTTGGACCATTAGCGGAGTGAAAAGGTACTTCCATTCGGATGGTGATTGGACCATTAGCGGAGTATAATTCTTCTCTTAATTAGTGCTCCAACTTTTCCATTCGATAGTGAATGTAACCTGTACTTCTCTCAATTACTACTGTACATCTTTGCCATTAAGAAAGTGAGTGATTGTCACGAATTCCTCTTATTTACGTCTTTGCCATTCTGATGGTGACTTTCACGAATTCTTCATATTGTCGGTTCGTTCTTCTCTCTTTAAACACGCCCCTCAAGGTTGTTAAACCTGCACCGTACTGAATTTATGAGAAATCGGTAACTTTACCCTCAAATATCGTTCCCGTTCAAATATCGGAGCTTATTAGCGGGTAAACCCGATACTTGAAAGGGGTGGGGCAGGAGTACCTATGAATTACCTGGTCAAGGTTCGGGGTGGGATCAAGGGCGAGGCTAAATTTTCAAGTCGGGGTTGGGGTGCGGCAAAACTCGCCCCGTCGCCATTCCTATTGCACGCCCCCTGGACTTTGGAGTTTCACAATTATACCCCAATATATTTTAAGGTGTTTTCATTATCCCCTTAAAGAATTACACTACTGTCTCTTTATAAGAAAAAGTTAGCAAATCAATCTCTCTTATTTTGGTCTCAAAAGTACCAAAAGTAATCCCTAATTAGTATTCTTCATTATTTAGAAAACATGGGTATTCAAAAAAACATGTCTATTGATATGTGATTGAACTGATTTTTTTTTACAGAGATTCCATAAAAAAATATATAAGAATTTATGGATAATTTTTTGTATTTTTATGAGCCTCAAAGTGGGCCCTACATGTAGCGATGAAAAAGAGTGGTGGAGACGGTGCGGTGATCCTAGACTTAGGCCCCGTTTCCACTAACAAAAAGTGCTAAAAATTTAATGCATTTTATCATCTCATTTTCACTAACAAAAAATAAGAAAAACCTAACGCATTTTATCAACTGGTTTCTACTAACAATTTTTTTTTACCAACTCAACAACTGTTTTACTTACATACACAGAAAAAACTTGTTTACTACCAAAAATAACGTGCCATTTCTCAACAACTTATTCACTACCGAAATCATCTAACAATTTTTCAACCATAAATAAAAATTTACAAATTTTTCACTGCCGAATATACTCCTTAATGAAAAACCAAATGCCAAGAAAAAAAGATTCCCACCTCAAAAAAGGTTACGTGTTGACGAACATATATATATATTTTTTGATCCTAGACGAACATATATTTGACACCACAGATTTGAGGGGAAAAGGATCAGGTGGCCCGTGGCCCCATCACTTTGAATAAACCAGTTTCATTTTTAAGTAGTACTCTTTCCGTCCTAAAAAAGATGACAATTTTTGAAATACGTGTTATTTTTTTATCGCTTATATATTTTAATTCATAATATTTTTTATGAGGTTAAAAATTTTGTATAATAGAACTAATCGAGAACTATCAAACAAGATTTATATTACATATTTTTTGAGATTCATATTGAAAGATATAAGAAATTGAAATTAACACGAATATCAAAAATTAACATCCATTTGGAACGGAGGGAGTACCGGAGAATTTTTTATCCATGTGGATTGTGGACCGGTTCGTGCCAGATTCTTTCTCAACATACGCAAATTTAATTTTATTCACGAGAGTGAACATTTGTCCTCCTTTTTATTCATTAAAATGATGTGGACTACACCACAAAATGATATTATGTTTATCAAAAAATGTATGCATGACATCACTTTGTATCGAGATTTACATCATTTCAACTAATATGATAGAGGGTAACATTCACCCTCTTTTTAGTAGAGCGAATAAAATTGCACTCCAACATACACACTCATAGACTTATTTTTTCTTCATATTTTATAATAGCGGGAGTTAGTGAGAAATTAGTCAACGAGACTATCCATACCCTGAAATTTCAAACCCTGCCCCTTGTGGAACTCGAACATTGGTCTCCATGGAGGAAAGAGATGAGCAAACTATCTCACCAAGAATGGTTTCTCATACGCACTCATAGACTTATTGACAAGCAATTGTGCACCAATCACATCACATTGACAATCAATGGTTCGAGTTCTAAAAAAATTATTTGCTAGAATAGTTTAACTATTCACGCAATTAGTTTTTTTTAAATTCAGACCGTTTAAAATTCCATAAGTACAGCCAAGGTACCCTAAATTTCTACGATCTCTATCTTTCTAGCCCAGCCCTACCGCTCGACAGAGATGATAGCATCTGTCGTAGACTTGTAAATAAAGCTTAGTCTATATAGTTTCCCTCCTATGTTGGGCTAAGAAGCACGGATATGGAATACATATACGATACGGATACGTGATTTTTTCAAGAAAGTAAGATACGATACGTTGGGGGATGCGTGGAATATATAATTAAATAAAAAATATTATCTATATATATACAAATTTTCATTCCTAAAATTCCATTAATGAATAAAGTTTTGCATTCCTAAAAAAAAAAAGAGACATAGTAAGGATTTCGGTTAATAAAGGTTACGGTCCATTGTTTAAAAAAAAAATGTGTGAGAGAGAGAGATGACTGACGCGAGAGAGAGATGATATAGATATATATACTGTATATACACAGTAAACAGCCAGAGAGATGAGAGAAGAGAGAGACGACAGACAGAGAGAGAGAGACGAGAGAGGAGAGAGAGACAAACAGGTCAGAGAGAGATGAGAGACGATCGTATTCTTTCTTTCTTCCCAACTGTTGTTTAAAATTGTTCCACCGTGTAGATAACGACACTCAATAGTGTTGGGAACTGATTGCCTTAAACATCTCTGCTTCTCCTTTGCCAATCCCAGTTACTTACTAAATACAGAACACCATTGTCTAGGAAGAATAGCTCTTGACTTACTTAAGTTTGATTTCTTTTCATTGATATCAGAGCTCAAGTCTTATTTGTGGTATTTCTCTTATAGTTATTCTCTCCAATCTGGAATCAATATTGCTACTGTGTACCAAGGAAAAATAATATTCACTTGTTTAAGCATCAGGGCTAATTTATGACTAAATATTATAGGACCATCCGACCATGCATCACAAAGATAAAAGAATGAATCTTAGGCTCTTATGCAGAAGTTGAGTATAACTACGGACGACCTGGCCTAACAAAGAAGGCTACTTATTCCACTATCTTATTAATCAAAACCAAGTTAGCTAATTACTTTGAACATCAGTTTTTGGTATAGCTATCCCTGTGATATGCTAACCCAATGCATGGCCTGTGTAATAGTAAATTTTTTTTTTTTTGAACAGAAAAAAATATTCTATTAATCTTTGAATGTGAAATACAAAGACGATAAGGACCAATGAGAAGGGCATCGAGTGCCCATCCGAGACCCAAACCCTTGATTGGCAAGATGCCAACTAAAAAAAACCCCAAGGGACAAAGCCCAACACCTAAAACACCTTAATGCCCAAATGAAACAGTAGTAAATATTAGTTGGACTATGGATGACTGAACCCTGGAGATTCCAATTAAGGATCTTTCTTTTGAAAATTTGTTGTCGCGCCTTTCCGTATCTCTGTACTTAGCCAAGATCACATTTTCATATTGAAAGTGGTTCATTCTCGTACTTTGTCTTTTTCTTGTTTTCTTGAATTTGATCATTCCAATTTGCAGTTCTAATTTGGACCTTCCAGTTGCTATTCAGATTATTGTGCTGGGTGCTGGCATATCGACCATTATGCTATTGCTACCTATTTAAGTTTTCATGTGTGGAATACTGTTTTTTGAATTATTGTATTAGTGATTGAATACCTTCTCCAACACTCACTCTTGAACATGTTCTGAAATCATGTTTCTTTTGTTTTCACAGCTTCCCAAAAACATTTGGTAATTCATTTCCATTATTTACACCCTGATAGAAGGTTGTTCTTGAAGATGTATTGGTGGAGCTAAATTCTTGAGCAGTTATACCTTCATCCTAGACCCATGTCACCAGTCTCCTTAACATTTGGAGTATGATACATCATATAATTATTTCAGGAAGCAAGCGCAGTATTGCATAAAAAGAAAATGTCAGTATGAGGCTATGAGCTATATAATATCAACATCAGCAATGGTTGTGCAGTTTCTTATTTGCCTTCTTCATGTTGGTGCTGCGGAAGCAAGTGCTTTGACGCTACATAATGGTCACACAATTCAAGCATTTACAGTCATTTGGTTTGATTGTAGATAGAGTGCTTATGTTTTGTGCCAAAAGTTAATTTCTGGTCGCCGGTTTCACTTGTACTCTGGAGGCCCTATGTGAAATCAAATTTGATTCTTTATTTAGTAAGATCTTGCTTTCTTCATGCAAGAAGGAAAACCTTATATTATATGGTTGTACCTTCACTGGAGCCCGTAAAGTCTACTCCTAGCTTCCATTTCATTTTTTACTTCATTTGCTGTCTGCTTGTTTGCTCAAGATTTCTATTGGACATGCTGTAATTGCACTGTTGGATATGTGGGTTAACTGCAGGATTATAATCACCATTTGATGTTTTCATTGGCATAGATCAGTAGCTTGCTTACCGAAGCAATAAGCCTTTAATCACACTATACGTGGAGCATTGATTATGAGCTTCAATGTAATGATCTATGTATGTATTACTTTCCAGCTTTAATCATATACATGTATATATGTGTTTGTTTTTATAACAATCTTCAAAACAACAAAAAATACCCAACAATTCAACAAAGATCCCTAAGCACCTTTAATTATTAGACCAACGAGCATGACCATACGCACGTAGCTATACCTCTAGTATCACTAATGACAGTGATTTCTTTAAAAAATCAGTGAAGACTTTCAAACAGATGTTTAAGACACCGTTCATCTAAGGGTTTTGGATTTTAATCATTATCTTATTTATCTCCAATCAATATTTTCTCTATCTCTCTCCAATCATTATCTATATTTTCAATCATTACTTTATTTCTGTCTACACTCATTACCTATAAATCCAAATCCAAAATCCCAAAATGAACAGATCTGAATGTTTCTATACGCCAACCTCTAATTCTCTACATGACATAGTTCTGTCGATTCCATAGAGATACTACAGTAATCAGTCACTGAAATTAGATTCAGCAAAACACACTATTGTTGTTGTTGTTTTTTTCCAAAAGTGAGAAGATTGCATTGATAAACGAAATGAAGATCATTACAAAAAATATGGACAAAGTTAAACTAATCGTCTAATAAATACAAATGAGTAAATCACAAGGCAATCGATGTCTTTCATCCTAATCCGGGTATGGCCTGACACAACAGCGACACTTTTAAACGGCTTAACATCTAATTAGGAGTCTCAGACTAGAAAAAGTACAAAATTAAGAACAAAAGACACCAGATACTCAGACGATCAAATGCACTCCAACCAAGTATGAATGCACTAATGAACTCCAAGAACTACAGATCTGCTAAGCCGCCACGAGTTGCCCCTCCAAAGATATCGTGTAGGGATAGAACGCTAAAGTACAAATATCATTGTGAAGCAATCTCGATTGAGAAAACTTGATCTATAGACAAAAAATCATCCAAAGACGAAACTAATAATTCTCGTAAAACGACAGACAAAACTCTCACAAATCAGACGACAAATCGTTGATCTAGAGAGACAGAAGAAAAAGAAACAAAGAAAGGAAGTCGGAATAGTATGGCATTTCCCTTCCGCCGCCGTACACAAGTATGGAACTCACAAGAGTAAAGGGAAGGGAGAAGATGAGCTGTGGGAGAGAGAGATAGAGATAGGGTTAGCCGTAGAAAAGGGAGAATCACAACAACACAACACAACTGTTTTGTCGCCGTTACAATAAGGATGACACGCCAGCGACGAGCGAAGACCAAAATTAGGGCCTAAAGAGCAGAACACAGTGTACTGGTCTGCAAAACACAAAATACACAACACCTATGTTATCACCGGAAGATAAAAGGCCAATATAAGGCCTAGAGACGCCGATGACAAGCGTAGGCCAACAAGGGCCTAATGAACAGAACATAGTGTTGAGTGTGTGGGAGATGTGTGTGCGACCTGAAACTAGAACCTAACAAACACAAGAACAAATGAAGCGAAAGCAAATACAATACAAAAATCACCACCGCAGAAACTAACCGACCAACCCCAGTACACATCAGACTACAGCTGACTTATTACAAAGCCTAAATTAACGCATCACCGGATAACCACAACCAAATCCTGGCAACTGAAGACGACCAAACTGGTAGTTGGATCGCGCCCATTTTGAACAGTGGCCGACGCAAATCAGGTGACCATTAAAACAGAACAAACCTTAGCGCGAAATCCTTGTTCCGCCCACAAGACCCCATCAACCGAAGACGACCAAATCGCTTACCGGATCGCGCCCATTTTTAACGGCAGCCGACACAAATCATTAGGCCATTAAACCAGAACAAACCTCCACGCGAAACTCTTGCTCCTCTAGGAGCTCCCAGCATACCTGCAACAACACAACTAAAGCACCCATCAGCCACGCACTTGAGAAAAAAGAAAAATGGAAGACCGATCAGACAGGGAGGGGAAATCGGAAGGGGGAAGCCGTTCGGGTTTTATGAAAAGACCAATCGATCGGAAAAGGGAAAGGGCAATCGGAAAAAAGGGTTCGATCAGTTGGGTATTATTAATGCATTTCTATTGTGTTCCTAAAAAAAACAACGCAACACTATTTTTGAGGAAAATTCAATTATGTTTTTCTTTTTCTTTTTTTGGCTGTTTTGGAAAGTTTCCAAGTTAGAGGCATAAGGTACGGAAAGACTGGCAATAATAACTTATTCAATATGTGCGGATTAAAAATAAAATAAAATAATGTTTGATTAAAAATAAAAACAAAAACAAAAAAATATGGAACAATTAAATTCTACTACTATTTTATTTGTACGGCTGAGTGTCATTGAGGAAATTATGGTCGTAATCCAAGCTTATCCAGAATTTTAAACAAACATGGTAGGAGTATTAGCAAAGATTATCAAAAAGGGTAAAAAAAAAAGTCATGCGGCGCGTATCTCTGGTTTCGTATAGTCAACATTGTAACTACTCTTCGCTGCCTCTCCCTAACAATCCAAGAGTGTGTAGAATTATATACGCACGGATGACAGTATCAGGTAGGATGACAGTATCAGACAGTATCAGGTATCATGTAGGATGACAGTATCAGGTAGTATCAGGTAGGATGACAGTATCAGGTAGGATGACAGTAACTGTTTGGATTTTTTTTTTGCTCAAATGGAAATTCAATTATTTGGATTGTTGAATGTGTAAAATTATATATGCACGGATTATTTCTAGGGGAATTTTTAGGCCGGCCCAAAAATTAGGTTCGGATTTAATTTAATCCTGCATAATTATTTATATTTTTTATTCCAATCATGCACCTTCATGCGCATCAGCGCACGGAACTAGAGACCATCTAGTATAGAAAAATTATCCAATGCTCCATGAACATTGGTGCACTATTAAAACATTATTTAAATTTTAAAAAGTCATATTTTGTTGTAGATATTCATTTTTTAAAAAAGTTATACTTTTTGGAACCTATTCGATGATATCTACTAAACAAGATCCATATTGAATATGAAATTATGTAAGATTAAAAAAATATCATTTACTATGAGAACTCTTTATGAGAACTGTTTTTATGAGAATTATTTTTATGAGAAGTGTCTATGATAACTATTTCTATGAGAATTGTTCCTATAAGAATTATCTTTATGAGAAATATTTCGGACAAAAATATCCTTGGCTCTGTGAACTGATTAAGAGAACTGTCAATTCTCATAGTCAGTTCTATGAGAACTACTCCCTTCGTTCCAAAATGAGGGACCTTTTTGGGGAAGCGTGTCATTTTCAATTGCTTATATCTTTCAATGTGAGTGTTAAAAAATATGCAATATGGATCTTATTTGATAGATTTTAATAAGTTCTATTAAACAAAGTTTTCAAAATAACATAAAATTTCATAAATCGGAAGATATAAGCATTTTAAAATGACACAAAATTCCAAAAAGGTCAGTCATTTTGGAATGAAGGGAGTATGTGAAATGGCTATGTGAATGAAAAATACACAGTTCAAATAGTCTCAAGAATGAAAAATACACAGTTTAAATAGTCTCAACATACACTAAAATACACAGTTCTCATAGAAAATACATAGTTGTCATAGAAAATACACAGTTCTCATGGACAATACTCAATTTTCAAAGAAAATACATAGTTCTCATAGATAGTTATCATAGACAATACACAATTTTCATAAAAAAATACATAATTCTCTTAGAAAAATACATGGTTCTTATAGACAGTTCTCATAGAAAAATATATAATTCTCATAGAAAAATATGCTGTTTCCATAGAAAATACACACTTCTCATATATAATACACAGCTCTAATAGAAAATACACAGTTCTCATATAAAACACACAATTCTCATATACAGTTCTTACAGAAAAATACACAATTCTCATAGAAAATACACAGTTTTCATGGATAAATATACAAATCTACTAGAAAGTACTCATGAACTATGGTTACGAGAACTGAGACTATGAGAACTATATTTTTAGAATCAATTACTGAATCATATTATTTCAAATAAAAATACTATTGGATATGTGAACTGGCTATGAGAAATGCCAAGTCTCATAGTCAGTTCTATGAGAACTACTCAGTTCTTATAGAGAATTGGCCTTGTGAGCTGAGTTATGATAACTGGCTATCTAATTGTCAACTCTCATAGTCAGTTCTATGAGAACTGCTAGTTTTCATAGTCAATTATATGAAAATTGGCTATGAGAAGTAATTGTTCTCATATAGAAGTTTTGTAAACTGATTATGAGAATTAAATTATGTGAACTGGCTATATAAACTAAAAATATATATTTCATATATTCTTACCATACACTAAAATATACAGTTCTCATAAAAATATATATAGTTCTCATAGAAAATATACGGTTCTAATAGACAATTCTCATGGACAATACACAGTTCTTATAGAAAAATACGTAGTTCTCATAAAAAAAATATACAGTTCTCATTGTCAGTTCTCATAAACAACACACAGTTCTCATAGAAAAATGCATAGTTCTCATAGAAAATATACACATGAATAAAAATTGAACAAAAATAAAAAGGTAATCAAATCAAATATAGTTATAAATGTTCTCACCGTCATGTCTTCAAAAAAGTAATCAAAGTAAAAAAAAATAATAATTCACATAGGAAATAAATTGATTTAGAATTGAATTTTTAACTGTCAAGTCTCGTAGAAAAATACACACTTCTCATAAAAAATATACTTGTTTACATAGTCTCATCACACACTAAAATACATAGTTGTCATAGAAAATACATAGTTCTCATAGAAAAATACACAATTCTCATAAAAAATACATAATTCTCATAAATAATTTTTAAAGAAAAATACACCGTTCTTATGGACAATACACGATTCTCATAAAAAAAATACACAATTTTCATAAAAAAATACACAATTCTCATAGACAAATGCACAATTTTTGTGGACAATATATAGTTCTCATAGAAAATACACAGTTCTCAAAGATAAATACACAATTTTCATAGAAAATACACAATTTTCATGGAAAAATATATAGTTCTCATAAAAAATACACACAAATAAAAATTGAACAAAAAAAAATCAAAATCAAATATGAGAGGTTGAAAATACATAAATTTGACATTTAACAAAAAAAACATCTACAAAAAATTGACTGTCATTGACGGATGGCCTAGCATTCAACAAAAAAATCGACTGACATTCAACAAAATATCTAATCAACAAAGATTTCTACCCTTTCTCTGGCATCTCTGGCGTGGATCTCAAAAAATTTGTGTTCTGAAATCCGGATCTCAAAAAATTTGGATTCTAAAATTAGATCGGAGAAATACCAGTGGGCCTCCATCTCGTACGTCGTCTTCACGTTCAAGCTCCGACAAGAACCATGGGCAAAGCGATGATGAACTACGTACAGTTTGTGAAATTGAATTGAAACGGATCTAACAGTCGATCGGAATTGGAGAAGATGGCCGGAGTGGAGTTGATTCCCGAAGAATACGGATATGTGATCCTTACCCTCGTCCTCTACTGCTTCCTTAACATCTGGATGGCCGAACGAGTCCTCAAAGCACGCAAAATGTATGCAACTTTCTTGATCTAAATCATATCAATGGTAGTATTATTTGATAATGAAAAATCTCTTTACCCTATTGTATCAATTCAATAGCATACAGATCGATGATGGAGAGAGAGAGAGAGAGAGGAGGTTTATCATCTTCAGAGGGAGAGGGAGAAGGAATGATGAGAATGAGTTGACGATGCGGACTAAAATGGGCAAAAAAATCATAAGATAACATATCCGAACCTATGCAGGCTTGGGAATAATATTCTGGGTTGGGATCAAACCAAGTCTAAAAATCAGGACCGGCCTCTAATTATACATTATTTCTATTTAAACTATCGCCTCCACAGAACTAGCGGTGACTTTTGGGAAATCTTGCAGCCTGTACCACCTCTGTTGGGAAATCTCAACCATTTGTTTTGAGAAAAATTAAGAACCCTGCTAATGGTACAGATAAAAAATCTGTACCAGTGAGAATAGATCCATTTTGGATCTATTTTGGGTTTCGAAAAAATGATCAAAAACGCTCATTTTGTTTAGAACATATATTTTAAAGTCTCTGAAAAACTTCAACTAAATTCGACACCAACAAAGATATTTACGAAAC
This sequence comes from Rhododendron ovatum, assembly GCA_019656835.1. Taxonomy (NCBI): domain Eukaryota; kingdom Viridiplantae; phylum Streptophyta; class Magnoliopsida; order Ericales; family Ericaceae; genus Rhododendron; species Rhododendron ovatum. The sequence continues at coordinate 10,804,376 of CM033801.1, forward strand.
ATCCTAATTTGCTTCAAAATTTGGGCCTGTATTCTGAGACAAAATTAGATGTTTTGTAAATCCCTTTAACGATGTCGGATTTAGCTGAATTTTGGTAGTGGACTTTTAAATATTTATTATGTTATTGATTGAACTTAATTTCCTTTTCAAGCAAAATAAAGTATAATTTTGTAAAAAGTGTACAATAGTGAATAAAAAGATGAAAAAAAAAAAGACATGTAGGAAAGAGAGTTAAAGAGACAGGTTGGTTTTATTTTAGGTAACTACATTCCTATCTTATATAGTATAGATAGATGTACTTGTATAAGCTTCTTCTTTCAACGAGAATTGGCTAACGGATTTAACAAACCTTGCTCAACATCCCTAAATTAAAAAGTTGCAAATAAATATATGAAAACGATAATGCCAAAATTGTTTTTATTTGTGCCAAATTTTTTGTGCATAAAAGTTGTGTACCTTGCACATGGTACAAAAGTTTTATGCACTACAGTTTCGGTACAAACAAATCAGTTTTGCCATTAACAACACCCATGTCCTAGGAAGCAGAATAGTCGAGATGTGCATGAGTTGATCCAAACACCCTTTACCGTCAAGGCAAAAAAAAAAAAAGACCAAAGGAGCAGTAGCAGAGCCACTTGAGGAGGAGTAGGGGCACGTGCCGTCATGCCCCCACTGAGTGCTTCGGTGTTCTATGGTCGAGTCTCGGCTTTGGGCCTGAAATCTCTAAATAACATAATAAAATTGGGTCTTGGTTTGGGCCTATAATAATCATTGAAAATGGGCTCCCCGTACTTGGGTTGAATTGAGACTGCCTTCATTCCTATACAGGCAACATGATTGGGTGAGATACCTGGTTTTCCCCAGCTTCTTCGATGGCGGTTCCTCGCCGGTGGCTCCGATTAATTGCCCGACTATTCCTTCATGTGTGTTTTTTTATCAGCACGGCTATAATGGTATAATAAATTCCGATTAGGTAATTTTTAATTTTTTTTTTGCTGCATTTCTTTTATTTTCGTATGCCTTTACCCCAAAATTTTTAGTAGATCATGTGTTGGAAACTTGGAACATGTTTGATATAGTGAGTCATAGTGCCGGATCAAATTTGGGGGCTTAGATCAGCGAAACTTCAATTTGAGGCCCTTTACATATTTTCGAACAAAAATTATAAAGAGATAAAATTGATATTAAAAGATGAGATAAATCGAAATTAATAGGGCATGGTACAAGACTCATTCTTGGTTTTTGCAGACCAACCGAAAATATGAGTGGAAGAAGTTTAGAAAATATGAAACTTTATTTGAACTTACTAACAAAAAATCGTAGACGTAAAATAGCTCGTTTCAATTTTTATTTTTTTTGGCTTTCTAACGATAGAATTCTTTTTATTCCAATCCCATTCTAACAAAAGAATTGAATCGATCAGCTGCAATAACGAACACTTATGGATAGTTTTCTTATTTTTCTTACTGCAAAATTATCAGTAGTAGTTAGGGGTGGCAAATTAGACCCAGACCCATTAATCAACCCAGACCCATCTATTAAAAAATAGACACAACCCAACCCAATTATTAATTGGGTCAGAATGGGTCCAACTCATCTAACCCATTTATTAATTGGGTTTAATTGGGTTTTAATTGGGTCAACTTAAATGACCCAATGGGCAAGGAGTATAACCCAACAAAGAAACCCTTTTAATCTTTTATCAATCGATATTGATCTCCTCCCTTCCTCGCAAGTCTCAACCTCTCTCGCCGAGCGAATCGTTTGTCCTTCTGAAGCTTCAGCCTTCAGGTACGTCTCTCTCTCTCTCTCTCTCTCTCTCTCTCTCTCACACACATCTGGGATTTGTTCAAAAGCCCTAATCTCTATCGAAACCCTAGACCAATTTCCTCTGGTTGAAGTAGTAGTGGGTTGTGGTTCTAAAACTCTCGTTTGATTTCGGAAGGACATGGGACTATGCCTGTGCTTCTCGTGTTTGATTCCAGTTAAACAACCCACTTGGACAAACCAGAGGAAGTTGGTTCTTCAATTTGGGTCTGTTCTTCTCTGCAAAAAAAATATTTAGGAAACTCTGTGACTAAACTTAATTGTTGTTTTGAATTTTATCTCTTTGGGCTAATCCTGAAACTATTTTTCTGCATGAAGAATTTGAAGAGGTGCGATGGAGGAAGAATTGGGAGAATTTGAAGAGTTTGAAGTGGTTGATGAGTCTGCTTCAAGTGCTACGAGGAAATTTAGATGCACGACATCTTCAGTGTGGACAGAATTTGATAAATACAAGGATGGTTCTGGGACAGAAAGGGCAAAATGTAAAAGGTGTGATCACAACTATCTTGCTGGTGAGAGTGGCACTAGTAATTTAATCCGTCACTTGAAAAAAATGCATAAAGACGATGACACTTTGTTCGATAATCAACCGTTGAATCAGGAAATTTATAGGGAACTGCTTGCAAAGGCCATTGTTGACCATAATTATTCCTTTTCATTCGCAGAACATGCAAGCAATAGAAGGCTTCATGCTTATTTGAATAGGGATGTCAAATTCATTTCAAGAAACACTGCAAAATCAATTGTCGGGAAGATGTACCAGAGAGAAAAAGAATCTCTTAAACATGCTTTAGAGTTAATCCAGAGTAAGATTTGTCTCACCTCTGATTTATGGTCATCACTCACATCTGATAAATATATGGTTTTGGCTGCACACTATGTGGATGAAAATTGGGTTTTGCAAAAGAAGATTTTGAGCTTTTCTAATGTGCCACCACCGCGTAGTGGTGCCATTTTAGCTGATAGATTGATTAGTTTGCTGAAAGAGTGGGGTATTGAGAAAAAAATATTCACCATTACTTTGGACAATGCTTCTTATAATGACACGTTGGTTACTAACTTAAAGAAGCACCCTTCTTTTGGGCCTTGTCTACCTTGTAACGGTAATTTCTTTCGTGTGCGTTGTGGAGCACACATCTTGAATCTGATTGTTCAAGACGGCTTGAAAGTTATAGATAAAGTTGTGCATAACATACGTGAAAGTGTTAAATATGTACGAGGTTTCGATGCTAGAAAGTTGAGGTTTGTTGAATGTCTTCGAGAACTTCCTTTCACAACAAGCAAGAAAGTTTGTCAAGATATGCCAACGAGATGGAATTCAACCTACACGATGCTTGAGACTAGTCTCAAGCATCGATCTGCCTTTCTCCACTTGAGCATGATTGATCCATACTATAATACTTGTCCCTCGGAGGAGGAATGGAATATTGCAGAGAAAATAGCAAGGTTCTTGGAGCCATTTTTTCATATCACTACTCTCTTTTCAGGCTCTTATTATCCTACTGCAAACTTGTACTTTCATAGTGTGTGGAGAATTCAAGTGCGCATTTTGAAAGAATTAGAAAGTGAGGATCAAGTAATTCAAGCAATGGCAAAAGTTATGAAAGAAAAATTTGGTAAATACTGGGATTGTTATAGTGTTGTGTTGTCGTTTGCTATCATTTTAGATCCCCGATACAAGTTACAGTTCGTTGAGTTTTGTTATGAAAGGCTCTATGGCAATGAGGCGGTTAGTTGGGCGAAGATTCTTCGTGACAAATTATATGTCATTTTTAAAGGATATTTGCAGCACTCTACTGGAAATTCAAGCACTATGGCACAAATGTCATCTTGTGGAACACCTGATTGTGATACTAGAGATGATCTTGAGGGTTTTGATACATTTACGAGCCGACTTGTAGGTCCAAGTATAAGCAAGTCACAATTAGATATTTACTTGGAAGAGAGCAGACTTAACCATAGGGAACATGAGAACTTGAATGTCCTTGGATTTTGGAAAGAACAGTGTCATCGTTTCCCAGAACTTTCCCTGATGGCTCGTGATATACTGAGTATCCCTATTACTACAGTGGCCTCTGAATCGGCATTTAGTATTGGTGGTCGCATACTTGGTAAGTATCGAAGTTCTCTTTTACCACAAAATGCCGAGGCTTTGCTATGTTCCCGTGATTGGTTATTTGGAGTACCAGGTAAATCTCTCACAGTTTAGTTTCTTGTATTCGTCCAATTTTTTAAGTAATTGTATATTGAACTCTATTCTTGTTTGTTGCTTCCTTACTAGATGCACAAGATGAAGACGAACGCTTGGTGGAGGATCTTGAGAACTTGTGCATTTCTCAATCGGATGCACATATGGATGATGAGTAAAGTGGAGCTAATTGGACATCCAAAAACTCTGACAGAAAAACTTATTCAGGAAGCCCTTTAGCGGTTGTTAGTACTGCTCAATATTTGAAATTCATAATTCTCCATTGTAGCATCTCAATTGTGGCCAGGAGGGTACTAGTTATTGAGTCGAGTATTTGTGATTGCTTGTTTGAGTCTATCGTGCAATTGCTGGGTCTCATCTAGAACTCCTACTGTTTTTTAGTGTTAAATGTTAACCAAAGGAAAGTAATATATACAGAAAAATTCTATTTTTCTACAAATTTTGCCCATAATGTTTGACCAGAATGGTAGCGGCGACATTCTTGCAATGAAAAGGCATTTCATGAGCTATGTTATTTGAAGTGCTAGCGTACACGGTACAACTCAGCCTCGTGATTCTGTGTATGTTAAGTGTTTTCTTCTTTCTGTATTTTCTGCTGTTTGTATAGGATTAGCTAAACTCAAACTGTAGTAGTCTCAAACTCGATCACAAAAAAGTTGAAAGTCACTTAGTTCGTTTTCCTTTTTTCCCTTTAGAATGTTTCTGAATAAGGATTTAAGAATTGATTTGTTGAGGGGCAAGAAAAGGCAAGGAAAATACGCCTTGAACTCCTACTGTTTACAGGGGCAATATGGTCATTTTAATGTACATTGGTATTTTAGCCATTTTAAATTTTAGTATATAGTATGTAATTGGGTTAATGGGCGGGTCGGGTTTAATTTTAAATAAATGGGTCGGGTCGGGTATGGGTAATTGAACTCATAATTAATGGGTCTAAATGGGTCAATGACCCATTAAAGACCCAACCCACTTGCAACTTGTCCATTTTGACCCAAACCCGCCCATTTGACACCCCTACTAGTAGTCAATCTATACTCTGTTTTGTTGTGCCCCCGTTAAAAAAGAACACAAAATTGTGCGGAACTTACGTTAGATCACCAACGGCCGCTAATGCCGATGGCATGAACCAATCACTATTAGATTAATTGAAGGTTATACTATTATATCATATCATGAACTCTAACATTTTGGGGCTCCGTTTTTGGGCCAATATTTAGAGGCCCGAAGCAGTTGTTTCCTAAGCTTCCTTTGTAAGTCAGCTCTCACTTTGAAGTCGTATGTATTTGACAGAAATTCTTTTGGAGAAGTTGGTAAGTGAAAGTCGACAATTCACATGATTACAATTCTTTGTCATGTCTGCTAGGACCACACCCAAAATAGAGTCTCATAAAATCATATTTGCTTAGGTCTATTTTTAGGAATACTGTCTACATGTAGCAGCATCAAATTGTTGAGATCTGCAACTAGTACTATTTCAGAACACATACAAATGTACTAGGAAAACAAGCTGAACGCGGTGTACAACAATCACATCAGATTAAGTTTGGACTAAACTTGCCCCGGGACTTTTTCCTTTTTTGAAGTGGCAAGAAATATATTCATAATAACGGTGCAGCTAAAATAGAATAAATGACCTTAATGCACACGGGAGAGTAACAACAGCGTACATATATTGACAAACATTCACATCAAAATATCTCGTGACTTTTTTTAAAAAAAAGATTTTATAAACAGAAATCAAAAGGAAAAACGAACAAGAGCATACTATTGGCGGAAAAAAATAACATGCTGTCTGAAGGAAAAAATTATTCAATGTACCTTCCACTGGGCCCCATAAAAAAGGAGTACCCGTATAAATAAGGGACCGGATCCGGGGAGCCTGTGGTGACCAAGTCACCACAGAGGTGTAGTCACCCAAAACTACGCCGTTTTTGGTTGCAAAGGTTTAAAAAAAGGACCGTAAGTTGGTGGAAAGTTGAGTAAAAAATTAAGTGATCAAAATTTTCCATCCGTTTGAACGGGTGCGAAAATCTTATTTCTCTGATTATTTTTTCCTGAAGGGTTATAGTTAATTTTAGGCTCTATAGCTTTCGTTAGTTAGTCCTAAGAGATATTTAGTTCTATTATTTTCTTAGGGCTAATTAACGAGAGCTCTAGAGTCAAAAATTAATTATGACCCTATAGGATAAAATGATCATAGAAATAAGATATTCACATCGGTTCAAACAGATTGAAAATTGAAGTACTTAATTTTTCAACCATATTTTTAAATATATAAACGGCCTAAAATGGTTTAAAAATTAAGTGTTCCAATTTTTAATCTATTTGAACAAGTGCGAAGATCTTATTTCTCTGATCGTTTTGTCCTAAAGGGTCATAATTAATTTTTGGCTCTAGAGCTTTCGTTGGTTAGTCCTAAGAGGTATTTAATTCTACTACTTTCTTAGGACTAATTAACGAGAGCTCTAGAGTCAAAAATTAATTATGACTCTTTAGAATAAAATGATCATAGAAATAAGATCTTCACCCTCTCTCCTGGAGAGAGGGTGAGACAACCAACTTTACTAGGAATGGTTTCTCTACCTTCTCTATGAAACCAATAAGATAGAGGGGTGATTTATCTCTTCCCCGTTATTTCCAAAGTGGGAAAGAAATAATCTAGTGATTTGGTTCTTAGAAAAAAATGTCCCAATCCAACGGTCTAGAATGATTGAAATTAATCTAAAGGCCACAAAAAAATCCATATTGAGAAGAAAAAAAACTCCTTACATTTAAAAAAATAAATTATTATGTATTAAAAGTTCAAAAGTACTACGAAAATAAGTATTTTTATAAACACAATTTTAATTTAATGCCTAATCATATAATTATATTGTAATTATTGTAATATAAACATCAAATTTATATACAAGGGCAATTAAGTCATTTGACATCTCTTCCTATTATATCCACCCTCCAAATCCTTATTCTTAAAAAATCATCCAAACACGGGATTATAAATCCACCCTTCTTAGGAGGTGGGTTCACCCTTCTTACATATCCACTTTTATTATATATTCATCCTTAAATCCATCAAAAATCAAATCCTTCATCCAAATGGGTCGTCTATATCAATAGAAAGCTAGAAGCAGCACTACAACATACAAATGGCTACTAGGAATTTTTTATAATCTTGCTTACAGTTCCTGTTCTAAATTTTGTTTTTAATAAGAAATGCTTACGAAAATAACTTTCACATTTGCTCTTGAAAAGTTATCCTAAATGAAAAGTTATTGAATCGAGTATCTATAGGTATCGGATTGAGATGATTTTTTGCGATAACCTTTAAAAAAAAAATTTTTACATTTAAGCCAAAGGTTCCCCACCAGATTGAAAAATCAATTGGCAAGGAAAAAAGTACCCACCCTTATAAACGGCAAGCAGATCGAAGGTGATAAGCACTTGTGCACCAATCACACACACACACACACACATATACATACATATATATATATATATATTTATATTCTTTTTCATGGAACAATTTCTTCATGATTACACAGGCCTTCACTTTTGGAGGTTTCGTGGAAGTTGCATTCAGCCATTCAATGGAAGAAAAAAGAGACCAAAAAATCGCCTTTACGGGAGTACCAACTACCAAAGTAACCAAAGGACGATGTGAAGGTGGGTCCCTGTCGTTAGTACGTGCAGGTGGGTCCCTCTTTTGACGCGCATCCTGGGTATCTCAAAGATCAGTTCACATCGGTATAGTTTTGAGATGGATAAATTTCACTAACCTCCCCTGAGGTTTCTAATAAATGCAGCAACCTCCCATCAACTTTCTGAAATATCACTTTCTCCCTTTCTTTTTAAACTATTCTCCACACTTCCCCTTCTGTTAAGTTAACGTTGAATTTCTGACAGAAAAGTACGACATCACCATTTAAACTTTGATTTATGACAAGATTACCCTTGCAAACATACCAACTACACATCCAAGACATAAACACTTTTTTTCATTTCTCTTTCCTCCCTTCCCATGTAATATCTCATACTTTTAATAAAATTATTTTGTAACTCCATATATGCACGTAAAATAAAAAGTTCATGTTTGTTTGAAAATTTGGTGAAGTTACATAGTTTCAGAAAACATAAGTATTTTTTTCCGGTAACTTTACAAATAAAAATTAGTTCCTTTACTTGTATTTTAGATATTGAGGAAAAATATATTTTTGTTCACATAAATACTAATTGGATGTCTCTTGGAAAGCTGGAAGATAGTTTTGGCCCCGTTCCACTAACTAAAATAAGTTTGATTATCAAAAAAACTAAAATAAGTTTTTGTTTTTGAATAAATATTTTTTTGAATTAAAGGTGATATATTATGAGAAAACGACATGTCTCATATAGAGAAAAATAAATACTTAAAAATAAAAATCTTAACGAAACGGGGCCTTAACATTTTTTAACAGTAGAATATATCATAACGATAGCATGTTTCAATCAATTTGATATTTTAACAACTTGCTAAAGTGGTATTTTACAATTCAAAAATTTATGATTTCGATAGATATTTACCGAGCATTGACATTTATATTTTCGGTGGATTTTGGGTAGTAGAGATAAGTGTCTTACTTTTCTTTAAACGTAGTTAGCTGACTTTTTTTAGAATAAGTGTCTTATAATTACAATCCAATCCAACATTGCTTAGCTTAGTATTGATGTTAGTGGAGTAGGCTTTGAAAGGGGATGTTTGGGGTCTATAAATAGACTTTGAACTCCCTTCAATTGTTAACTTAATTTTAACTTCCTTCTAACCCCCATTGATGTATATCATCTACTAAGAAAAAACGTAGTTTACCCAAAAAGTAATACTCATCCCATCCCATAATTTTGGTCTCTTACGAAAGTACGTGGAATTTTTAAACTTTAAAATAATGTATTTACTGAAATAAAATTTTTATTTTTTTACATCAATTAAAAAATTTATCGTGATCTATCAAACAAGATCCGTATTGCACAAAAAAAAATTTCAGTAAGTACATTATTTGTAAGCTTAAAAGTTGCACATAGTTTCCTATGGACCAAAATTATGGGACGGATGGAGTAAGAAATATAGAAAATAGAAAATATTTTACAATAATTAGCCTTTGTGAAGTTTAAAGCACTATAGTTAAATAGAATGTTGCATAGAGTGTACGTCAAAAAATGGTTAGTTATAAAATCAAAAAGTAGAGTTTGGAATTAGCTTGGTGGAGTTTTATAACAAGCCTATATTTACATGTACTTTGCACTGGATTTTATATTCTAATCTATATATTAGTGTATTTGGTTATATAAAGTTGACGTGTTTGGTTTTTTGAAGTAGTGTGCTTGGTTACATCTATAGCAGGATAAAAGTGATATCGAATAAACAAGTCAATGTTTATCAAAAAAGTCATTCCACAGTGGGTAGGGAGCCTCTATGGTCATGCCCAAGGAGAGTCGCTACGTTGGTCGCCCCCTCCCACCCTTTTCGATTATCAAAAAAATAAAAATAAACAAGTCAATGTTTTCTGTTAGAAAGGTGATTTTGTCATTTAATCACTGAACTTAACGCCATCTTGAACTGAATAATAGGAGGGGGGGAGTCTTGATAATGTTAGCAAAAGCAAGGGAGGGCAGTGACATTTTAGAAACTTGGAGGGAGGTTTCTGTTTTTGTCAGAAACCTCAAGGGAGGTCAATGAAATTTGCCCTTTTGAGATATATCAGTTCGGATAAATTTTAGGGTAATCGAGACCGAATCCAAAAATTGATCAATTCGGTTCAGTCTAGACTGAAACCGACCAAATCCATCCTTACTCCAATCGAACATTGAACCGATCGATCAATTTTTTTGAATAAATATATTTTTTAAAATTTGTAAAAACAAAATTGTTCAGTTTCATAGTTTTAAATTCAGAAAACATGTGCACCGATATTCATTCATTGCAAAGTTTTCCCTCCAGTCTTCCCCACCGGTCAGAAAAGCCAAAAGTTACCCACCAGATCCAAATAAAATAGCCTAAGGTTTCGCACCAGATTAAAATATTCCAAATGCCAAGGAAAAAAGTACCCACGGAAGAACATGCGGATCAAAGGTGATAAGTACGCGGATCAAAGGTGATAAGCACGCGGATCAACAAAAAAAAGGTGATAAGCCCTTCTGATTAAAAAAAAAAAAAAGGTGATAAGCACTTCTGATAAAAAAAGAAAAGAAAAGGTGATAAGCACTTGTGCACCACGCACTTATATATGTTACACGCTGAGAATCAATTCAGGACCTTCAAATTTTGTGTTAGGTCCGGACTTTTGCTTTCAATTATTGAATTGTGTTTTTCATGGTTCAGATCTGCAAAAGATTTATGATCAATCATAAATGTTTTAAACCTTTTTAAATCTCATTAGTATCTCTTCATACTTAACATATGAGCCACAGTTCAATTCTCTAAGCCACCCAATAATTTCTATTCAAATTGAGTTTTGCAACTTGAAATCTGAAGGTTTATTAAATATTGAATAATGCTAAAGTATCCCTATAAGGCTTTTTGTTGTGGGTCTCTTCTTTTAGTATTGCATTTCGTGTACAAAATTTGAGCTTATATAGGATAAGCGATTCGGTTCAAACAGACAAAAAGGAAAAAGATACGCGATTTGCATTGAATATGAACAACCCTGGAATACTACTTTAAACCGCACAAATTTTATATTGTTTTAGACATCCTAGCCCCCTAAAGCTAAAATAGGACAACCCATCCATGGCCGTAGAGGTCCATTGCGAAATATAAAATGAAACTTATTGGATGCATGGATATGTATCTCCTTGAGTAACTAGTTATTTCATGTCCCAGTTGGGGCATTAGTGTAACGACCCTGATTTTTGGTAAATAAAAACTTTGTTAAATATTTAACTTTTATTTTAATTACTTGGATTTGCTACTAAAAATTTCTTTTTAATTTTTATAATCCGTCATAATTAGATTTGAGACTTATAAAATTATATCTTTCACGCCAAGCAATCTAGTCATTTTCTAAAAACAAGTATGCTTATAAAAGCACTTGTATATTTTCCTAGCGAGTTAGATAAAATCTTTAAATTATATTTCTTGGCTAGAAATCCTACTTGGTAAGTAGAGTTAATTTCCAACCGATTAGTTGGAGGAACCGAACCACCGATTCACATAGTTACAATTCCCTAACCCTAGATAGACCTTTTTGACCGTCTTTGAGCCTTATGAAACCCTCCGAACCCTATTGAACCATTAGACCATAGGAGTAATCATTTTATTCCTATGTTTAGTCATTTCAAACCTTAATTATTACCAATATTCCTTTACTCCTTGGTCCATAATTGTTAGGGGAATTTTTGTTCATTGGTTAATAGACCTTTGACTTGCCAATAAGCATGACAAGACAAGTCATTCATGGAATCTCATCATTTTGGAAGCAAGACTAGCTTTGCATAGATGCACTTTCTAGGAAAGTTTTACTCTTATTCTTTCCATTGAATTGTCACTTGAAAACTCATAACCCTTATGTACCTAGGTGTACTTATATATACCTAGACAGACATAGAGAGAGAGAGAGAGAGAGAGAGAGGGCCGGATGGAGAGAGAGGGGGAGGGGCCGGATGTGGAGAGAAAGGTGGAGTGTGTGATTGTGTTTTGGATACTTACACAAGCAACCTTAATAGCCCTAAGCCTATTTACTACATGCCAACCCATTCTAGTCTTCCAAAGTACAAGGCTAGCCCATGATTATATTCTTTCTTGCAAGCAACCTCCCCATAGACTTGACAAGTCAAAAATCCTTCATGATGGCCTAAGATTTGGCCTAAAATGGAAGTGACAAGTCATGGAAGGCTATGACTTGATTGAAAGGCTTGAAATGACAAGTTAATGGAGGAAATCCATGGGAGAGAGAGAGAGAGATATGGCTGGCCATAAAGGAGGGAGGGGGAGCTCAAGTGTTGGCTATAAATAGCACCCCATGCCTTCCATTCAACTCACACCCTCACTCATTTGCCATTTCCATTTTCCAGACAGCTTACTGCCCTCCACGAATCTCCATTTTTCTCCTGCTTAAAGTAGTTTTTAGGACCAACTCCCTTCGGAAAAGTTGTAGAGCACTTCGAAACCTTCAAGTTAGACCCAAGAACCATCCAAATCGGTGAAGAAATGACAAAGATATTGGCATCCGAAGTTCAGTAAAAATCTCGGATTCCTATTTCCAGACAGCACACTGTCTTCTCCTTTATCACCATTTTTCTCCTACCTAAAGTAGTTTCTAGGACCAACTTCCTTCCCGAAAGTCGTAGAGCACTTCGAGAGCTTCAATCTCGACCCAAGAACGATCTTATTCGGCCAAATATTGACCGAGTTACTGCCATCCAAAGTTTGGTCCAGATTTGCAAGTTTTCACTGCCCGTAGAAAACTTCCAACTAGCTTATTCGGCCCCGACTAAGTTTCGGATCAAGGTAGACTTTCTCTACCCACTTCCCTAAGTATAAGTAGAATGTTCTTGATTCAAAGTATCAATACCCTTATCGTTTTCCATAAGTAGATAAGGTTATCTATTATTTAAGTTTCAAGTAGATAAGGTTATCTATTACGTATAACGTTTGAAAATGCATGATAGTTAACAAACAAAGTTTTGCTAATGGAAGCATGAGCATGTTGGAATAATAGACCTTTACTTTAATAAACATGTGTTGTTTTGAACTTCCCTCAAAGGAGAAAAGAACGCTTTTTTTTAAAGGTTAAAACTTTACCATTGATTTAAAGTATTCGCGTTTGAGATTTGAGATGGTCATGAGCATGATTATTAATATAGAATTGAATGATCTTGCTAGTTTAAGTTTCAAGATTACAATGAATGATTTATGTTTGTAAAAAGTCCTACCGCGGAGTCTATGCATGAAAACGTGACACGGAAATCGAGAAAGTTAGAAACATGACACCTAGGGTGTGGTTAATGAAAAGACGTGTTTTGAAAGGGTGAAATATTTTGGAAACCGCAATGTGGCCGGACATGGTAGCCCATTGTGTGGTGTGTGTTTTGTGTGCCAATGGGAACCCGGTGCGGCGGAACCATTGTGAGGATACTCGGGAGACCGGAACGGCGGAACCGAGGTTGGGTGTGTGGCTTGGTTATCTGCGGAGAGGAGCCAATGCTAAGTGTGCCAATGGGAACCCGGTGCGGCGGAACCATTGTGAGGATACTCGGGAACCCGGAACGGCGGAACCGAGGTTGGGTGTGTTAAAAACGGATTTTGAAAATGTTGATTTGGTTATGAAAAGTGAAAATGGAGACACAGTTTACGATGAGTCGCGTAGGAGAAACACAGAAAAATATGGACACCAACGATACTTGAATGGTGAATATGGATGTGATATCGTTAATCGTTTTTGTTAAACCTACTTGTACTCTGTTGATTTTATGATATATTGTTTATAAGTTAAGGGTTAGTGGGTTTGGATATTCTATTGAGCTTTATAGCTTACGGTGTTACCTTTGGTGACCCTGACATATTATATTGGTGGCGACGCCGGTATAATGTGTCAGCTTCTATAGACGAACAGGGTGAACTCTACACCTTGGAGGCTTTTGGAGCCGAGGAGCTGGCCAGGATGGAGGAAGAAGTGAAGCAGTAGATAGGAACCCTAGTCTACCCTCCTTTTGTTGATTAAGATTACTCTTTTGAGATTATTTTGTAATATTGAGCCAGACTCCATTTGGATTTTCAATGAAATTGCCCTATTTAACGTTCCAAAAATTAGGGGCGTTACAACTTGGTATCAGAGCTTTAGGTTCAAAACCTCGGCCATGGGTAGAATGGGTAGAACCATGAGATAGATTGACCGTTGCACAAACGTGAATTGAGTTTAAGTTTACCGTCCCAAATTGGGTGGAATTCTGTCAAAACAATCTTCGGATTGAAGCAAGGCGCGGAATTGGCAGTACAGCCGAGCTGGGAATTCCCGAACAATTGGATGATGACTTAAATCAAGAATCGAATGTGGAATTTAGAAACTCGAAATATATTTTTGGTGTTAGTAAACCTTTGCTAATTGAGCAAATTTTATTTACTAGTTTGTGGAGGAGCCGTTCTTGAATTAATATTTTAAGGGACAAGAGTGGAGGCCTAGCACCGAGTGAGTGCCGGGCATAGCCCCATTAGGTCGGCAAACCACACTCCCCCCTAACCTTCAAATTTCAAATTTTAACCTCCAAAACTCAAATTTTAAAATTTTAAACTTCATATCTTTTCCCTCCTCCACTCACCTTTTCGGCCCCTATATATACCCCACCACCACTTTCATTTCTTCATCCCTCTCACTATCTTAACTCTTCCAAATCTCCATCCTATCCGAACCGAACCGAGCCGAGCCATGGCAAATCGACGACGAGGATTTCCGGAAGACGCCATATTCCGAGAGATCGAGCGAGGCGAAATAACCATAACAATCCAAACCCTATGGCTGCAACTTTTCGCCCTCGTCATATTTTGTGCCGTGCTCACCATAGGCATGCCACGGTGGTTCGCCGAGAACAACCGTCTCAACACCTTCTGGTACTGGACTCTCGTCGTGGCCGTCGGACTCGCCGCAGTCATAAAGGAGTACGAACGTCGTTTGCGCCAAGCTTTCGACGAACGATGGTAGAGAATCTCGACGATGGGCGAGACCCGAAACCAACGACGCCAATCTTAGGCCAACCTTCGGATGTAGGATGTCGAAGATTAGGACCATGTTCCAATTGTATTAGGAAAATCTTGTCTACTTGCCTTATAGTAGAACTCTATGTTTATGATTGTAATTTTCTTTTATTTATGAAAAACTTGCTTTATTTTAAAGAGTACCGTTGCATACTATATGATAAATTGCTTTTGACCTTCAGAAAGATACACCATTTGTAAAAAGAAAATTGTTTAAATAGACTAAAACTCCCCTTTTCAATTTGTACTCATGGATGGTGAATACGCGCTACTGATTTGGATACGATAACGGAGGACCCTCTAAACGCAGGATAGGTCTAACTAAGTTATTTTAGTCATTCTTAGCACTAACCAACCCTAGGCCTAAGCAGTCGAAACAATAGCCGAATTCAAATTGCATCCTATTCCATTGCTGCTTTGAAAATTGGTTCGCGTTTCAAAAATCTCGATTGTCTTTTCTCACCTCATAGCTGTTTCACTAGGAGTAAGAACCTTACGATTCGAGTTACGCGCCGTTAGGAGACTAGATTGTGAATAACTCCCTTCTGACCCTAAAAAGAAAGGACTACGAGAACAAGTCAAGATGCCAGCACCAACAGTGAGGCCGCTACCGCAAGCAACAAGGGCGACATTGATAAAAGAACATCCCAACGCAACGTTTGAAGCCAACAAGATCAACGAATACTCCTAGAGCTTCCGTTCTAACCCCTAACATCGTGAAATTCCTTAGAATCGTAAGCCATCAGGGGAAGGCGTGAAATTGTTTGAGGGCTGCGGACGCTAACCACCTATACCTGACGCAAACCGGAAACACTTAGATCGAAGAGTTCGTTTAGATTGAGAATACTCGAAGGAAACGACAATTACTTCTGCCAGTTAAATTTTGGTAGGAAGCATATACCAATTGGCTAGTTATATCCGTACCGTTTCCTAACTACATTGCTTCTCTCAAATCTCCATTTGAAATCAACATCATTGTGAAGAAAACCCTCATTGCTTCAAGTAATGAAATCATCCATTTTAACTCTTTACGACACTTATTGATAAGAGTGGCGTAATCTTGGGTATCTTTTGTGACCCGACCTTATTGGCCAAGCGATGCACCCTATGGTGTTACTGATCCTAACTATTATCATTTAGAACCTTTCACTATCCTTCGAATTTTTCGTAACTCTTGAGTTTTAAACCTGGAGAATCATAGCAACCATTTTCTGTTGATACAACTTTTACTGACACTTTCAATAATGATCGGCAATGCCATAACCGAGATTTGCTGATTGGTCCATTCAATCATTGATAATTGTTCCACCTCGTTCGTAATCAATTCGGATCATCTCTTGATGATATTCAAATCATTTCAGAAAAACTCCTTGTTTCACTCTTATGGAACGATCATTCAAATTTGGTTGAAACTAATCTCCTTAGGAGATGAGTACCTTTCTTTGAACTAACCAGGTATCATCGATTCCTTATCAAAAGCTTGCGCTACTTGAGGGCAGCGTAACTCAGTCATTCCCGTCCCGACATCTAGGATTATCTTGGATTTTTTTGAAATTTTGTTTTCAAGATAACCGTACCTCTGAAATTATTACCAGAAGTCGATGCCGCCCAAGTTTATTTTCCCGTGACTGCATAGGTTCTTTCAGTGCCTTTGCTAAAATATCTGAAACTTTTAGAATATAGTAAGGCTTGCTTGTTAATGTTCAATTTCCCCCTAAATAAGAATGGAGTACTTATGCTTTACGATTTTTGGAGTGATGCTGTTCGAGTTAATCCGTTCTCCTAGTTTTGAAAATAAGTTTAATATCGTTAGATGGAGAAGGATCGTGCTTAGGTGGAGAAGGAACGTGCTGAGGAAACGTTTGTGGGATACGAGTCCGCATGATGATTAGGTAGAAGTTTTGCATTTGACGTTGGTATCTACGATGGAAACTTCATCAAAGGTGTACTACGAGGCAAATTGTTCGATGACTGAAGCAACTTCAACCCCGTCTTGTTAAGCAAGTGATGAGGCTTAATTTGATTAACAAAACATGCAGAAGATTGTGAGAGATGCCTGAAACGCTGTCGTCTTACTTCGAGATACTTTTGGGACCTGCCGAAGCCTTAGACAATAGCCGTGTCATGCCAAAGCGTTTTGTGGGTTGCCAGAGTATTCGAATCTTGATTAGATCGCTGATTGGCTTAAAACATACCTACAGGGTCCTTCCTGGTTTTGCAGGGGCATTTCTTTCATTCCTTGACATTACCCCTCTCCGTTCAGTCATAAATTGAAATCCTAATTTTCGAGCCTGATCAACACTGCAAGGGTACCTATACCCATGTAGCGTATTCTATCCTCTTCCAATCGAGAATCTACCCTTGGAATGGGAAGGTTTTTTCCTCAACTGTTTATCACTGCATACCTAGAAACTGAATTCATAGGATCGCTGTTGAACCTGTTATCACTTTAAGAGGAAGAATAGCGGTCAACCTAGTCTACGAAGGTTACGTGATGAAGATATCCTCAAATGCGAAGTTGATCATCTCAATATCACGCTATTGGTGGTGACCTGCTCCTATTTTAAGGGGGATAGACGATGATTTCAAAACCAGTATAATGACGAGATCCGATCCATAGCGACGCACTAATTTCGAGGACGAAATTATTTTAAGGGGGATAGTTTGTAACGACCCTGATTTTTGGTAAATAAAAACTTTGTTAAATATTTAACTTTTATTTTAATTACTTGGATTTGCTACTAAAAATTTCTTTTTAATTTTTATAATCCGTCATAATTAGATTTGAGACTTATAAAATTATATCTTTCACGCCAAGCAATCTAGTCATTTTCTAAAAACAAGTATGCTTATAAAAGCACTTGTATATTTTCCTAGCGAGTTAGATAAAATCTTTAAATTATATTTCTTGGCTAGAAATCCTACTTGGTAAGTAGAGTTAATTTCCAACCGATTAGTTGGAGGAACCGAACCACCGATTCACATAGTTACAATTCCCTAACCCTAGATAGACCTTTTTGACCGTCTTTGAGCCTTATGAAACCCTCCGAACCCTATTGAACCATTAGACCATAGGAGTAATCATTTTATTCCTATGTTTAGTCATTTCAAACCTTAATTATTACCAATATTCCTTTACTCCTTGGTCCATAATTGTTAGGGGAATTTTTGTTCATTGGTTAATAGACCTTTGACTTGCCAATAAGCATGACAAGACAAGTCATTCATGGAATCTCATCATTTTGGAAGCAAGACTAGCTTTGCATAGATGCACTTTCTAGGAAAGTTTTACTCTTATTCTTTCCATTGAATTGTCACTTGAAAACTCATAACCCTTATGTACCTAGGTGTACTTATATATACCTAGACAGACATAGAGAGAGAGAGAGAGAGAGAGAGAGAGAGAGGGCCGGATGGAGAGAGAGGGGGAGGGGCCGGATGTGGAGAGAAAGGTGGAGTGTGTGATTGTGTTTTGGATACTTACACAAGCAACCTTAATAGCCCTAAGCCTATTTACTACATGCCAACCCATTCTAGTCTTCCAAAATACAAGGCTAGCCCATGATTATATTCTTTCTTGCAAGCAACCTCCCCATAGACTTGACAAGTCAAAAATCCTTCATGATGGCCTAAGATTTGGCCTAAAATGGAAGTGACAAGTCATGGAAGGCTATGACTTGATTGAAAGGCTTGAAATGACAAGTTAATGGAGGAAATCCATGGGAGAGAGAGAGAGAGATATGGCTGGCCATAAAGGAGGGAGGGGGAGCTCAAGTGTTGGCTATAAATAGCACCCCATGCCTTCCATTCAACTCACACCCTCACTCATTTGCCATTTCCATTTTCCAGACAGCTTACTGCCCTCCACGAATCTCCATTTTTCTCCTGCTTAAAGTAGTTTTTAGGACCAACTCCCTTCGGAAAAGTTGTAGAGCACTTCGAAACCTTCAAGTTAGACCCAAGAACCATCCAAATCGGTGAAGAAATGACAAAGATATTGGCATCCGAAGTTCAGTAAAAATCTCGGATTCCTATTTCCAGACAGCACACTGTCTTCTCCTTTATCACCATTTTTCTCCTACCTAAAGTAGTTTCTAGGACCAACTTCCTTCCCGAAAGTCGTAGAGCACTTCGAGAGCTTCAATCTCGACCCAAGAACGATCTTATTCGGCCAAATATTGACCGAGTTACTGCCATCCAAAGTTTGGTCCAGATTTGCAAGTTTTCACTGCCCGTAGAAAACTTCCAACTAGCTTATTCGGCCCCGACTAAGTTTCGGATCAAGGTAGACTTTCTCTACCCACTTCCCTAAGTATAAGTAGAATGTTCTTGATTCAAAGTATCAATACCCTTATCGTTTTCCATAAGTAGATAAGGTTATCTATTATTTAAGTTTCAAGTAGATAAGGTTATCTATTACGTATAACGTTTGAAAATGCATGATAGTTAACAAACAAAGTTTTGCTAATGGAAGCATGAGCATGTTGGAATAATAGACCTTTACTTTAATAAACATGTGTTGTTTTGAACTTCCCTCAAAGGAGAAAAGAACGCTTTTTTTTAAAGGTTAAAACTTTACCATTGATTTAAAGTATTCGCGTTTGAGATTTGAGATGGTCATGAGCATGATTATTAATATAGAATTGAATGATCTTGCTAGTTTAAGTTTCAAGATTACAATGAATGATTTATGTTTGTAAAAAGTCCTACCGCGGAGTCTATGCATGAAAACGTGACACGGAAATCGAGAAAGTTAGAAACATGACACCTAGGGTGTGGTTAATGAAAAGACGTGTTTTGAAAGGGTGAAATATTTTGGAAACCGCAATGTGGCCGGACATGGTAGCCCATTGTGTGGTGTGTGTTTTGTGTGCCAATGGGAACCCGGTGCGGCGGAACCATTGTGAGGATACTCGGGAGACCGGAACGGCGGAACCGAGGTTGGGTGTGTGGCTTGGTTATCTGCGGAGAGGAGCCAATGCTAAGTGTGCCAATGGGAACCCGGTGCGGCGGAACCATTGTGAGGATACTCGGGAACCCGGAACGGCGGAACCGAGGTTGGGTGTGTTAAAAACGGATTTTGAAAATGTTGATTTGGTTATGAAAAGTGAAAATGGAGACACAGTTTACGATGAGTCGCGTAGGAGAAACACAGAAAAATATGGACACCAACGATACTTGAATGGTGAATATGGATGTGATATCGTTAATCGTTTTTGTTAAACCTACTTGTACTCTGTTGATTTTATGATATATTGTTTATAAGTTAAGGGTTAGTGGGTTTGGATATTCTATTGAGCTTTATAGCTCACGGTGTTACCTTTGGTGACCCTGACATATTATATTGGTGGCGACGCCGGTATAATGTGTCAGCTTCTATAGACGAACAGGGTGAACTCTACACCTTGGAGGCTTTTGGAGCCGAGGAGCTGGCCAGGATGGAGGAAGAAGTGAAGCAGTAGATAGGAACCCTAGTCTACCCTCCTTTTGTTGATTAAGATTACTCTTTTGAGATTATTTTGTAATATTGAGCCAGACTCCATTTGGATTTTCAATGAAATTGCCCTATTTAACGTTCCAAAAATTAGGGGCGTTACAATTAGGTTGCAGTGTTTTAAACTTTTCTCTACTACTCATTCACATGACCTCCACGCACTTTGTGGTATATATACTTTGTTTTGAAAATTACACAACTGTGTGATGAAGGGGGCATCACATAGTGGTGGCCTAAAGGCATTGAATATTTTTCCCTTGTTCCTATACTCTATGATGAGAACAAACTATTGCAGGTCAAGGTTATATACATTCTGACCAATACTGTAACGCCCCTAATTTTGGGAACGTTAAAAGGGAAATTTCATTGAAAATCTAAATGGAGTCTGGCTCAATATTACAACATAACTCTCACAAAGAGTGTTCTTAATCAACAACAGGAGAGATAAACTAGGGTTCCTATCTACTGCTCCGCCTCTTCTTCCATTCTGGCCAGCTCCTCGGCTCCAAAAGCGTCCAAGGCGTAATGCTCACCCTGTTCATCTATAAGGTCTGACACATTATACCGGCGTCGCCACCAATATAATATGTCAGGGTCACCAAAGGTAACACCGTGAGCTTACAAAAGCTCAATAGAATATCCAAACCCACTAACCCTTAACTTACAAACAATAGATCATAAAATCAACAGAGTACAAGCAGGTTTAACAAAAACGATTAACGATAGCACATTCATATTCACTATTCAAGTATCGTTGGTATCCATGTTTTTCTGTGTTTCTCCTACGCGACTCATCGTAGACCGTGTCTCCATTTTCACTTTTCATAACCAAATCAACATTTTCAAAATCCGTTTTTAACACACCCAACCTCGGTTCCGCCGTTCCGGGTTCCCGAGTATCCTCACAATGGTTCCGCCGCACCGGGTTCCCATTGGCACACTTAGCATTGGCTCCGTACCGCGGATAACCAAGCCACACACCCAACCTCGGTTCCGCCGTTCCGGGTTCCCGAGTATCCTCACAATGGTTCCGCCGCACCGGGTTCCCATTGGCACACAAAACACACACCACACAATGGGCTACCATGTCCGGCCCATTGCGATTTCCAAAATATTTCACCCTTTCAAAACACGCCTTTTCGTTAACCACACCCTAGGTGTCATGTTTCTAACTTTCTCGATTTCCGTGTCACGTTTTCATGCATAGACTCCGCGGTAGGACTTTTTACAAACATAAATCATTCATTGAAATCTTGAAACTAAACTAGCAAGATCATCCAATTCTATATTAATAATCATGCTCAAAATCATCCTAAAGATCAAAATACGAATACTTCTATTCAAGTGTCAAATTCTATCTTTCGAAAGCCGTTCTTTCTTTCTTTTTGAGAAATTCAAAACAACACATGTTTATGTAAGACTAAGTCATTTATCTAACATGCTCATACTTCCATTAGCGAGATAAACTTATAACAAAAAAAAGATCATGCATTTTAAACGATATAACAAAAGATAACTTTATCTATTTGAAATTAAACCATAGATAACCCTATCTACTTAAGGAAAACGATAAGGATATGGATATTTGGAATCGAGAACGTTCTACTTATACTTAGGGAGGTGAGGAGAGAATTCTACCTTGATCCGAAACTTAGTCGGGGCCGAATAAGCTAGTTGGAAAATTTCCTACGGCAGTGAAAACTTGCAATCTGGACCGAACTTCGGACGGCAGTAACTCGGTCAATATTTGGCCGAATACGATCGTTCTTGGGTTGAAAATGAAGCTCTCGAAGTGCTCTACGACTTTGGGGAAGGAAGTTGGTCCTAGAAACTACTTTAAGTAGGAGAAAAATGGGGATAAATGAGAAGACAGTATGCTGTCTGGAAATAGGAATCCGAATTTTTACTGAACTTCGGACGCCAATATCTTTGTCATTTCTTCACCGATTTGGATGGTTCTTGGGTCTAACTTGAAGGTTTCGAAGTGCTCTACAACGTTTCCGAAGGGAGTTGGTCCTAAAAACTAACTTAAGAAGGAGAAAACTGAGGATTTTCAAGGGGCAGTAGGCTGCCTGGAAAAACAGAATGGTTTTTAGAGAGGAATGAGAGCAAGGGAGTGAAGGTGTGAGTTGAACATGAAGTGAGCTTGCTATTTATAGGCACAAGTCTTGGCTCTCTTCTCCTCCATATGGCCGGCCCCCCTCTCCTCTCTTTTTCCCGTGGATTTGCTCCATAGTCTTGTCATTTCAAGACTAAAATCAAATCCTAGTCTTCCTTCATTTGTCATTTCCATTCTAGGCCAAATCTAGGTTGATCATGAAGGGTTTTTGACTTGTTAAGTCTATGGGGAGGTTGCTTGCAAGAAAGAATATAATCATGGCAAGTCTTGCAAGTCTAAGGTAGGGTTTGATTAGGCTAAGGTATAGCCTTCCATGTATGGTCAATTCTAGTCTAGATTTGTAGTCAAAATCTAGGGTAATAAGAGCTAGGTCTAGGATGATTAGGCTAGGATTCTATGCTAGAAATTGACTAGAATGAGTTGTCTGGTCAATTGAGACTTAAGGCTAAAATAGGGCTAAAGAGGTAGCTTGGACTGTACAACACACAAACACGCAGACTGTACAACACACAAGCACACACTACACTCTCCCTCCTCTCTCTCTCTCTCTCTCTCTCGGCCTCTCTCGTACCAAGTATATATATCTACATATATACATCTAAGCAAAATCTAGGAAAGTAAAACCTACGATAATTAGGCTTAAGGCTATAACATAGGTGTGCATGCATGGCAAGGCTAGTCTTGCTTCCTTTGGAAGCAAAATGATGAGATTCTTTGTATGACTTGTCTTGTCATGCATTTTGGCAAGTCAAAGGTCCAATAACCAAGGGATAAAAATTCCCCTAACAATCATGGACCAAGGGGTAAAAGAATCTTGGTAATAATTTGATATGACTAGTCATGGGAATCTATTGTCCAAGGGATAATATTTTCCCTAACAATTATGGACCAAAGGTTAAAGCTTTCTCTTGCCTTTATTATCCAATAGGTAGGGTAAGTAATGATGCTAAGTAAAGTGAAATGACTAAACATAGGAATAAAAATGATTACTCCTATAGTCTAATGGTTCAATAGGGTTCGGAGGGTTTCATAAGGCTCAAAGACGGTCAAAAAGGTCCATCTAGAGTTAGGAAATTGTAACTAGATTGAAACGGTAATTAGGGTTTTCTAACGAATTGGTTGGAAACTAATTCTACTTACCAAGTAGGATTTCTAGCCAAGAAATATAATTTAAAGATTTTATTTAACTCACTAGAGAAAAAAAATACAAGTGCTTCTACAAGCATACTTGTCTTTAGAAAAGGACTAGATTGCTCGGCGTGAAAATATATAATTTTATAAATCTCAAATCTAATTATGACGGATTATTAAAATTAAAAAGAAATTTTTAGTAGCAAATCCAAGTAATTAAAATGAATTTTAAATATTTAACGAAATTTTTATTTACCAAAAATCAGGGTCGTTACAAATACACTACACCACATGACAACTTGGTGTACACCAAGTGTACACCCCCTTCTATGGAACCAACTTAGGGATTCCATATAAATGATTGGAATCGCTTAATTTTTTTAAAATGTTCTTTTTAGGTCAGCAAATTCGGCGTACAATCGATCAAGCATATATTTATCAATATCTAATGGAGTTGTTTTTTACAAGGAAGCTTAAAAAATGTTTTGAAAATGTTAACAACTCCGATTATATGTGTGACATTCCTAAGCTGATCCCATAAAAATCGGTGTACATTTCGTGTCTACGAAACGGTATACTATACCCATAGTTTTTATTGCAACTTTAGTACTCCTATTTCCGAGTGCGTTTGATGTCTGGGATTCTAGATATCCCAGCACTGCCCCGGTTTCCAGGAAGCTGCCATTTAAATACTCTAAAGCAGTAAAGCAACGGGGTGCGTTTGCTTAACGGCAATGACCGGTCAAGGGGACCACTGAAGAATCATGTGGGTCCAGTTCAGCATAGACAAACGGTAAAAAAGGAAGAGCAGCTTTGTGTTTGAAGGAAAAAACTATGTTTAATCCCAAGGGATTGGCTTAACAACTCTTAACCATCTCATTCTTACGCGTAAGCGTATGAAATGACAATGGGAAGGGCTATAAGAATTAGTTCGAAGTGCGTCCAAACTGACCCGACACATCCTACATTACCAAAAAAAGAGAGAAAGAACTCTATTTGATGGAAACAAAATCTGTTTTCGTTGCTCATGTTCTATGAGTAAATTTGTTTTTGTTCCTCATGTTTTATGAGAAAAAATAGGTGTTCGAAACATGGGAATTAATTCTTTTTTTTGGCCCCCTTGTGATAGGAATAGACAAAAACTCATGCTGTGTTTGGATAAGTTTTTGAAAAAAAATATTATGAGAGTAATAATTGAAAGTAGATGTAATAAGTGGAGAAAGATAGAAAGAGAAATGAAAATAATGATTAGAAGTAAGAATAATGAGTAGAAAATAATGATTGAAAGAATAGATAATGAATATTTTTTGAGTTCATTTTTTTTTTTAAGGAAACGAACAATTAAGGCATTAATTAGCAATGAGAATATCCCTCTGATGTATAATAAATATACGTTATTTTATTATTTTTCAATGTGCGGTGGGTGTATCATTATGAGTGTAACATCCGTTAATTGTAGTAGTATTTATAGCCCTTTTTGCCGTTTGGAACAAAATGGAAAAAGAAAAGAGATGGTCCCACGGTTCCATGTCATGGACGTGTGGCTGCAGAGGAGGTGACTAGTAGATTGCCTTGGCTTCATTTTGACACATGATATCCACTATTGACACATCGTGCTTTAGGAAGCCAATATTTTTTTTGGTAAACCAATATTACCCAAGAGGCAAGAGTCTTCTTGTTCTATTTTGCTGTGTTGTTCCGAGAAAATTGAGAGAGATGTTAGTAAATATATTCATCTAATTGGTGTGAGAGGGGGGAGAAAACAGTGGACTCTTGGAGTTGGAAAATTAAAAAGTTCAAATCATTTGGGCTCCGTAAGGATCTGATGGAAAGATGGAGTTTGGTGACAATGGAATTTCAGTATATAGTTCACAGTGCCAAGATTGTGCATTGAACGCCTATGATCATGATTTGAGGTATCGGGTAGTGTGCAATACATTTCTACTTAAATCTTTTTGCAAAGAGTGTTATTTGATTCTCTCATATTTGTACTCATTTGATGTCCAAGTATCTTGATTCAATTATTCACTTCTTGTACCGTGACATAAAGGAAATATTTTGCTGAAAGCTATGGAACATATTGGTATATGTATAAGCCCACCGGGTCAAAGAGTTTTCTTCTTTTTTCCTTTTTCTTTGGCCTTCTCTATGATTCAAGTCTCCCTTGTATCTAGAGTAGACCACCTCGATGTACCATTTGTCGAGTTCAATAAAATTGTTACCGATAAAAAAAAAGATGTACGATGGACTACCCTACAGAGAGTCTAGACTGTTTATGGGGCCCAAGTGCCCAATACAGATGTTGACCTGGGTGGTGCATGACATGTTACTGAGATGAGCCGGGTAGGAGACTATAAATGAAAACGTTCAGAATGATCCTACTTGATTAGTTATCCTCGTTTATTGAGCATATTCTTATTGCTAGCCATGTTAATTGTCCTTGTATTGCATATACTACCTGAGCGTTTTATATTTTTCAGGTGCAGTGAAAATTAGTAGGAACCTGAGTTAGAGTATTTGAAGGATTATGCTTTATAGAGATTGCTTACAAAATATGTAGCATTTTGAAGGTTTTTAGGACCCACCATGTATATTTGTTCTTGAGGACTTGTAATTATTAGAGATGTATTTATTTGGAGGCAATATAAAAATTCGGGTCGTCACAATGAGCCTATATTTCCACTCACTTTTAAGAAATTCTGTATTTGTGTCAGTATCCATAGGGCTCTAGCCTCTATCTATGGAATTTGTTGTTTAAGAAGACAAATAGCGAGGATTTGCATTTCAGTGGAGGTTGGGGCAAATAAGTTGTAATTGATGGACTACTTTTTTGGAATTCATAAGTCATAGGAAGGAGAACATTAAATCCCAAGTCATGGTGTCGAAAACAAACGTAGACTAATATACCCTTTAAATCTCTGAAACAGGAAGCAACACACGTGATACAAGGAGCAACTTAGATCATACAAGGTGCAATGGATTTTAACAAAAGGAGCAAAAATTAGTTTTCAAAAATAAAAAAATTGGGTAAATTTAAGTGTTACTTCTAAAAAATAAAGAGCAATTTAGGTTCATAAAAGGTGCAATGCATGTTAATAGAAAGAGTAACATTTATTGATACAACGAGCAATTTAGATAAGTGCTACATCCAAGGAGCAATTTAGTCCATACAAAGTGTAATAAATTTTAATAAAAAAAGCAACTTATATTGATACAAAGAGCAAAGTATAAAAAAATAAAAAATGAAACATCTCCTCTGTATCTTCTTCTCCACTCCATCTTGAGTTGCAGAATTTCTGAAATTTTAAAAGCATTGCTGCCATAACCGAGTGGAGTAAAGATATGGAATTCCCCCAAAAAATAAAGTAGATCGTGACAAGTGGAAGTCCAAACAACTTGGATGATCACAATATGTCAATATCAGGCTTATCAGCTATGACCACGCCCGCAAAAAGAGTTTTCATACTGCTCCACCAAATTTGTTTATGAGAAATGATTTTGGCATTCTATTTTATTACGATGGTACTTTGAAATTTATCTTTTAATGTGTCTTGATATATATATAACTAGTGAATGCTTATATTTGAAGGCACGGCGCAACGTATTCTTAACCCAAAAGTGAATAGAATTTGAGAAAATAAAAAAGTAATACATGACAATAGGTACCCCATTTTGTTAAATTTCAAGTGAGCCCGTGTACGATAGAGCACAATCGAAGTCCAAGAAAAATCAAGCTTAACGTAATAATTTATTAACTCCAAGACGTGCAATAAGACCCCATGTGCGCACCTTCACGTTTTATAGGCACAACATAAACAATGATACCTAAGGCCCCAAAATTGCCTTGGCAGAGAGAAGAGGAGAGTTGAGTAACCCATAGCCGCTATATCAACGACAACTTCATGGCAATCATCAATAAAGTAACATATTCATATCATTAGATTGTTGGGGTTAACATATTCATATCTCTTTGAGGCATTGTTGGTGTTGAGTACTCTCTGCAACTCCCTGTAAGTGGGCGATGGAGCCCCCAGGATTAGTTGAGATGCGCGAAAATTGGTATAGATATCTGAGTTATCAAAAAGGAAGTACATGAAAGGAAAAAAAAAATGTTCTTCTTTTTTTCACCCAGTAACAAATAGCATCTTGAAATACAAAAAAAAAACTTCAGGTCTTTACCTTTGAATCCTTAAGGATTGACCGAAACCAACAATGGGTCAGAATTATAATCAGAACCTCAATTATATTTGTAACATCTCAATTCGGGTCAATACAATATTGATCATAATTTAGCGAATCAAAATCTAACCGAAAACCGGTCTCACAAATTCCTAATCCCACAATTAACTCATAATAAGTAGTAAAGCCTTCATTGTGGATAAGCAAGATTTGTATTAACAAAGAACAAGAAGACATGTACAATTACGCAGGTTATACATCAAACCATACACATTTAGGAATATAAAAATCAATATCATTGCAAACCAAAGCACTAATTCAATTAACACAAATACTGTCATAACCATAGAAAAGCTCCAAAAATAGTATCGTGGATTTCGTGATTGCCCATGCCTAAATGCACAACATAATACACCGATAAAAAAAAAGGCGCGACACAACATTTTTTATTACAACTTAAAAAAACTTATCCATGGAGAGAAACAGTGTACTACTCTAGACAACATGACATGAAATTACGTCAAAATATCTAACCTAAAGAGAGGGAGAGAACATGTAGAAACATTAGAATAACGAAAAAATAAAAAGATTTGATTACCTCTTGTTTTGGCAAAGTAGAGGTAATGACTCTCTCTCTTTCTCCAATCAAGGTAGGAAGGAAACTGATTTCTTCTCTTCTTAGAAAGGCTTACGAATTAGATTATTAAGGAAAACGTAAATTCATTGTTGAACGAAAACATACTACTCCGTTTAAGGAAACAACGTAATTATCGACTTTAAAAAACAAAGAATGTTTCCTTTTAGTATATGAATCAAAAAAAGGTTTGTTTCGTTTTTAAAATTTTAAAAATCAACCTAAAAGAAAATTATTGAGTTGGATGTAGGAAAATTAAATAGGAAAATCTTTTTAAGGAAACGACGTAAAAACAATTAATTGAAAGGATTTATCGGTCATAAGGTTGGGAGAGTTTATATTAGGAAGTACTCTCTCGATCAGACGGCTACAACTAACATGAAATATTGATCGGACGGTTGTAGAGGGTGCTATGTATAGATAAACACAGCTCTATTTTATAATATAAATTCTTACATTAATAGACAAGTTCTAGAGTACCATTGTAAAAAAGGAGTAGTGCTAGCTGCACCGACGATTTCCATAGGGAAACCGTACCGACTGCCATCGGACGGCCGTCTCCGGCCACCGGACGGCCGATCCAAGCCGTCTAAAAATGTTTAAAAAAAAAACCGAGGGGCCCAACGCGGGAATCAACAGCATCCGAGGTGTGTAAGGTATTTGATCCGAGCACCCTTTTTTCGTGTATATATGTATATTTCCGCGAATATACATATATACACGAAAAAAGGGTGCTCGGATCAAGCACCTTACACACCTCGGATGCCGTTGATTCCCACGTTGGGCCTCTCGGTTTTTTTTTAAACATTTTTGGACGGCTCGAACCGGCCGTCTGGTGGCTGGAGACGGCCGCGCGCGGTGGTCGGTACGGTTTCTCTACATTTTGGTCGGTACACATAGGATTTCTGGTAAAAAAGTGGAGTGCAAAATCATTTGCATTTCCTTATGTCTATTTTTAGAAATGTAACATGTACGAGCACGAAATTGTTGAGAATCTTGAGATTAAGGTTCTCCGCAAGTCTTTCAGAACACATATGTAAGGACCGGGGCGTGTCGTGCGCATTATATTGTGTACATTCGGATCGCTGATTTCGACAATCAACGGTCTAAATTGTATGGTGTCGTCAGGGCCGGCCCCGATGTTTAGGTTGCCCAAGCCGAACTCCAAAATTGATTGCCCACTTATTATGAAGTCATAAAAATTTTAAAAACATATTAGTGAAAAAAATAAAAAAATAAGGTTATATTTTGCTTTTAGTTTGAATTACATCAAGAAATCAAAATTAAAATGAAACCCTAGCTACGGTGCTTTATGATTAGCACAACCCGGTTTTTTTTGTTTTTAAACAACAACTTCTTATTAAACAAAATTTTCAAATCACACTACAAGAAAATTGACACTAACCTATATTAGTGACAAAAATATTATAAAAATTGATTTTGATACTCCAAATATTGGTAACCACACTCTCATATTTGTCTCTTAGAAATCATGTGATATGTTGCGGATTTGTAAAACGGTCTTGCTATTGTCAGCCAACTGGGCTGACGATAATCACACTAGAAGACAATGAAAATACGTACTTCTGTGTATTTTTTATACCCATTAATACACATTCACACATTCATTATTGTCAGCTCATTGGGCTGATTAGAATTTTCCTTTGTAAAAAGAAGTGAAGAAAAAGTAGAAAAATTTCTTTTGCCTTCTTTTTAGAGAGAAGGTAAAAAAAACTCTCAACGTTACGCACAAGAGAGGAAACTAAAAAACAATACTTATATCTAGATATCCTCAAAAGAGGAAACTAAAAAAACGCTCCTCGGAAGAGTCGAACAAGCGACATCAAGAATTATGAATTAAGAAATTGGTACGTGCTGCTGCCAGCGTACCCAAGGTGTCCTTCCTGTCATATTTTCGTCAAAACTTATATATATTATATATGATCAATTTTTTTTCTTGGTTGCCTTATCCGAGGGGTTGCCCAAGTTGAAGGACTTGCGGGGCCGGCCCTGGACCGTGTCTTGCATAATATCAACCATCCAACTATTCGGCAATTCAGATTGTTGATTGCCGAAATCAATGGTTCAAATGTACACAACACCATCCCCCAATCTCAAATGCACATTCGAATGAAACAAGGTGAACGTAGTAAATCAATAACATCAAACTAAGTTGGACTTTCTTGTCCCGCGTTTTTTCTTTTTTGAAGTTTTTGGAGTCGTGGTCCATATATAGTAATAATTTGTCTCAAATAGAGAAATCAAAAGAAAAAAGAAAAGAAGATACAAACCAAATAGGTGAATACACAAATAAATAAAAGGAATTGGATCATCTCATGTACTGTAAATGAGTCAAGCTTCAACCCATTTTAGACACTTTTCGGGTATGCATCAATGATTCAAATTGTTCATTTCTTAGAACACGCCGAGAAAATGTGCTAGTCTAAAAATCAAGTTGTACAGATACTGTTTGACATGATTCTGAAAATGAGTTTATTTCGTGAAAAAAATGGATTTGTTGGGTTTCAACCCAACTTCTCTCTCTCTTCAATATATTTGCGTTTAAAAACAATATCAAACACTATTCGATTAACTTGATTTTTGAATTATTGAGTTTGATTCATTTTCTCAACAAGTACCAAAAAGATAATAGTTTGAATCATTGTTCTGAGTCCGAAAATGACCCTGAATGGGCCGAACTGGAACATCCAGTTCGTTTGTAGAATTGGAGATGGTCCATTACCAAAATAAAAACCTATGCCGCCTCTCAGACTCGATCGGATCCTCGGACGCCGAGTCCCTGCAGTAAGTTTTACTCGCTGGAAATTACAGCCTCTCAAAACGCCGTCTTTTTGAGGTAATTTAGGAATCCTCGCCTAAAGAATGCTTGAGCCTTCTCTCTCTCACAGTAACACACAAGCCCCTCTCCGACCTCCGTCCTCGTCGTTTTCTTCTCCAAGAACTGAACCACACTATGGAGTACTCCATAATAAAAAAATTATCCCCTTATCATTGATTTATTATTGTCATCATGCAAAAGGATTTTACTTCGAAAATTCATTTCTAAATCAATTCTTACGTGAAAAAAATTACTCCTCGCTAAGAACTTCATTTGAGAAGGGATAAACTCGAATCTCGATTCTTCTAATTGTGAAAGATGAGAGAACCCGCCCTATGTCCATGGAATCTTGTGTTCCTAATCGAAATCCCGATAAATCTATGTTTTCTCAATCAATTAGCAAACCAGAAAGAATCACAAGAACAAATAAAAATCCAATCAAAGATAAAGTCTAATGCTAGAGAGCAAACATATACAAAATCTTCAATTCGATTACAATCAACACAAAACCCTCCAAAAAAATAAAAAACAGAGAGCAAATCCTTGTTGTTTCGGGCTGAATTGCCCCATACTAAGAATTGCTCAAAGCTCTTGGACTTGTCTTCAACTCACATCTTCTTTCATTACTCATATATATATATAATTTGTTCTAGTTCTTCTTTGGTAGTATAAACAGAGATCAAATCCTTGTTGTTTAGTGCCAAATTGCCCCATACGAAGAATTCGTCAAAGCTCTTGGACTTGTCTTCATCTAAAATCTTCTTTCATTACTTATATCTTTAATTTGTCTTTGAATCAAATGGGTAATTTTATTACTCAGATTGTTCTGGTTCTTCTTTGGTAATATTGCTGTCATGTACCTCATTGGAGACAGATGAAAAAAATTCGTGGGGTTGAAGGGTGAGGTGGACGAAGAAAAGTTGGAGAAGAATACAGAAAAATGACAAGGGATCTTTTAGAGAGAGAGAGAGACAGGGCCTGTGTGTTACTGTGAGAGAGGGAGGGCTCACGTGTTATTTAGGAGAGGATTCTCAAATTGCCTCAAAACAACGGCGTTTTAAGGGGCTGTAGTTTCCATCGCTGCAGGGACTAGGCGCCCCGGATCCTCTGTCTCCCTTTACCTGTCTCCATCTCTCTCTCTCTCTCTTCCATTATGTTTGAACCACCGAGCACCAGCCCTCACTTCCCGGAACCTTTTCAACCTTCACCACCAAAAATTCAATCTCACCCCCTCCATTAATTCTCTCTCGTCTAAAACCCCATCTATTTTCAATCTTCCGAAAATCCATGTCTCTTAAATCCCCATTCTTCCTTGTCTTGGTAAGCAGCCAAACTTGTTCTCATGAATCAAACTGTGTCTATGGATTGTGTACAATCATGAAACAAGTAAAGTTTCAATTTGCTCGGTTTTGGTTCTGAAATTCTGCAATTTTACATGTGGGTGTGTTTTTATATCACAAAAATTGTGATTTCAGAATTAGGATTGTATGGGCCAACGTCCGGAGTAAAGGGGATCTGGGTGATGGAGAGAGAGAGAGAGAGAGAGAGGGAACAGAGGATCCGAGTCCATGTCTCAAGGCTCCACAACAAGAATAGTATCAGGCTCTGAGGTAGGTTGGTCGAGGAATATTGGGTTTCCTGATCCTATGTCATCAGCTACAACTACAACTTGAGGAGGACCAGTTTCTGTTTCATCTTGGCCATGGTTCTGTACAACACAAGTGATAATAAGAACAGGAATCCCACGTAAGAAATACCAAATCCAGAACAGAAATCCCCCCAACAATTTGAAAAGAAAACCGTGCCAAGGAGAGAGACCAATAGTGACTATGAACCCGA
Organism: Rhododendron ovatum; assembly: GCA_019656835.1. NCBI lineage: Eukaryota > Viridiplantae > Streptophyta > Magnoliopsida > Ericales > Ericaceae > Rhododendron > Rhododendron ovatum. The sequence goes on from CM033801.1 coordinate 10,837,364, forward strand.
ACCAAAATAGGGGCTGCGGCAGAGAAACGGACCCCAAGAGCAAAATAGCCACGGAGAAAGAGAAGTCTCCGGGTCGAACACGGATACGCTCCGCAGTTACGGAAAGAGGAAGCTGGACTGACGTGGTAAGGAAGAGTATTATAACCACAATGAAAAAGAACCAGCTGTTCAAGTTCATGTTCATGCTGATGTTCAAGCTAGTGGGATTTCCAGCTTGGTGGGGTTGGAGGAGGAAGAGGGTGAGGTTGATAAGTGCTGGGACGACAAGGCGCAGGTCAAGGTTATACATTCCGATTTCTGACCAGTCGAAAACCCAAAAATCCACAAACCCACAAACCAGTTGAAAATCCACAAATCGAAAACCCACAAACCACAAACCCACCGTTGATTTCACCGACGCCGTCTATTTCGATTTCACCGTCAAAAACCCACAAACCCACAGAAATACACCACACCGTCGAGTTCAATTTCCAGTTCATGTGTTTCCGGACCCAGCGTGTATGTGAGAGACAAAGAGAGAGTGAGCGACAGAGGGTCGAGTTCAATTTCCAGTTCGTGTGTTTCTAGAGTTCAATTTCCAGTTCGTGTGTTTCAGAGTTCAATTTTCAGTTCGTGTGTTTCCAGACGCAGCGTGTGTGTGAGAGAGAAAGAGAGAGAGAGAGAGAGTCAGTGACAGAGGGAGGGAGAGAGAGAGGCGAAGCTAGGCTCAAAACCTCGCTCGCCCTGGCGTGCTACCTAGTAGTTGCAGGAGAGACGAGGCTACTAGGCAAGATTTTTAATCTCAACTATTACAGTTTAGAGATGTGCTGTCTATATGATCTCCATGGGTGTGTTGGGGAAGAGCAAATTCCTCTAGTATTTATAGGCAACCTCGAGAAATTTTTCAGTGCCTAGTGGGTATCTGATGATGTTGGCTTGGTATATTCGGATCGTCCATTTCAATTTTGGATGGTTCAAATTTGAAGAGAGAAAGAGGAGAGAAAGTGGTGGGGTGAGAGGAGAGAGAGGGTTTCAATTTGAGCCGTCTAATACACTTTTGGTTAGGCCGGATGGGCCTAGCAAGCACTATGTCGGCACGGCCACGTGGTACCCACCCGGTATCAAAAAAAATTCGACCACCACAACCTCCTACGCAACACCACAGCCGGCTCTGAATTTTCAGGAACTTAAAGCAAAAATTAAAAATGAAGCATATATGATGGACGATTATAAAGGCTAAAAATGTAGGAGAGGGTCTTGAAATTCAAAATTTGAAATTTTAAAACGACCATAACACTAGTTTTAACTCAGAGCACATATACGGATGATGTCACGTCTTATTGTGTCACGCGCGCACGGTAATCTTTTCGCCAATTACCGGTTTCCACGAAGTTGCGCGGGGCTCATATCCTAAATTACCTTTAGCTCAGTCCATGACTTTTGAGGCGTTTAAATTGAAACTTTTTTCAAATAAGGCCCTTGTGTTGAATTATAGGGGTACAAAAGTATGAAGCCTCGTGAAATTCAAAGATTTTAGAGCTTTAAAATAGCCGCAACACAAATTTTTGCTCATGGTTGATCCTGCTCCAGACCCAACCTTTTGGGTACCTGTTGGTATGTATGGGGTTCACCTCTCGGATCCTACAAAAATAATTCGATTCGTTCATAAAATTTAAAATAGATTTTCAAGTGGCATTTACTTAAAACAACTCGATCAAATAATTGTGAATACTCGATCCAATTGTCTAGTTTTTCTTCAAAATTTTTTTATTAAAATTTAGGATCCTTAATACAGAACAAAAAATGGACGATTGGACGAAGTACTGAAAATTATTCAATTTCAATGATTTTTCCAAGAGTCGCTCAAAAATTTATTTAAAACCAATACACGTGGCCGTGATATGTTCGGCCAATGCTACTTCAGACTCCAAGGTTTAACCGGACAACCGCGAGACGGATTTCCAATATAGACATGACAGTGATGTGTTCGGCCAATGCTCTAAAGGCTCCTCCAATCTCTGTTCAAGTCATTGAAACCTCTTTTCCAATTGCACAATAAGAACAATTATGAACAAGTATGAATTAGTGATACTCTCCACTACAAACACATAATTATAAGAAATCTCTTAACTTTTCATTAATCAATCAACCAACTAGTCATAAGACTTACATTCTTATTTATAATGATAGTCTAGAAATACTGAAAATGAAATAAAATATAGGAAAGTTCAAAATCTAAATTTTGGAGAACAAAAAAATAATAAAAAGAAATAGAATCAACCTAAATAAGCAAACCTAATATTCTGAGATTCTGTGCTCATTTTTATCTAATTTAACTTAAAGTATGCACCTATGAATCCAAAAGTAATACTTATTGATGTTTGTTAGAGTTGATTTTTTGTAGATCCCCATAAAACAATATTCAAAAATTTATGGATATTTTTATAGATTTTTGTGAGACTTCGAATGGGCCTAAACGCATTTTTCCTTGAATGTTCCCTGCAAATCTTTCTTGCGAATAGCTGGATGCTTTCTCACTCATATTTCAACCAAAAAAACATATCTATTTAATGGATCTTGCTACTGGTACAGCAGGTTCTACACAGACAGCACGTACAGCGCGCATTTGGACCCGTCTCGAGTCGAACAAAGATAATCGGAACCGCTCATTTTGTTCAATATATTTTGTTTAAGGTCCATGTAAAAAATTAGCTCTGATTCCGGAGAGAAAGTGATCTTGGCTAGCGACTACCTTTCATCCCTAATTAAGTGTGGACACACAATGGCATACACACATTTTCCGTTCGTTACCTTGTGCTTTTACTTGAGGTTCTAAGCATTTGCTTGTGCCGGCATAGTAACTTTTTGAAAATGGTGGATGAAGTTTCGGAAGGAGCCTGAAGTGGCATCTGTGCAGTTGGATAAGAGTTCCAAAAATCTATAACTGATCTCCCTATATCAGTTAAAGCAGCAGTATAACAAATAGCCGTAAGAATTTCTGAATAGGTACTTTTAATTTTTTTGGTGCATTTCTTGTATGTTCATCTGCCTTTACCCCGAAATTCTAGTTGATCTTGTGTCGGAAGATGTTTAATATACTGTGAAGTAATATATGGAGTATTTGACAGAAATTCTATTGGAGTGGTTGGTAAGTGAAAGTCAACACAATTCACAAGATTTCAATTCTATGTCATATCAGGTAGGACCACACCCAAAATAGAGTTTCATGCGATCGAATTTGATTATGTCTATTTTGAGGAATTCTACATGTAGCAGCACCAAATTGTTGAGATAAGGTTATCTGCTGCAACTATTTTGAGGAAGATGAATGTATTACAACAAGCTGAACGCAACACACATCAATAACAGCAACCTTTTATTTTGGAAGTGCCAAGAAATATATAAATAATAACGGTAATATTACTCACTATGTGCTACTAAAACAGATAAAACGACCTAATGCACACAAGAGAGCAACAGCAAAATACATCGACAAGCTAATCAGGAAAAAAAAATACATCGACAAACTTTCATATCAAAAGATCCGCATCGCGGTCCAAAAACAGAAATCAACAGAAAAAAGAAAAGACAAGAAGGTATTGACCGTATATATATGAGACAACATAAAAACTAAACAGAAATGAGAAAACTACCATATCTCAAGGAAAAAATTATTCTTTGTCCTGGGGCTTGGTAGGTGGGTGTCCCAAACTTCCTCCTCCCTCCACATTAGTGGCGCCCCAATAATCACTCGTCTAAAGGCTGCACAACAACAGTACTAAGCTCCGAGGGAGGTTGCTCGGGCAAAATTGGGTTTCCTCTAATGTCAATGTCATCATCTACAACTAAAACTTGAGGAGGAGGAGGATCAGTTTCTGTTTCATCTTGTTGATGGTTTTGGACAATACAAGTGATAATGAGAACAGGAATGTTGCATAAGATATCCCAAGCCGAGAAAAGAAATTGCATCAGTAATCCCGAAAGAAAACCGTGCCAAGGAGAGATACAAAGGATGGTTATGTACCCGAACCAGAAAATGGGCAGTGGTAAAAAAACAGAGCCCAGGAGTGAAATAAGCAAGAAGAAAGAAAAGTCTCCGGCTCGAACTCGGATACGCCCAGCAGTCACAGAAAGAGGGAGCCTGACCGAGGTGACGAGGAAGAGTAGTAAAATTACAATGGAAAAGAACCAGATTTTCCAATTCATATTGGAACTGGGCAGGGAAGGAAGCCAAGGCTTTCCTTGGTGTTGTTGGAGAAGGGACAGGGCGATGTTGAGAAGTGCTGGGACAACGAACCTCGTATCCAGATTATACATTTTTCATATACTATTATGAGAGCTGCAGAAAGTATTTTGATGTGATCTGTTCTTCTGCGTAGACCCATTATATAGGGCTGAGGAGAAATTTTTGGGTGCCAGGTTAGTATATCTCATGTGGTATCCGCACAGCACATTTAGGTTGTTCAATACACTCTTGAACGGCTCGGATTTAAGCACTATCTCTCTTCTCACTCTAACACTTTCTCTCTCCAAATACGAGCTGTCCAAAAACGCAATGGACAATTTGAATGCAACGAGCGGGCACCATGTGGTACCCGCTCGACACTGAAATTTTCTCCAGGGCTGAGGCTCGGGGAGTCGTCCTCTTCTCCCTTCAGGGCTGAGGCTCGGGGAGTCGTTCTCTTCCCGCTTCGGGGCTGAGGGCTGAAAATTTTTCCAGCATGCTCTGGGAGTCGTTTTCAGATTTCCAGCTTTGGGAGTCGCTTATGCTTTGGGAGTCATTTTCAGGTAGGTTCGTTCTCTCTCTCTAATAATTATGTCACTTCTCTGAATTACATCCTTTGCGGTGGATGATTTTCGGATGGTGACTTTCAAGGATTCTTCTTTTATAATAGGGATCCGTTTGGATGCAGGATATTAGTTATAAATGGAGAATAAAATAGTAAGAGTTATTATGTAAGAAATGTAGACCTATATTGATGTGACGGAGAAATTAAATAGTAGTACTTAATTTGAATGATGAATAAAATGGGAGAGAAAATTGTTTTGTAGTTGAAATAAGAAAGAGGGAGTATTATTCGGGGTGGGTATTATGTAATAATACTCCAGAACCTCCCCATAAATAATCCTCCCTCCAGGAATATTAGGGGTACAATAGAATCCGGGACTTAACTAATAACCCCCTCCATTTTACTTCCCAAATAAGGTCTAAGGTTGGGTACACGAAATAAAAGGGGAATATCACAATCTCCCTTTACAATGATGCAGCCAAACAGGCCCTAGCGGTCGGTTCATTCTTCTCTCTCCAAACACGCCCCTACTCTTATTTACATCTTTGCTAGTGGGTGATTTTCGGATGGTGACTTTCAAGGATTCTTTTTTTATAGTAGTCGGTTCGTTCTTCTCTCTCTAAACACGCCCCTCCTCTTAATTTCATATTTGCCATTTGGATAACCAATTCTTGTCGATGGTGACTTTCACGAATTCTTCGTTTAGGTGGTGTTACGCTAAGCAATATTTTTATTTTTTATTTTTACTTTTTGGATTTTTTTATATTATTTTTATTCAAATTTTTTCGTAGTTGTTAGTTTTGCAGATCACTTTTTATGGTTTCAAATCCAAAAGGTAAAAAATTATAATTTTTATCCAAATATTTTTAAAATATTAAAGATAAAGTCCAAAAAAACGACTTTATTTTGGATACTCAAAAAATATTTGGGTAAATATCATAATTTTTTATTTTTTTTAATTCATCTTGACGAGACAAATTGAAAAACCAAAAAATGAGACGCAAAACTAAAAAATGCCAAAAAAGTTTGAATAAGAATAATGTAAAAAAAAAAAAATGCACTTAGCAGAACGACATCTCATCTGATCACATCTCACGAATTCTTCTTTTATTATTTATACATGTTTGCCATTCATATCTTCACCACTTCAATCTTCTCTGCCAATAAGCCTTGGCTAGGCGCGATCAGGGCAGAGCTATGCTTGGGTTTGGGATGGTTTTGGCTTTTCGAGTGTTCGAATTTTAAAATTTTTATTTTGTGTATATTTGATTTTGAATATTATTTATAATTATTTATGTATACCTACTTATAATCTTAATAATTTTGGTTCGATTTGAAGTAGTCTAAAAAATCATTTCAATGTACAAATGTAATAAATTGAAAAACAAAAAACCCTATGATACATCAAATATACGTTCCGATAAAAAAAATATATGTATGTTAAACCAACTCCCCCAAGATCAAAATTCTGGTTCTGCCACTGAACGTGATCCCAAGCCTTCCTCAGTGGAGGCGGGAGTTCAAGCCCCACAAGGGGCATGGGAGGGGTTCAGGGTTATGAATAACTTCTGAACTCCTAGTGAACTAACTTACTAACCCCCTACCCCTTAACGGTCCTGGGGATTTTGCAAGGCATTCTGTAGGGCAATTCTTAGCCACTCGTGAGTGTTTTTAATGGTCCGGATTCAAATGAAACTCTTCCAAACACTCACCAACCGCTATGATACGCACTACATGTCCCTATAGTGCACCCTGCACTATAGGGTTTCCAGATCCCCCCTAACCCGCTCGTGTATAAACTATGACCCAAAAAAAAAAAAAAAAAACTAAATCTTCTCTTAATTACTCTCTCTGTCCTAATTAAATTGTCACATTTGAAAATTTGTGTTATTTTTTAATTAATTATTATTATAATTTATAATATTTTATGTGATTTTAAAACTGTTGTATTATAGAACAAATCGAAATCTATCAAATAAGATCCATATTAGATACAAAATTCATTACCAATTTAAAGATATAACTAGTTTTTCTTATCCAGTTAAAATAGAACTGAAACAAATAAATTAGGACGGACGGAATACATCAAATAATTCCTTTTGATTACTTGTATATAGTGTTTGACCATTGGCGGAGTGAAAAGGTACTTCCATTCGGTTGGTGATTGTAACTAGGGGTGATACCGATCAGGTTTCGAATCGGTTTGGGTGTATTTTTCGGTCGAAACCGGTTATTCGGTTTGAGATTTTCAGAATCGGAACCGGTTGAAATAAATTGGTCCGGTTTCGGTCCGGTTTATCCAATTTTTATTAATGGGCCATATTTTGGGCCCAACACATATAATTCAACCCATAAAATATCAACCAAAAATATATAATTCAACCCCTTTTTTTGGGCCCAACAAAAAAGGATCAATTTTAAGCTCAATACATAAAAAAAATCCATAAAAACATAATTAAGCCCATAAAAATAATTTTTATATAATAAATATATTTATTAGACCAATATATACCACAAATATCAACCAAAAACCCATGATTCAACCTCTCCCCTATATATATATATATATATATATATATGTGTGTGTGTGTGTGTGTGTGTGTATATTATACATATATATAACCGGTCCGGTTTCAACCGGTTTTTAGAACACATAAATCGGATCGAAATTATTTTTCCGGTTTATAAAATTTTATAAACCAGAGCCAAATTGAAATTATTCGACCGGTTTAAAAAATTCAGTCCAATCTGATTTTTTCGATTTTGGTCGATTTTTCGATTTCGAGTAACAGCCCTAATTGTAACCAATATAATTCTTCTCTTAATTAGTGCTCCAACTTTCCCATTCGATAGTGATTAGTACGTCCGGATTAAAGAAAAAGATAGTTGTGATTAGTACATCTTTTGGATTTAGTACATCTTGGCCATTAAGAAAGTGAGTGATTGTCAGGAATTCCTCTTATTTACGTCTTTGCCATTCTGATGGTGACTTTCACGAATTCTTCATATTGTCGGTTCGTTCTTCTCTCTTTAAACACGCTCAAGGTTGTTAAACCCGCACCGTACCGGATTTGTGAGAAATTGATAATTTTACCCTCAAATACCGTCCCCTTTCTAATACCAGAGCTTATCGACAGGTAAACCCGATACTCAACAAAGGCTGAGCGGGGGCCCATAAATTTCCCGGTCAAGATTTGGGGCGGAGTCACGGGCGAGGCTAAATTTTCGAATCGGGGTTGGGGTGCGCCAAAACTCGCCCCGTTGCCATTCCTACTACACACCCCTTGAACTTTGGAGTTTCACAATTATACCCCAATACATTTACGGTGTTTTCATTTATCATCTTAGGCCCTATTTAATAACCCTTCAAGGGGTTGGGATTGGATTGATAGAATGAGGGTGTTATCAATACCTTGTTTGTTTTTTCAAAAATGGTCCGGACTATTAATCCGATCGGATTGCTAAGACTCCAACTTGGGGGTATTGCTAATATCCACTTGAAGATGGTATTAGTAATCTCATCCCAACCTCTCCTCATTATCAATCTCTTCTCATTATCAATCTCTTCTATCAATCCAATCTCATCATCTAATCCTATCTCAAACAAACTTAATATTAATAATCTCATCATCAAATCCCATTCTAAACAAACATACTCATTATCAATCTCTTCTTATTACCAATCCTTTCTCATTACCAATCACAATCCTAATCTCATCTTTTTACGAATCTCATCTATCTATCACTGTTATCAAACGGGGCCTTAAAGAATTAAACTATTGTCTCTTCGTAATAAAAAGTTAGCAAATCAATCTCTCTTATTGGTCTCAAAAGTACCAAAAGTAATCCCTAATTAGTATTTTTTTTATCAGAGAAAATGTGCGAGAGGGCAACCAGCGTAGCAATCCCCTTGGGCGTCACCATAGAGGCTCCCTACCTACTGTGAAATGTTCGGTTCGAGTCATAGTTACTGTCCATGAGGACAAGCCATCACCACAACACTACCTAAGTACAAGATGGCAAGGGAACAAATCCCACATTCCCTTGCCACTGACAAGACTCGAACCCGAATCTTGTCGGGAATGAAGGAGGCTTTTGCCATCTAGGCTACTACTATCGGTGGTCCTAATTAGTATGCTTTATTATTCAGAAAACATGGGTATTTAGAAAACATGTCTATTGATATGCGATTGAACTGATTTTTTTTACAGAGATTCCATAAAAAATATTTAAGAATTTATGGATAATTTTTTGTATTTCTGTGAGACTCAAAGTGGACCCCACATGTAGCGATGAAAAAGAGTGGTGGAAATGGTGCGGTCCTAGACTTAGGCCCCGTTTCCACTAACAAAAAATGGTAAAAACGTAACGCATTTTACCATCTCATTTTCACTAACAAAAAATACGAAAAACCTAATGCATTTTATCAATTAGTTTCCACTAACAAATTATTTTTTTACCAACTCAACAACTGTTACACTCACATACCCAGAAAAAACTTTTTCACTATCGAAAATAACTTGACATTTTTCAATAACTTATTCACTACCGGAATCACTTAACAATTTTTCAACTATAAATAAAAATCTATAAATTTTTCACTACGGAAAATACTCTTTAATGAAAAATCAAATGCCAAGGAAAAAACGTTCCCACCTTAAAAAAGGTTGCGTGTTGACGAACGTTTTTTTTTTTTTTTTGATCCTTGACGAACATATATTTGACACCACAGAATTGAGGGGAAAAGGATCAGGTGGCCCAATCACTTTGAATAAACCAGTTTCGTTTTTAAGTAGTACTGGAGTATTTTTTATCCACGTGGACCGGAGCGTGCCAGATTCGTTCTCAACATACGTTAATTTAATTTTATTCACTATAGTGAACATTACCTTCATTTTTATTCGTTAAAATGGTGTGGACTTTACCATAAAATGATGTCATGTTTATCAAAAAATGCATGCATGACATCACTTTGTGGTGGGATGTACGTCATTTTAACCAATATGAGAGAAGGTAACATTCACTCTTTTTTTAGGAGAGCGAACAAAATTGCACTCTAACATACGCACTCATAGACTTTTTTTTCTTCATATTTCATAATAACGGAGGTTAGTAGGAAGTTAGTCAACAACGAGGCTTAGAGACTATTCATAACTCTGAAATCCCAACCCTGCCCCTCGTGAAACTCGAATATTGGTCTCCACAGAGGAAAAAGATGAGCAAACCATCTCACCAAAAATGGTTTCTCATACGCACTCATAGACTTATTGACAAGCAATTGTGCACCAATTACATCACATTGACAATCAATGGTTCGGGTTTTTAAAAAATTATTCGCTAGAATAGTTTAACTATTCACGCGAATAGTTTTTTAAAAATTAGCTAATAGTTTAACTATTCACGCGAATAGTTTTTTTAAAACCCGGACCGTTCAAAAATACTTTTGGACGCGCGTGATTGAACGTCATAAATTTTGTTTACGAATTGCTCCGTGAAGAAGTTTTATGCTATATAGATATACGGAACATTTTACTGATACCAAAACAGTGCCAACAGCCCAGCACTTTGGAAATTCAGAGATTGGTGAAATCTAGCCACTAGAAAAGTCCCTTTTTGAAACAAGAGTCACAACCGGTGGCGATTAGCTATGTTTGGAACTTAAGGAAAAGAAAGGAAAATTAAAAAAGTTTGGTTGGAAGAAAAAGAGAAAAAAAAAAAAAAACTAACAATTTTAAGTTTTGTGGATAGTAAATTTTCCTTTCTATTTTCCTCTCATTTTATTTTATTTTCCTTTCCTTTCTTTTCTTTAAGTTCCAAACAGAGCTAAATGTGTGAAAGTTAAAACGAAATGGTATTGACTCTAGTTGACGTCATATTTAGAGAGACAATCCACATCTATAGATGCATACAAAAGTACTCGTATATGTAGGCACCATCATGTAATAAAACAGATTTGCCCCTCACCGGGGTGGTGGAGGCAAGTGCGGAACCAAGAATTTAGTTCTGGGCTAATTCAAAATTTATATTTATGAATCAAAAAGAGTTAAACCCAAAATTTTGGTTTGAAGTACCACAAAAGAGTTTTTCCTCAATTTTCAGATCAATTGCAATCAAAATAGAGACAAAATCCATCGGCCCTGATTCCTTCAATGATCAGATTTCCTCCACTCCTGCCACACGGACTCGCTAACAATGGAAGTCCAAGGGCCAAGACTTGCTTCCTAAAAAAATCTCCTGTTTTTGCCGTCAAAAGGTCGAGCTTTTCGGAGAAGGAAGTTCCGAAGACAACAAGGGGTAGAAGCAAGTCCTTCTTTGGATTTGCCCTGTTTGAAATTAGGAGTATTTTGATGGTGGGTTGGGCTGGGCTGGGCTGGGTTGAGCTGAATGAGATGGTAAAAATTTGCGTACACACACACATATTATAATTTGGGTGAAGTGCACCTGGGCTACAGCCCAAGGCAGCCAGAGCGTAGTTCCGCCCTTGGGTAGAGGTCATCGACGGCGTCCAACAACAAAATACAATGGTTAAGTAATGCGTTTTTTCTTTTGAGTTAAATAAGTCAATTGGCTTATTATTTTTTATATTTATTCAAAAAGAAATTCGCATTTGTTAGTTGCCCGTTAATATTTTGTGGATTATTGGTTTAACTCAATAAGAGGAATCGAAAAATTAAAAAATTATTGTCCGAACCTATAGTTTTTGAATAAAGACAGAAAAAATTGGTTTATTGACTTATTTTTGTCTTTACTCAAAAAAATTGGGTTTCGATCATAGTTTTTTGACTTTTAGATTCCTCGTCATGATGAAGCAATAATTCACAAAAAAATTGACGGAAAACTAACAAATGAAAAAAATTGAATAAGGCCAAAAAAATAACCAATTAGCTTATTTAGCCAAAAAGGCCATAATTTTAATGGCTTAATGGTTTAGGGATACGATGCCATCTAATCATTGTTCCCTTTGGTCTATGTAACAATTTCAAAGATTAATTAAAAAAATTATTGTAAAAAGACAAGTAATTTTAATGGCTCAGTACTAAAAAAATTCGGCAAACCGAACTATGTTTGTTGCTTTCACTTGAAGAGCAAAACTTTACAACTATGAAGAACTTCTTGAAAGAGAAGAAGAAGAAGAATGTGCAGTACTGGCTCTTTTTCTGGGCGTATCTAGAATTAGAAGAAGAAGCTCCCTGTTATAGGCAATAATCAGGGAACAAAAAACACACTTTGAAATTAGGGGTGTGTTTGGAACTTGTGAAAAGAAGTGGAAAGGAAGAAAAAATAAAAAAATAAAAAAACCTCTTCCCTTGTTTAATTTGGTTTTTAAATAAAGAAAAGGGAAAATCACAACTGCAAATTTTACCCTAATTTCTCTTTAACCTTCACCTCCCATTTTCTTCTTAATTATTTTCCTTCTTTTTCATTTTTTTTCCTCATGTTCCAAACGGAGTCTAAAATCTGTTGGTGTAACGGGAAGGATCCCACCTCAAGGAGCTTGTCCATCTGAAGATGATTATACAAGGGCTTGACTCACTATTGGGCTACCAAAATAGTTTTGGGCTAACCTAAGCTCCAAGCCCAATTGTAGTAATAAATTTTCGACCTAAGAAATCTAAGCCCAACCAAAGCCCAAGTTTGTTATTTAGGAATTTCGTGCCCAGAACCCAAAATCAATTTCCAACTATCTCAAATTCGGGCTGAAAACGAACCGAGCCGCTCGCGCACCAGCAGCTCGTAGCTTGGCTCGTTAGTGGCTCATTCAAATTCAGCTCAGAAGTTAAACGAACGAGCTCGAGTCGATTTTTTAAACTCGTTTTGTAAACGAGCCGAGCTTGAGCTAGGATAAGCTCGGCTCAAGTCGGCTTGCGAGCCGGAGTATATATACTTAAGTTTAGAATTTTTATTGTTATTTCATAATTTGTTCTTTCCGTTTTCACTTTTCAGTCAACCAAGGGAGGATAACCACCCCCAGTGACCCCAAGATTTAGAACATTTGGCCTCCGTGAGAATAGAACTTGTGACCTCATGTAGGAACACTACTACTTCCTCACAACTCTTGACCAAACCTCTTAGGGTTAATTAATGAAATATAGTTAGAGTTAGAGATCGATGAGAGTCATGTCATTCGCTGTCTTAAAGTCATATTTGTCTCCCTTAGATTTTAAAGGCTAAATAAGTCCTTAAGATTCAACCCATGAATCTCACAGTTCGTCTCCATGTTGCACAATCAGTGGAAGATGGTGGTGCCAAATCTGAATCGGATTGCTTATCTATATATATACTATATACTAAGCAAATGTAGTTTTCAAAAATAAATTTAGCTCTCTCCTTAATTCTCTCTCCTAACTAAAACTAGTAATATATTAGTGAAGCCTGCTGCCCACATGCACAACCAACACTGCAAAAAGAACCTAATAGTACATATATTATTAGGAAACCTGTTAAATATATTATTACGCAAATTCGTGAAGCTGCCTAAAGCGTGAATTTTAATGCCAATTGTGCAGTTAATGGTGACTTGTAGCCCGATGACGCTTCCTCACCTTTTCTACATGGAAGATGATAGTTCAATTCTCGTCAAAAGCATGAGTGCTTAGTGTGGTGATTGATACCATTTGGGTTTGTCCACCTGTATGTCCTTTGGGTAGACATCTATTGAGTAAAAAAAATAAATGTGATGACAAATTACTTTTTTTTGTGTGGTAAATTACGCGTATATGGGTTCGTATATGTTAGAGAGAAGGAGATAACATTACGCATGCATGCGTTTGGGTTCGTATAATCGAAACATTAGTCTTTGCTGCCTCGGAACATTGTAATCTCATAATCTCGGGTTTGTTGCTTGACAAGATTGTGACGGTTAAAAAAACTATTTATTTAAACTGTGTTAAAAAAAACATGGGTACAAATATTCGAATGAGTTGTTTTTGTAGAGAAACTTTTAAAATAATATTTTAACTAAATTGAACGACTCTGATCATTAAATTGTTAATTTATCTGGTTAAAAAGTAAAATTACTTTGAGCTTCAATTTGCAATAAGATAGCGGCTAAATGAAGCTAATATATTAATTAGTGAAACCTGTTGCCCACACAACCAACACTGGTAAATGAACCTAATATATTAGTGAAACCTGCTGCCCACACAACCAACACTGCTAAACGAACCTAATATATTATGAGGAAACCTGTTAAATACATTAACAGTCTTAAAACCTAATATATTATTGACTGTGATCGTATGTGAACACACCGCACGTCAAGGTTATATACTTATATATTTTGAATGATATGCTATATGCGTGAGAACCATATCTGAATCCAACAACCACCTTAACTTCTTATTTTATTATAATTATTATTGTTTTTTTTTTTTGGTAAATATGCACATCACAATACCACCTTAACTTGCCTTACTACAGAAGGTATATAATGAAAGGAATACTGACCTTGTTCGTTTTCAAATTTTATTTTGTTTTAATTTTGTTTACCAAAACTAAAATACCTAAAGTTACAAAACAAACAAGGCCACTGTCTATAACTCTATACATCTCCTTGTGCGTGTGATGTGAGTATTAACAATAATTCTATGGGAAAATGACGGCCAATGATGTGTTTTTATAATTAATACCCGTTAAAGACATTTTTCAGCATTAACAATTATTCTCAATATATTTTTGACGGGTATTAATTATCAAAACACGTCATGGACCATCATTTTCCCTAATTCTTCTAAGTACACATAAAATGTACTCTAGAATCACTCAAAAAGTGAATATGTATATTGATTTATCTTCTGAAGTGAATCTAATTATTGATTTATCTTTTTGGGGTAATTTTGGAATACATTTTTTTTTACCTCGCATTGCTCAAGTATTAATCTCGTCTCCGTTGGGTGTCTCGACAATTGCGACTAATTAAATACGGAGTATTAATCTCGTTTGCTGCCGTGATATAGATTCATCTTTGTAGGAAAGAAGAACTGGCAAGTGAAAGTCCAAAAAATTCAAGTGATTACACATATGTCAAATTAGGTTGGACCGCGTACACCCAAAATAGAGTTTGCATACTACCAAATTTGCTTGTGTCTATTTTGAGGAATATTACATGTAGCAGCGCCAAATTGTCGAGATTAAGGTTCTCTGCAACTACTCCGGAATACAAATACAGAATCACAATCACAATCACAATCACAATCTAAAATCTAGAATCACAATCCAAAATGCAGAATCCATCAAAATAATCAGCCCTTGACACACACACACGCATACACACATATATGTATTTTTTTTTATTTCTTTTACAAATACCTTTTTACCTAGCTATACCATTGAAACACTCATTCTCTCTCTGTAAATTTAACAGTCTCAACATACACAATTGGGACCACTTCTTATATTTTTATTCATATAATAAACATTTTAAAACACAACTCACTAGAGAGATGCTCGTAGTCCAGGACTACGGAATTATTTTCCTCAAGGCTGCCCAGCAACAACAGTATTAGGCTCTGAGGTAGGTTGCCCGAGCAAGATTGGGTTTCCTTCTATGTCAACGGCTACAACAACTTGAGGAGGAGAAGCGCTTGCATCGGTTTCTGTTTCATCTTGTTGATGGTTCTCGACAATACAAGTGATAAGGAGAATAGGTATCCCACATAAGACACCCCAAATCCTTAAAAGAAATTGGGAAAGAAAACCGTGCCAAGGAGAGAGACAAATGATCACTGCGTACCCAAACCAGAAAAGGGGTTGTGGCAGAGAAACAGACCCCAACAGTGCAATAGCCAAGAAAAAAGAGAAATCTGCGGATCGAACTCGTATACGCTCAACAATGAAAGAAAGAGGAAGCTTGACTGAGGTGATGAGGAAGAGGGTTAAAATTGCAATGGAAAAGAACCAGCTCTTCCAATTCATATTGAAATTGGGCACGGAAGTGAACCAAGGCTTTTCTTGGAGGTTTTGGAGGAGGGAGAGGACCAGGTTGAGAAGTGCTGGGACAGCAAACCTCAAGTCTAGGTTAAACATTACTCCTATATGGGAACTATGACTGGATCCAACAAACTACCTTTAACTCTCTTTTATTGGTATATATAGACGGGGTGTTGAATTGATGAGCCCTGGGGAATTTGACCAAGGGAGCAGATCCAGTTGGCCCTTTTTACTTGTGACAGTGACCAGGCTGCAAGACGCGGTGGGTCCTTGTTGGCATTTTTTTTTGTAGTGTGGGGATTGTATGTCAAAATTTCGGGTTTTTTTCATTTTCAATGGCAAACTTATCTATATGGACTCATGAAAATAACGTTAAGTTTGATTATTGTAAAAGAATATCTTCATGGTCATAATAAAAATATGCCCCTCCTGTGTGGGATCCGGGAACACTACCATACACACCCTGCCTAACACTTTGCCAAGCACCTTAAAATGACGCCGTTTTGACCACAAAAAAAAGGGGGCGTCATCAATACTATGCAAAACTATGTTGTTTTGAGTGGGGAAAATTGCATCGTTTTTGGACCTAAAAAAGGGCTGTTGTGTTGGTTTTGATTCCTTGTTTATTTGGTTGGCATTCCATAACAAGTGTGATATTTTGTGTGGGCCTCATTGCGAATTCTAAAAAAATGATTCAAACCACAAGTTATTCTTAAAATATTTCCTATCGATTCCTGAAAAAATAGCTCAATCCGATATCTGTAAGGATTGTTTTAGAATTCGTAGGGAGTTTCAGAATTCGTAGGGTGCCCTATGAAAGTCTTAGAGTCAAAAATTAATTATGATCTTTTAGAATAATATAATCAGAAAAATAAGAATTTCGCACCGATTCAAACGAATTGAAAATTGGAGTACTAAATTTGTTCACCAAATTTTTTAATATATAACAATCTAAAACATATGGTGAAAAAATTTAGTGCTCCAATTTTTAGACTGTCATATATTAAAAAATATGGTGAAAAAATTTAGTGTTCCAATTTTCAATTCGTTTAAATCGGTGAGAAAATCTTATTTTTCTAAAAGGTCATAATTAGTTTTTGACTCTAGGACTTTCATATGGCGCCCTACGAATTCTGAAAGTCCCTGTGAATTCTAAAACAGCCCTAATCGATATTGGATTGAGTTATTTTTTTTCAAGAACCCATAAAAAATTATTTTAAGAATAAGTTGCTGTTTAAATCATATTTGTACGACCCGTTATGAGCCCCATAGAAATAAAAAAAAAAAAGTATAATATGTTGAGGCAAACCAACACACAGCAGCAGTCTCACCGTCCCTTTTGCATGATCAAACGGTGCCGTTTTCCGCTTAGCAGGGGACGCTTGGTAGCGTTCCTGGAGCCTCCTGTGTGTGACTGGATCCCCCATTCAACTTCCAAGAAGAAGGATCTTCAGAAGTTATCATACATCCACTAGCTACTTATATAACCAACAATTTATACACAATACATTTCATATATCTTAGTATGAATTAATAACGTCATCAGAAAACAAAACCTCCATTCCAAAAATATTGTCCACTGCGTGAGAACTTTAAAAAGTTCAAATTTTTTTGAAAAATAAATTCAACTATTTTTTGACAAATAAACTTTTTTGATAAATGGAGTAGGATACTAGCTAGAATTGGAGGCCTAGAGAAACTGATTGAAACATGATTGACAAAAAATCCCACTGCGTTTCCTGAGTTTCGAACCCTGGCCTTTCAGCCAACCAAACCCATGCGTGCGCATTCGACCAATTGCACTACACATATATACTTTTCAATATATATTGGAAATATCTAATATATAATATATATATATATGTTCAACATTTATTTTTAGTATTTTTTGATTTCATTACTATCAAATGTGATAACTAAGAGAGGAGATCTATTATTTTTTTTATTTGCTATGTATTTAATTAATTTTAGAACATAAAATTCATTTATTAAACCTCATTATATTGATGTACAGAATTTGTATCGGTGCAAATTATCTGGTACCATTACCATTAATATACACTTTAGGGGAAAAAATACATGTTAAGCAAAAGAAAAAAATTTACTTATTATAAATTATTTTGACGAAATAATCGAAATCCATCTATAACATATATCGATATATGGTTTTAATTAATTGTTTAACATATATGGTATTTTAGTATTTTAAACTCATATTTTAATTGAATTACGTGTTTATGGGGTTAATTCATATTTGTTGGTATTTAGTCCAAGGTTTCATACTCTTAGGTTGAGAGTTGAGGTTGCTCACAGCAAAACATGGGTTTTATTTGTATGACTAAGGGTCATTGAGGAATAATAATAACTGGATTCTCAAATGCACACGGTAAAAAATAAATAAATAAATAAATAATAATAATAATGATAATAATAATTGGATTCTCATACGCACACGGCAGAACATGGGTTTTATTTATATGGCTGAGGGTCATTAAGGAAGGAAATTATGGTCACAATCTAATCTCATCCAGTATTTTAAACAAGCGTGGTCTTAGCAAAGATTAAGAAAAAGGGCAAACAAAGTAATGGGGCGCGAATCTCGGGTTCGTATAGTCAACATTGTACTAACTTTCTTACATCACAATTATGTGTCATATCTTTAAACTTTCACGTATGTATCTTTAAACTATCCATATGTCTCCACAGAACTAGCGGTGGACTCTTGGAAAATCTTTGCAGCCCTCTGTTGGGAAATCTCAATCGTTAATCGTTTGCCTTTGTTATGAGGAAATGACTTCCACGCTGTCGTATTATCGTATATTAAAAAGCGGAATGAAAAAACTTTACAGGTGGCCCCACTAAAAAAAAGGAAAAGATGCAACACTGGGGTAATGATTGGGTGTGGTCGGAACCACAAATGATATGTATTTTGCAAGACGATTATATTTCACAAGAAATATAGTTTGTGAACTTGGGGAGCCAATATGTATTGTCCCTCCAAAACGACGTCGTTTTGGAGCAAACACACATGTTCAACAGCACCCCATTTGGCGCTTACCATCAAAACGATGTCCTTTTGGTGGTAAAGAAGAGAACCCAAATCTTCATCTGTTTCGCCCTGATCCTTCTAAACGATTACATTGTCTCCCGCCAAACGCCTACTCCCCCATCACCCCTGCTGCTTCCATCAATCATGATCGACGACCCCTGCTCTTTTGAGGTAAAAAATGTTTAAGTTAATACTAGATTAGCAACCTAGTTGAATGGAGTACCTTTTAAGCTTGTCCAAATTAAATAAAAGCTAAATAAACAAACAAACAAAAAAATAATGCAGTTAATGTCATGAATACTTAATACATTTTGATCATGGGATTGATTGGTATTCATAATGTTTTAAATCAATTTATTAAGCTCATAGGTCTTGAAAGATCAACACGTTGACAAATGATTTTTTTCTCTTTGATACAGTTGATGGTCTGAGTTTGAAATTATGCCTTCCATTTCGGAGAACTAAATAGGTCGTTTGCATGCCTTTAGACATAGCTAAATTTTCACAAAAGACTCTTCTTGACTGGCTCTACCACTTAAAAGATTTGGATAAGCTCGTAGATCTTGAAAAATAAATGTTCCTGCAAGCCAATCAGCTTAGTCAAAAATTGACAGATCAGCATGTAGACAAATGATTTTTTTTAAACTTTGATACAGTTGACGGTTTGAGTTTGAAATTATGCCTTCCATTTCACAAAAGACTCTCCTTAATGGGCTCTGCAAAATAAAAGATTTCAATAGTCATTTTTTAGCTCGCATGAAGTTCACGATTGATAATTTGAAAGGGTATGGTAAAAGAGAGAGTAGGGAGGATTCTGCTTGCAAACCTAAGCGACTTGAAGAAACAACAATCAATAAATTAATAAGATAACTGGCAGATTTCTTTATGCAAGGGTCGGCCAGGAGGATATAACTGACAGAATTGGTTTATCTGGGTTTTGACTGCTAAAGCTTCTAATTTTCCTCAAGATGCCAAAGTTCCCCATCAATCAAAAAAACAAATGCGAGAAACCAAGCTTGTCAAGTTATTTATCTTATTTCTCTCTAGTGAAGACCTAAGTTTGAGTCACACCTCTTGGTAAAAACATGTCTCTCAAATAAAACCTATATATCTTTTAATTTTTATAACTGTACAAAATTTCAACAAGACTCTTTGGCACAGCCCTCTGGTTAAGCATGCAATATGGATTAGTCTGTTGACACATGTTAAGTATGAAATATGGATATGATGGAGGCAAACTAAGATCACATTCAAGCATGGACTGCCCGATCGAAAACAATGACCGGAAAAGACACGAAATTTTTGGGTACTGGGTGGGTACCACGTCACTCGGCTGACTTGGTGCCGAACACTTACATCTGAGCCATCCAAAAGTGTATTGGACGTTTCAGATTAAACTACTCTCTCTCCTCTTTCTCTCTCCAAATCTAAGTCGTCTAAAATCGAAATGAATGGCCCGGTTGCATCAAGCAGGCACCACGTAGTACTCACTCGACACTGAAAATTTCTCATTCTTTTCTATTTGGGCCCCCCTTTTTAGGAGTACTATGTCACTAAAATCGTAGACATAAAATAGCTCGTTTGAATTTTTTTATTTTTTTCGGCTTTCTAACGATAGAATTCTTTTTATTCCAATCCCATTCCAACAAAAGAATTGAATCAGCTGCAATAACGAACACTTATGGATAGTTTTCTTATTTTTCTTACTGCAAAATTATCACTAGTAGTCAATCTATACTCTGTTTTGTTGTGCCCCGTTAAAAAAGAACACAAAATTTTGCGGAACTTACGTTAGATCGCCAACGGCCGCTAATGCGGATGGCATGAACCAATTACTATTAGATTGAAGGTTATAATATTATATCATTTCATATCATGAACTCTAACATTTTGGGGCCCCGTATTTTGGGCCAACATATAGATGTCCGAAGCGGTTGCTTCCTAAGCTTCCTTTGTAAGTCAGCTCCCATTTTGAAGTCGTATGTATTTGACAAAAATTCTTTTGGAGAAGTTGGTAAGTGAAAGTCGACAATTCACATGATTACAATTCTTTGTCATATCTACTAGGACCACTACCAAAATAGAGTTTCATAAAATCATACTCCCTTCGTCTCACTTTGTTCTGCCTGTTTCTTTTTTAGAACATTCCAAAAAATTGTCTATATCTCACAATCTATAATGTTTTTTATGATTTTGAAAACTTTGTTTAATAAGATAAATTGAGATCTATCAAATAAGATCTATATTGAATATATAAAATATTATAGATTGTGAAATATAGACAATTTTTTGAAACTTCCAAAAAAGAAAACAGGCGGAACAAAGAGGGACAGAGGAAGCATTTGCTTAGGTCTATTTTTAGGAATACTACATGTAGCAGCATCAACTTTGTTGAGATCTGCAACTAGTACTATTTCAGAACACATACAAATGTACTAGTTAAACAAGCTGAACGCAGTGTCCAACAATCACATCAAATTAAGTTTGGACTAAACTTGCCCCGGGACTTTTTCCTTTTTTGAAGTGGCAAGAAATATATTCATAATAACGGTGCAGCTAAAATAGAATAAACGACCTTAATGCACACGGGAGAGCAACAACAGGGTGCATATATTGACAAACGTTCACATCAAAATATCTCGTGACTTTTTAAAAAAAAAAGATTTTATAAACAGAAATCAAAAGGAAAAACGAACAAGAACATACTATTGGCGGGAAAAAAATAATATGCTGTGTCTGAAGGAAAAAATTATTCAATGTTCCTTCCACTGGGCCCCATAAAAAAGAACGACCCCTATAAATAAGGAGTATGTGCGTGCGTGTGAATCTGTGATGCGTAGCTGTTGGAATCTATGGTCGGCTGAAACTGACAAGTTCTCGGAGAACACTGACGTGTCCGTCAGGATGCAGGGGAATTTGTTTTCTTTTTGTTTCTTTTTGTTTTTTCAATTAGCCGGTACATACCGCCAGAAAACACAGGGCAGACCGGATCGGAATCACCCCTCTATCTTATTTGTTTCTGTCTTGTACGGTATGTACCGGTCAATACGGAATGAATTTTTTGTTTTTTAGTTAATATTACATACATCAGTGTGTATTAGGAGGATGTTAGTATGTTAGTCAATAGATGGTTTAGAGGCTATCTATAATCCTAAACTTCAAATTTTTTGTTTTTTTTAGTTAATTTGTTTTTTTTTGTTTTTCACTAAGAAGGGTTTCTCTACCTTCCCTATGAAACCAATAAGGTAGAGGGGTGATTTATCTCTTCCCCGTTATTTCCAAAGTGGAGAAGAAGTAATCTAGAGATTTGGTTCTTAGAAAACAATGTCCCAATCCAACGGTCTAGAATAATTGAAATTAATCCAAAGGCCACAAAAAATCCATATTGAGAAGAAAAAAAACTCCTTACAATTTGTAATAAAAGGGTAAAATTATCAAATAAGTTGAATTAATTATATTTAAAAAAAATAAATTATTATGTACTACTATTAAAAGTTCAAAAGTACTACGAAAATCAGTACTTTTATAAAACACAATTTTAATTTAATGCCTAATCATATAATTATATTGCAATTATTGTAATATAAACATCAAATTTATATACAACGGCAGTTAAGTTATTTGACATCTTATTCTATTATATCCACCTTCCAAATTCTTATTCTTAAAAAATCATCCAACCACTGGATTATAAATCCATCCTTCTTAGGAGGTAGGCCCACTCTTCTTACATATTCACCCTTATTATATATTCATCCTCAAATCCACCCAAAATCAAATCCTTCGTCCAAACAAGTTGTCTATGTCAGTAGAAGGCTAGAAGCAGCAGCATAACGTACAAATGACTACTAGGAATTTTTTATTATTTTGCTTACGATTCCTGTTTTAAATTTTGTTTTTAATAAGAAATGATAACGAAAATAACTTTCACATTCGCTATCGAAAAGTTATCCTAAATAAAAAGTTATTAGATCGAGCATTTATATGTATCGAATTGAGATGATTTTTGGCGACAACCTTAAAAAAAAAACATATTTTACATTTAAGCCAAAGGTTCCCCACCAGATTGAAAAATCAAATGCAAGGAAAAAAGTACCCACCCTTATAAACGGTTATTACGTGTTGACGAACATGCAGATTGAAGGTGATAAGCACTTGTGCACCAATCACACATATATGTTCTTTTTCATGGAACAATTTCATGATTACACAAGGCCTTTGACCCACTCACTACAACACGAAAGGGCTATAGCGAGGATTCAATTTCCTCGCCAAAGCACCTAATTTCCTCGCAAAATGTATTAGCGAGGAAAAATTTCCTCGCTAGTTTTCCTCGCCAAAGCCTTGTCGCAAAAGGTATTTGCGAGGAAAAAAAAATTTCCTCGCCAATTCTGACAAATTAGCGAGGAATTTTTTTCCTCGCTAATGTTTTTCCTTGCAAATACCATTCGTGAATTCTGTCATTTTGCTCCAAAAGGCGAGGAACTTTTTCCTCGCTAATTGTTGTTTTGGCGACAAATTTGTTTTCCTCGCTAAAAAAATTGACATCCCAAAAGAAATCAATTTCTCCTCATTCACCTGCCGCCCCCATCATTCGAACCTTGTACCTCTGGGGTCCGAAGCTATAAGTTTCACTCCACCGACCAACTGCACCGCGTCAGCTTTCTGCTAAAATTAGTGAACTTTTGGGTATATATCATTGTTTTATCATGTCTTTTACTTCTCCCAACCACTTTCTTCAATATTAATTATGGTCTTTCGACGTTTTGTACTCTTATAGTGTCTGAACTTTATTTGAACAAATTTAAGTTTTTGCTAGCACAATAATTTTTTTTGATTTTTTTTTAATTCGTTAATTTTAATCTACACTATCCTATAGGAAACTTGGGGAGGGGGATGAGGCTTAGAGAGATCGAACTCTGCTCCATGTACATTGGAATATATGAGGGAGGACAATTGCATTACACTCCACTTGCATAAGTTCTTGGTTGAAACATGTTATATTGGTATATGGCAGCAACTTTTGAAAGATTAATAATATGTGTTATTATTCTAATTTTTTGATGGGATTATCCTACCTTTTATGGAATGAGATTTTTGTTGTCATAAGCTCGAGATATGTTTAATATCACATTATGAATGACAAGGGGCATCACGTATTGTACGTCGTTGTTTAAAATTGAGTTTGACCTTCTTTTCTTTTCTTTTTTTTTTGCCAAATACAAAGAGAATTATAGATTTGCAGTAATTTTTAAAGTTTTTTTTTATCATCTCTATAATAATATGAAAAAATTGTAAATATTCAGATAAGATTATCTTAAAAGCACTAAAGATAATACGTTTTTAAAAAAATTTATTTTTAACAAATTTATTTTTTTAAATTTTCAATCCATATATCACTCACACACACAATATGTATATGTATATATAAAATTATGTATGATACTTACAAAATTGCATTTGAAATTAATGTTTAACATATTTATCTGGTTATTAAGGAATGCCATTAGAATCACTTAAGTTGGATTGAATACAAATCAACTAGCGTTCGGTTTACAAAAAAGAATTCTTTACAGCATGAATGCACAATAGATATGAAATAGTGTATTCTTTGTGAAATGGTTTATTCCTAGATAGCAGTAATGTAGATGTTTTGAAAATAGATTTGTGTTGATCTAACTTGGAGATATTTTCAATACAAAATCACTTCAATATGTTTTTAACTTTATTTTTTTTGTTGAGTTTTTATTACTATGGGATAAATTATCGATACCTACACTTTAAGATACTCAACTACTATGGGATAACATTTTTTTAGCATGTCTTTTGAAAAAAAGTTATTCAAACAATAAATATTATGACAATTTGAATAACAAACATTGTTAACAATTAATTTAAATTGGAAAAAAAGGAATGCATAGAATTAGTGAAAAACATATCTTTCATTGCTAATAAAAATAAGAAAAGTTACAAAACAAATTTTTTTGGTTTATCATTCTTTTATTTCAATAAATTTGATAATGGTATTGAACTATGTAGTTGATTATGTCTTTATCATCGTGATAATACAAATACATATGAACATACGGAGTAATTAATAATGACATATATATCAAAAATTAATGAGTCCTAAAAAATGTGGCAAAATATTTACTTGTCAAATGTAACCTTTTGGCGAGGAAAATAGATTTTCTCACCAAATGTACCCCTTTGGCGAGGAAATTTGTTTTTCCTCGCTAGAAAATACCTTTTGGCGAGGAAATCTATTTTTCCTCGCTAGAAAAGGTCTTTTGGCGAGGAAACAGATTTCCTCGCTAGAAAAGGCGACGAAATTCAATTTCCTCGCAGATAATGTACTTTTAGCGACGAAATACATTTTCCTCGCCATATTTCCTCGCTAAAGCCCTTTCGTGTTGTAGTGACTTTTGGAGGTTTCGTGGAAGTTGCATTCAGCCATTCAATGCAAGAAAAAAGAGACCAAAAGATCGCCTATACGGGAGTACCAACTACCAAAAGACGATGTGATGGTGGGTCCCTGTCGTTAGTACGTGCAGGTGGGTCCCTCTTTTGTACGCGCCCCCTGGGTATCTCTCAATGATCAGTTCACATCGGTATGGTTTTGAGATGTACCGGTTCGGTTCGAAGAAATTTTAGGATAATCGAAACCGAATTCAAAAATTGGTCAATTCGGTTCGGTTTAGATTGAAACCAATCAAATCCATCCTTACTCCAATCGAATATTGAACCAATCGATTAATTTTTTCAGATAGATATATTTTTAAAAATTTTGTAGAGACGAAATTGTTCAATTCTATAATTTTAAATTCAGAAAACATGTGTACCGATATTCATTCATTGCAAAGTTTTCCCTCAAGTCTTCCCCACCGGTCAGAAAAGCCAAAGGTTCCCCACCAGATCCAAAAAGCCTAAGGTTTCGCACCAGATTAAAATATTCCAAATGCCAAGGAAAAAAGTACCCACGGACGAACATGCGGATCAAAGGTGATAGGCAATTGTGCACCACGCACTAGGGGTGATACCGTTCCGATTTCGACCGGTTTAAATATATTTTTCGGTCGAAACTGACCTCACAGAGCTAGAGTGTATTTATTTAGTTGATTTACAATCGCTGAACTTGTATAATTTTGGTTTGGGTCTTAGATTAAGGTACGCTGCAAAGGGACGTCCAATTGAAATTGAGTGTCAAATTCAATCTCTCTCTCTCTCTCTGCTTTCAAATATTTTTTTTTCCAATTACATCCTTTTTCACGTATAATTTGTAAAAATTACAAAAATTAAAACAATAAATAATTAGGCTAACATAATTGAAAAAACAAATCGATTTTTATTTTTGCCAATTTATGTTTTCTAAGTAAGGAGAGGGAGAGAGAAGAGAAGACATAGATATAAAGGATTTAACCCACATCAAAGTACAGGGTATCAAAGTCATTTAACATTTTCTTTAATGGAGTTAGAGATGCACTTTACTCCAAAATCATAAGGAGATGAACTAGTCATTGAAAAAACTCAGGGAGGTTATCTACCAAATACTCAAACCATAGGGAGTTAATCCGTACTTTTCCCATTAAGCAATTCTGAGTATTTTATTTGCAAGTCCACAAAGATAGCATGCTTAATTGAGATTAAATTGTATACGGAGGGTCCGTGTACAATTCAAATTCCTCCCAACCAATGAGAACAAGACATCTCAGTCAAAAGTGGGGCCAACTCACTTTTATTCTAACCATTCAACTAAACTATGGTTGGACTGGTTACTATGCAAACCGACACCCCCACCACCACCACCACCCCGAAAAATACCCCAACCCCATTTTCTCTTATTTCTCCTTTATTTATTAATAATTTTTATATCATTTTTCTCTTTTATTTATTTAATATTATTTAGTGTTTTGATTTTCAATCCGGTTGAATCTATGCAAAGATCTTGTTTTCTTTATCATTTTATCTTCAATGATCATAATAAATTTTTGGCTCTAAAGCCTTTCAACGAGAACCCTAAGGCTCTTTATTTAGTTTCAGGTCTCTCTTAGGATGCTCATTGAAAGGTCTTAGAGTTAAAAATTCATTACGACCATTTATGATGAAATGATAAGAAAAATAAGATCTTCGCACAGATTTAAACGAATTGAAAATTGGAACACTTATTTTTTTACACCGTTTATATATTAAAAAATATAGTTAAAAAATTAAGTGTTTCAATTTTCAATCTGTTTGAATTTGTATAAAGATCTTATTTTTCTAATCATTTTATATTAAATGATCATAATAGATTTTTTGCTCTAAGGTCTTTCAATGGACATCCTAAGAGAGCCCTAAACTAAATAAAGAGTCTTTCATAGCCAACACACGAAAATGAGTAACACAAGTATTACAAAAGAGTATTAGAGAACGAAGCCATTACAAAAGAGCACCAACTGTGATCAGACAAAATAAACTAGGTGCATGTTCAAAAGAAGCATTACTGCCATTCTTAACACTGAAACCAAAATACTGTCCATAGTGACAACCTTCATATGACTTGGCAAAAATAACAAGCACGAACATTGTCAACAATAGCTTCAAACTGCATTCCAAAACTTTCACTCATACTCATTCGATGAGGCCATCAATAGGTCCTGTATCAAAAGCAAAATTGTGAAACTCTATGAACATTTAAACTAAAAAGGAATTTTGATTATAATAGAGTTCATGCCATGTAGCTATGGCACCTATGATCTTCAAATGTGGCAAACGGAGGATGTGATATATCCATATTTACATGCGATGATTCCTAACACAAATGCATGTAAGCAATTCAATGATTACACTGCTAATCATATTTAAGAACGAAAAAGTACAAAATCAAAATTTAACTACCTGGTGGGATATTGGATTTTGAGACAACTTTGGCATCATTGGTGACATATTAGCACTAGTATTATCCCTGAAAAAAGGGGGGGAGGGAAACAGCATTGATCTTAAAATCACATTCAATGAACCCATCTAGTCAAATTAAAAGCGTTCATAGAGATGAAAACCTTGATTGCTTTAGTAGAGGACAAGTAGTTCTAATATGCCCTGGTTGCTTGCAATTGTCACATGTTCGTTTTTTCTTTCCATGATTCTCTTTCGGATGCTTATTTCGAAGTGATTTGGGTCTCCCCCTTGAAGCAATAGGTGGTGGGTCTTGCAAAATGAACTCCATAGTAGATAAGACTTGAGGACCACTTTCAAGTGGCACTGCACGTCCCAAGTTATCCTCATTTTCAATGTCTTCATCCATAGCTAATAGGTCACTATGTGCCTTTTGCAAAACTTGAGAAAGAAAATCATGTTTCTTTTGTGATTTTTGTCCTTCTTCAACCACATTAAAAAATTGAACCATCAAACTATTCCTCATCAAAGCAAAAGAAACTTCTGTACCTTTTGGTCCCACATCCTTCAAAATTCCAGGTGCACCATGATCCTTCGCATTTTTTGTCCATCTCCGAAGAACATATTGTGGAGGGAGACTATCAACTAGACACTTTTTATCAAAAATCCGAAGAATATGCCGGCAAAGAATCCCAACAAACTCAAACATGCGACATGAGCAACTTGCTTTCTTTTCGACGCCATCAAATACTACTTCATAAATTGGTTTTTCTTTTCCACTCGGCGTTACCCTATTCGTCCTGATTGTTCCTTCCCCGAGATATTTAGATACCGTATGCTTTTGACTATAAAATAGCTCCTCTTGAAACAATCGAAATATTTTCCTTGTGTAAACTTTTGCCGCCTCAGCCTCTATTTTGAAACATGTCTTCAAAATTGGTTCAGTCATTTTTGTTTTCACATCCTTTTCCTTCTCCCTCTTGTATCTTTGGTCTAATGCTTTCTCATACTCATGGACAAAGTCACTTACCAATGTACTTGAACGGAAAAAGCCTTTGAAAAACTTATTCATGCTCTCACTTCTTTGTGTTGTTGACATTCCCGCACAAAACACAATACGCAAATAAGCTGGGACTCATTTCTCACGGCGCATGTACAAATCTTGCAACCACACATTCTCATTTAACTCATAGTTGCAAATCTAGTCATGCCATTCATTTTCAAACTGCTCAATTGTGATTGTGTCATGAATGCAATGGTGAATTTCTCCTTGAAATGAGGGATACGTGTTATAAACATGAGCTAAATGTTCAGGCACTTTTTGCAAAATATGCCACATGCACAAACGATGAATGCTGTTAGGTAATACATCTGCAATTGCCTTAGCCATGGCCTTGTCATCATCGGTAATAATAACACGAGGAGATTGTCCACCCATTGCTTCAAGCCATGTATTCAACAACCATTTATATGACTCCGCCGTTTCATTCACAAGTAACGCACAACCGAACATAATTGACTGATGGTGATGATTGACTCCAGTAAAAGGAACAAAGGGCATACCATAGCGATTAGTTAAGTACGCAGCATCAAACGTGACCACATCTCCAAAGTGATGGTAGGCCATCCTTGACCTTGCATCCACCCAAAAGCAATTTCCCATGCAATTATTTTCATCCACTTGAACTGCATAAGTAAAACCTGGATTTTCTGATTGACTCCTTATGAAGTAGTTGCACATTCGTTGTGCATCTCCATCTTTTAAAAGCTTTCTTCTTTTATTTCCTAAATAGTTTTGGACGTCCACGGTGGCACAACCAACGTTGCAATCACCACCAGATTCTTGAGTCAATACAGCCATTATTTTTCTAATTGGCACACCAGCTTCATTAAGCACATCGATTAGGTTTTTCTGAGCAGGAGTTATTTTTCTATGTCCTCGAAGTAGAAGTGTACTTTTTGGAGAACAAAGATCATGATTATATTCAGTAAAGAACTTGCCTACCACCCATTTTTCATCCTTTTTTCTCAAACGCATCATTGCCTTACACCCAATCATGGTCACAGGGCGACTCACAACATTCTTATGCTTCTTTTGATAACTCGGGCGGCGATATCCCTCCCTACTACAAGCAAAGTCTACTACAATCGGTGACTTATCCTTGCTAGAAAGTCGGGTATGACTTTTTCGAATGTCAAAACCCATTTTTCTTGCATACGCATTGTAGCAAACGAAAGCATCTTCTAGTTCATCAAAAATCATTCCTTCACATGGCTCGAGGGGACCGTTATACAAACCAGGTTTGGGAGGTTGGTTTAGGTTGCCTAATTCTGATTCGGTATATGATGGTTGTTCCAAACAGTCGTCGGACAAAACGACATCAACTCCTTCGCTTGATGCGATTCCCATATCAATTCTAGAATTAAAAAATAGCCAAGTTAAAATCACGTTAGGGGGTAACCAAAAAAAAAAACTAGTAGGAAATCAAAGGATGAAATTACTGGAACAAGAAATGGAGCATGTATTCGGAATTATTATACAAGTCTATGACCTCCAAGACAGTAAAATCCATGTAAAACCCACCAAACTAAATCAAAATAATAAACCCACAAGAACCAAAGTTGCTCACACACACCAAAGGTTTCAAGCTCAAAATTTCCCAGGTGTTATCAACTCATTTGGGGCCAGTCTATACAAAACATTTGCTCAAGTTTTAACGAAAGCCCTTACTAGTGGACGGTGAGTTTATAGTCCCCTAATCGAGGTGTACATAAGCAGACCCGAACGCCTGATTATAAAAAAAAAGAAAAGAAAAAAAGAGAGAATCAAAGTCCATCACAGACCTACGGAAACACGCACATTGATTCATGCCAATAACAAATTATTTCCCAAGCCCAATTCCAGAAATATATTGCGTGTACTATATTGTATGAAAATAACCTAATAAAAGTAAACAAATAAGAAATCGAGAAGGTATTTGGCAAGAAGAACTCACATGCAGATTGTATTGTTGGCTCTTGCTGAGTTCCCCTGGGCTCTGTTTTGGGTATTGGTTCCCTTTTCCCGCTATTTTGTATACTGGGTTTGCATAGTAACCAATGTCTAACCATAGTTTAGTTGGAGGGTTAGGATAAAGGTAGTTTGCCCTACTTTTGACTGAGGTGTCTTGCTCTTATTGGTTGGGAGGAATTTGAATTGTACACGGAACCTCCGTGTACAATTTAATTTCTGCTTAATTATATCTCATTAAATATGAGGAATACTGGTTTTTATTGAGCCCATCTGAATGCTTTTTATGAAGAGCGTAATGGTTTTTTAAGTGACAATTTCTACTCCATGCAGTGGAGTTCTAGGAAGTTGATGATAATCGAGTATTGATTGATTTCTGCAGTTGGCCAGTCTATAGGTTTTGTCTCGATTTTAGTTAGAGTCTCGCAGCTCTCCTGAGTGGACATTGGGATTGGACAAATTGTGTGGGGTTCTGAAATCCCTATGCTAGACCTCAGGTCCGGATTTGGCATGAGCTCCGTCTTCGGACCTAGCACTACAAGGCAAGGAACCACCGTTGGCTCCTATACGGCCAAGGATGAGGGGGAAGGCTTCCCATGGTTAAGTAAGTCCTTGATCGAGAAGTTGAAGTACAGAGCTCTTACGTGGATAGTAATGGCATACCTCTTTCCGGTATGGAGCTATACTGTATATAGAACCTCTTGGTTTATATTTACCTTGTGCCAAACGTGTGCCCTAACCGCATGGTGTGACGTCATGGATGACGTACCGAACCAAGGCAGTTATGTTGACCTGACCAAGTGGTCTATCCAAAATACGCACGAAGCCATAAACCGTAATTCGGGTCAATTTAAACCCAATTCACATATTGGACCAGGTACTGAGTTGCAAGAAAAACAAAATCCACTCTTACACAAATCAGATCATAATAAGATTACGTGTTTTTTGTTTCTTCATAAATCTTCTAGATCGAGGTAATTGTCTAAATTAAAAACACGAGCGAGAAAAACAGGTCTTCAAATTTTTTTTTTCCACGCGCGGTAGTTCCACTTCTTCCTATTTCTCTCATACCAAGTCCAATCTGAAGACCAATTCCAATTTTGCAGGGTAATACTTGACAAAATTGCAATAGTTTTTTCTAACAACTCTATAATTAAATAGGCCTCAGCTGACATGAGAAGCAAATGCATCATATCCCACAAATACTAGCGATTCCCAGTAAATCAATCATGGCAACAAAGGCTTTTCACCTCTGCTTTTGCATTTTCATCTTCTTGGTAGCCCTTCCTCTTCATTCTCATGCAAATCCACCAAAACCCAATGCTGAAAAGCCAACACCCTTCGAATTTATCAAGCATTTGGAAGGGTGCCACAAGGGTGAAAAAGTAGAAGGCCTCCAACAGCTCAAGGCATATCTTGAGAAATTCGGTTATCTTAACTACAATCACTCCAAAAATCAAATCCATGCCAACGATGATGATTTTGACGACTTATTGGAAGCTGCCGTCAAAACATACCAGTTCAATTACCATCTCAAGGCCACCGGGACTTTAGATGCCAAGACACTCTCCAACATGATGAAGCCTCGGTGTGGAAATGCTGATATCATCAATGGCACCAATTTGATGCGAGGAGGGAAAAAGAGGCCCAATCATGGCCATAACGCTCTCCACACAGTGTCACATTACTCTTTCTTTCAGGGTAACCCAAAGTGGCCCTCCAATCAGCTCACTTATGCCTTTCTTCCTGGAACCAACTCAGATGCCCAATCCGCCGTGGCCAGAGCATTTGACAAATGGGCTGCCCAAACCCATTTCACCTTCTCTAGGAGCCAAGACTTGGGAAGTGCGAATCTCACAATCGGATTTGGCCGCCTTGACCATGGGGACCAGAATTCGTTTGACGGTCCCTGGCCAACCGGGCCAATCCTCGCTCATGCGTTCAGCCCAACTGATGGGAGGTTTCATTATGATGCGGACGAGTCGTGGTCCGTGGGCGCGGTACCGAACGCCTTTGATTACGAGACTGTGGCTTTGCATGAGATTGGGCACCTCCTTGGGCTTGATCATAGCTTAGTTCCGCAAGCTATCATGTACTCGATAATTGATGCTGGAGCTACCAAAGGTTTGCATGGAGACGACATACAGGGGATTAAAGCTTTATACAATATTGCTTGAGGAGTGAAGAATTACAGTTTATCACATTCTTGTACGGGAATTTTTTTTTTTTTTGCAGAAGTACGGTAGAAAATAGTGCATTTGATGCTCTGTAATAAGTGAATAAATGTTTACCCCCAGAATAAATGAAAAATAAGGGGGTACTATTGTTGAATGAATGTTGTAGTTCAACTGTTCTTTTGTTTCTATGAAATGAGTATTTCTTGTGAATCATTCTCTAGTCTTTCTTCTT
Organism: Rhododendron ovatum; assembly: GCA_019656835.1. NCBI lineage: Eukaryota > Viridiplantae > Streptophyta > Magnoliopsida > Ericales > Ericaceae > Rhododendron > Rhododendron ovatum. Next base: position 10,870,404 of record CM033801.1, read on the forward strand.
CATCTAGTATTTTTTTTTTCTATTGCAAAATCTATTTCCTCCTCCTCTATAATAAGAGGCAGTTTTGGGGCAATTTTCACTGGCCATTTTGTGCCAATTTGGACGATTTTACCCTTCAATTGAAGGACATGCAATGTTAATCAATTGGGCCTTTTGGTCATGTTGTATTTTCTAAGCATGGAGTACGTGGCATCATTGTGTCCAGCCGGGTACAAGCGTACAGCCCTTCAACTTTACTTTCCCATTCTCTCTCTCTCTGAAACCGAATCACACCACCACGCCATTGCTGCCTCTCTCTCTCTCTCTCAATCCTCATCGCCATCACGCCAGTACTCCTTGAATCGGAGAAGATAAGGGACATTAATTTGAGAGATTTCGGGAATGGAAACATCAAATCCCGATGAGAAGGTTGCACGACTCTTCCCCTGGACTTGGATTTCAACGCGGAATTTGAATTGCATGTAGGTGGGTTTCAAATTGCATTGATTTTTGCTGAATGTGCTTATGTTGCATGTGGGGGTTTTCTACCTGAAAATCTTGCTTGGGAGATTTTTTAGTGCTAGCAACTTAATTTTGGTTGAAAATTTTGCATTGACCGACGGGATGTTTTTATGTGCAGGTCGCGATACATGCGTTGATGGACTCTCGATTTTGTTGATGAATTTATCATAGGATGCCAACGGAGCTACCATGGTTTCTAGGGTTAATCGCACAAACTTGTTATGGAAAGAGTTGGTTGTTTAGAACAAGTGGTGAGTTTAGTTTATGGTTTGGTCCCCCGTTCATTACTAGAGTTTACATCTTTGATTTTTGCTACTTTACTACACTATAGGTGATTTGTTGTTTTATTTTTCCTATCTTTTCCATCAATTTAGCAGATTTGCAAGTCCTGAAATTATTGGTAAGTTTCCAAAATAATTTCGTATTTGCGCGAATGTTTTCTTTCAGCAAGATTGGGTTTTTAGGTTAGTTTGTTGTTAGTGTTCATTGTTAGGTTAATTTTCAACTTGTTATTGGCGATGCATGTTGGTTCATCGTTTTCTTTTCCAGGTCTTTTGGTCAATTTTCAGTGTGTCGTGAAATAGTTTGTTGACACGATTAGAAATCTAACTCTCGCCTAGGTACTAAACAACTACATTGTATATGATTGATTATCTGGTTAGAAGCATCATCTTGAATTTTGCTCGACTTGCAAAGAATTTTTTGAAGCAATTTTCTTTGATAATTCTCGGTAATTGGGAAAACCAGTTGAATTCTTGCCATTTTCTTTTCACTGTTTCCTTTTGATTTTTGGTAGAGCTTTGTTTGTTTGGGGAAAAAACTAAAGCATGAGCTTTGGTAATCAATAAAGTTTGCAGTTATTGGAGCCTATGTTTCCTAGCCAGATTTTGACACCATCTATGCTAGATTTTAAGTACCTACACCGGGCGCAATGGACTTGAATAACGTGTGAGTATATTTCGGACATGGGTGATAGAACATATTCACAATATATAAACTAATTTGAGCCTATGTAGTTTTGCTTTGATGGTTCTATGGAAGAGTCATTTTGAGTTTCTAAGATGATTTTGAATATTTCTTTGAAATGGACGATATTGAAATGGACATTGGAATTTATTTCAGTTTTGTACGCGATTTAGCCAAAGGATGTGTATGGATGGAATCATGGAAGAATGTTTTGTTTATATAACGCCTCCGTGCACTCATGGAGTCTCATGCTTATTCTGGCACCCATGGTATATTTGCCCCTTTCTCATTTTCATTGTCATAAAAATATTAAAAAAAGCTGACTCAATGCAAAAAGAAAATCCCAAATCATATGCAATGCATGCCCCATCATAATGTTTGTTATTGACTGATGTTTGGTGGGAAAGGGCGAGGGAAGGGGAAAAGGGAGCTTTTTAATTCATCCGGTATTGTTTTACAACAAAAATGGTGGGAATTGGTGAGAAACAAATTTGTTGGTCTCTAAGAAACAACGAGATTGCTCCGCAAATTCAAATGTCAAAAAAGAAAGGTCATTCCTGTTCTCATCTCTAATGCTTTCCTTTCTAAGTCATCAAACATGATCATGTGAAAACTCAATCCTTTCTTTTGTTTTCTTTTTTCACCCACATAAAGCATCACAACCCTTGCTTTCTTGTTGTCGAGTATAAACTGACTAAAAAGGTGGAGAGAAGGTTTTCTGTGTTTGATAGTTCTGTTTTAAAATGAAATGGACTGAGAGTCTAGGGTAAAACATCCTGTATAAGCAAAGACAAATGTTTTTTGCTTTGTTTTTTTATCTGAAAGAAACACAAACTAATAATGCCTATATACTCTGTTTGATTTTGTTGTCGGAATATGAAGAATGCAATTCTAATGTTGTTGATCTTGCCATGGGAATGCAGGTCCATCAGATGGCAAATGGGAGAGGGATAATGAAGAATTGCTGGTGGGTGTGGCATGTGGAGATATAGAAATTAAAGAAGAGGTGATAAAGAGAGAGGAGGAGTGTGTAGCCATGGTTGTCGATCTCTGTTATCTGGTGCTTATTAGGAAAAGTGTAGCAGGGTCAAAAAAGTCAGATGAAGTAATGTTTCGTGGCATTAGGAAAAATAATCGTGGCATTATCAGGCTCCTTTATCTAAGTCTTTCCAGATTAATTTTCCAACAAGAAGATGATAGCTTGAACACCTGATCTATACCCATTAGCTTGAACACCTGATCTATACCCAGTCTACGACGCCTAAAATGGGTCTTCTCAATGAAGCTCTTGTCAGCAATTTCTTCCGACGCCAAACCAAGATTTCTCTCTCATTAAGATCCATCAACTTCTTTTTTCCCTCTCCAATGCTTCATTGTTTCGGAAATGAAGTAGAATAAAGGGGAGAGACAATGGGTACTGGGTAGTCTAGTTTTGGAGAGAGAGGCAGAGAGAGAAGATATGACCAAGAGGGTAAGCACGTGGGTGAACCCTTATTGTCTGTAACTTCTATTAAGGGCAAATATGCCATTTTGGACTTATGGTCGTGGCTCCAACAAAAGGAGTCGTGGATTTAGCAGCTACACACACTCACACACACAAACATTCTCAAATTAAGGAGTGGGACTCACTCTTACCTTCGACCCTCTCTCTCCCCCGCCACCATCACCAAAGCCATAGCACGGACAAAATATTTATGCATTCATGCGGTTTATGCAATTGAAAAGGTAAAAAATATTTGAAAATTTAACTTAATAAAAATTTGTATACTCTGTCACTCTCTCTTCACTTTTAATGTATTTACAGTGTATCATTCCACTCCAATAAAATAAAATAGTCTATCGTTGCCAGCGTTCACGAAAGAGAGAAGAAAGCAACCAAGTTTTTCCTCTTGTTCATGAGGCCTTCAAAGTTCCAACTACTTTTGTTTAGTTATGTTGCTAATATTAAATGAGAAAGAGCGGGGGGGGGGGGGGGGGGGGGGGGGGGAAGTGAATTTAAAATATTCTTTACTTTTTTCAAATTTGTATTTGGATGGGGAAGAGAAACGAATATATAGAGAATAGTTAATTATAACGTACGTAGTAGTTTTCTAGTCTTTCCTTTATTTGGAGGTAGGTACTAGGTATCCCTTTTTTTATATACTTTTTCGATTCGTTCGTTTCGAGACGAATCATTAACAAAAAAATTATGACAAAAAATTAAACAAAAAATCAAGAAAAATAAAAAAATACCGAAATAAGTTTTAGACTTATAAATTTATAAGCTAGAATGCAACCTTAGGCTCTATTTGAAACTTGTGGAAAGAAAAAGAAAGAGAAGGGAAATGTGAAGAAAATGGATTCTTTTCTCTTGTTTGGTTGTAGAAAGCAAATGCCAAAAAAAATTATGAGGAAAATGGAAAGAAAAGGAAAATTAGTAGAAGAGTTGTCTTCAAATTTCGGCGCCCTTGTTTCTCTCCATTTTCCCCAGCATATTCCAGAGCTTTCCTTTCTTCCTTTTCCTTGAATAAAAACCAAACAACCCTTAAGGATTTTTTAATTTTTTTTCCTTTTCTTTTCTCCCATTTTCCATGGATTCCAAACACAGCCTTTAGTCCTGGTAAAAGAGACGAGAGAGCACGAGATAAAGAGGATCAGAATAAACAAGGAAGTAGGAATTTAATTGACCAACTCACTTTAGGGATAAGATAAAGTGGGCAATAAGTCGTCGCATACTAGTAGTAAGGAAGCATAGGATAAGTAGTTGTTTCTGGTTAGTCTACGCGGTGCGTCTATGAGGTAAGGTAACCTTTGTCTTTCACACACACTCACACGTCACGCCTTAAACTATTTATTGATCTCAGTTAGAATATTAAGGTGCACAATATATTCAACTATGCCTCACGGACACTTTACCCCCTCTAATTAATGAAAATAGTATTTCTATTTGCCATCTGTTAGGAATTGGATGGAAAATGGTACCACATGCCCTCTCATCCAAAAATTAGAGACGTTATTACCCTTTCCCTCCTATACATCTATATAAACATACACATACACATACACGTAACCCAAATCCTCTAGGAGAATGTTGCCACCACCCTCCTCAACCTCTCCATCTCTGCCCACGAGTCCTTCTTGTCCACACGCAGCCTCCTCCCCCTGCCGCCGAGACGGCCAAACACGTATGTAGTTTCTTTCTCTCTATGTTTGTGTGTGCTTCATTTTGATTTTCTTTTTTTAATCTTTCGTGGTTACCTTAAAAGGTAGAAATGGGGAATGAGAAGAGGGAGAAGATCAATGCTTTGAAAGGATGCCAGCCGGTGGAGGAGAAGGAGGAGAAAATTGAGGAAAAGATGGACAACTTCTAGGTCCTAGTACAAAGCTTTCGAGTACGTGGTTTCTAGGTTGCAGCGATTGTGACTGTAGGGTTAGGGTGACAAGATTATGTTTAAGAAGGGCACTTCTGGGTCTGTATGTGTACTGAGATGAACTTACAAACTCTATGTGTGTATACTACGATGTACTGTGAGATGATATTACAAACTCGTTAATTCCATATGCTCGGATTGTATCTCCTTACCCCTCCCTCCCCTTCGATCTGCAACAACACACATGCAAAGAGGTATTTTGTGTGACACAATAGGTACTGTGTGTGAGAGAGAAACAGAGACGGGTACCTTGATGGCTGCCGTAAGAGCCGACAACCGTCGCCGAAGCGATGGTACCGAAGCTGCAGATCAGGTTCGTGCTGGAGTAGCAGAGCTACCGATCGTGCTCGTGTGTAGCTACAGATTGAATCCATGCCTTTTTAATTAGAGGGCAAAACAGTAACTTCTATCCTCTACTTTACTAAAGTTAGCCAGTTATACATTTTCAATAGTTAAATGGGGTTAAGTGCCAAAAAAATAGGTAGAGGGGGTAAAGTATCCGCGAGACATAGTTAGAGGGGTTAACTATAATTTACCCATTATTATGGAGTACTTAAGATTTTATATTTTTACCCTGATATAATTATCATTATACCAAAAAAATTTATATTCTTACATTTATATTTTTACCATTATACTAAAATACCACTTTCTTTATAACTATTTTGCTTTTAGGTTAATATTTTTTTCTAAATTTCTTACAGAGCAGAGAGAGTAAACTTGTTCCCCAATCAGAGTGGGAACTGGGATAGCCAAAAAAAATACCCGATCAGGATCGGATCCATGTGATAATTTTTGGGTCGGGTCAGAGTATGCCAAAACTCGCTCCGCCCCATTGTCATTCCTGGTGCATTGTTTAAGGGTCTAAATACTTAACAGTAAGATTTTCTCAAAACACCTTGATATATTGGTGTATCAAATATAAACCATGTGATGTGTGGCTACTTCCTTGGAAACCGGGTATCCCTTCCAATACTTTACCACATTTATTTTTCTGTACTTTGCCAAATGAATCTCTTCCAATACCTTACCACATTTATCTCTTCCAATACTTTACCACAGTTATCTTTTATTTGATGCATGGGGGACTTGATCACCTGTAATTACATTTTATACATCGGCTTGCTCACCTTTCATGATTATATTTTATTCATCGAACTTGCTCACCTTTCATGACTATATTTTATTCATCGGCTAAATTTTCTTGCCTACCTTTTCACAACTATATAAACGCGGGACATAGTTCTCACCTAGTATACTTCCGATCGATATAGTACTGTCACCCAGTATACTCTAAATCAGTCGGAATGCATAGGTTAGACCTGAGGCTCGTAATTGTCCCCGCACTTCTCAATCTCATCCTTTACCTTCTCCAACGAAAGCCTTGGCTTCCTTCCCTGCCCAATTTCAATATGAATTGGAAACTCTGGGTCTTCTCCATTGTAACGTTAATGCTCTTCCTCATCACCTCAGTTAGGCTTCCTCTTTCTGTGACGGCTGAGCATATCCAAGCTCGAATCGGAGACTTCTCCTTCTTCCTGGTTATTACCCTGTTGGGCTTTGTTTCTCTGCCGCAGCCGGTTTTCTGGTTTGGTTACATGGTCATAATTTGTATCTCTCCTTGGCACCGTATTCTTTCTGGATTATTGGTGCGATTTATTCTCTCCATTTGGAATATCTTGCGTGGGATTCCTGTTCTCATTATTACTTGCATTCTCCACAACCACCAACAGGATGAAACAGAAACCGATCCTCCTCCTCCTCCACAAGTTGCAGTTGTAGCTGATGACATAGGAGGAAACCCAATTGAGCAACCCACCTCAGAGCCTGCTACTGTTCTCGTTGTGGAGCCTTGAGACATACTCTTTTGTGTCTATTGTTATCGATCATTTATTTCGTTTGAAGCAATTGCAATGTCTCATTTTCTTTTGTCACTTTTGCGTCCAGCTTAATTTGATGTTATTGATGTATGCTATGTTCAACTTGTTTTAATAGTTGCTTAGAAGTTAGAACCTTAATCTCAACAATCTGGTGCTGCTACATGTAATGTTCCTCAAAATAGACATAAGCAGATTTGGTAGTATGAAATCTCTATTTTGGGTGTGGTCCTAGCTGATGTGGCATTTTAATCATTTGAATTGTTTGGACTTTCACTTGCCGCTTCTACTTTCCTAACAAAGATGATCTATATAGCGGCAATTGTAAGTTTTGGCAATTTTTCATGCTAGGAAATAACGATAAGCCAAGCCAATGGCGACTCCATAAATTTTGACCAGGTGTCATTCAATAATTTTGTTGCAAAGTCATAACGTATCTGAGATATAGATAAATGAATCTACCCTTCTCAAATCTTAAGCAAAAGTGTAACTTCAATACTTATCAGTCTAACAAAAAACAAGTACATGAATTTTTATAATGGATCTTGATGAGTTTAAACCTCATCAACAACTAATAGTTGATCTTGTGTAGGAATTTCCCTTTCTTTGATACGTACGTATTTGATAGAAATTCTCTTGGCGGGGTTTGTTAGCGAAAGTCAAACAATTTTGCCCTTCAAATAAAGAAAGTCAAACAATTTACAATAGATGATTACAATATATCATGTCAGTTAGGACCACGCCATTTGCTTGTCCATTTTGAGGAATATTACATGTAGCAGCACCAAATTGTAGAGATTTAAGGTTCTTTGCAAAACACAAATGTACTAATAAAACAAGTTGAACACAACATCTATATAATAAAACAGAGCTGTGTTTGAATCCAAAAGATAATCAACGCTCAAGATTTATCTCTTCCTCCTGCATAAATCTCTACCCTCCATTCTACAAAATGGCATGTCCGTAAATTGATAGTTTTTTTTGACCATTTTCTAATCACACATTCCCCTTCTATTTTCTATTTTGGAAGAGAATTGGGGAGTAAACGTAGGGGGTGTTCCAGATAACCTTCCTTTTTTAAAACTTCTTTTTCTTCAATTTTCAAACTCAAATATAATGAAAATAAAAAATAATTTTTTGATTTTTCTTGCACCGTATAAAAGATCTCAATGAAATCTATCAAACAAGATCCATATTGGTAGAAAAATTATTTGCGTGTACAGATAATTTTTTGGCTTGAAATTATCTTCCTTTTTCCAAAACCTTCCTTTTGTTTAGTTGGAACACCACCGTAATTGCTTAATTAGTGGCAAAAGCTAATTGGCCAAGACAATTGCTTATTCACAGTAGATTTTTGTTAAATCTTTCAACGAATTCTTTTAGTTATTAAATCTTTGATTTGGTGGGTAAATATTTCATCCCTTGAATCTGTATATTTGTACCATTAGATTGGTACATATTTTTTAAACGGAATTAGTTTTTGAATTCGTATATGCGGATAGTATAGCCAGCGATATATTTGAAAAGAATTAATGAAATGAAACCTAAAATACTCCTTCCGATTAAAAAGAAAACATTTGGCCCTTCTAATTAAAATTCAATTTGTATGTATCTCCAAACATTTGAAATCCCATGATTTATGGGATCGATTATAAACTGAAAAGGAGAATACGTACATATATGGAATTGATTTAATCTATTTTAAATCCATAGATCGATAATTGAAAAGGAATCCATAGGTAATTGATTTAGCCTTTTTAAAAGGAGAATTACGTACATATCACTTGGGATATAAACAAAACTGTATATAAGGAGTCATTTCCGCCTCTTATTTAGGCATTAGGTAAAATATATAAGAAGTCCACGACCTAAAAGGAATATAACTTCTATTTAGGAATGTGTGAGTGATTGGTTCCCTGTGATTTCCTTATCACATAAAATTTAAATTTTAGAAGATTTAAACTTATCACTACGTTTTAGAAGTCCCCGTTTCTTAGAAGACCAACCTCCTGTGTGCAATTGATACCTTCTATTTAGAAGTCCACATTTTTTGGGTTTGTTTGTCACATGCATAGATTTTCCATGTCCTCCAACTTCTGAACGACCATTACCTATAGTGAGGTAAGTTCGATTTTTTTTAGTACTCACTAAAGTTCGATTTATTTCTTGAACGATTTTTAATCATATTGGGTTTTTTTTTGCCAAAAACCACTTCCTGAACGACCATTACCGATAGTGATATAAGTTTGATTTTTTCAATTCTCATGCAAGTTTGATTTTTTTCATGGACGAGTTTTACTCATATTGGGTTTCTTTTATCGTAAATTAGGAGTTTCTTGACTAATTTTTTTTAGTTTTATTGCAAGGGATTCAAACATCAAAGGATTTTTTTCATTTCTTATGCAAGTTCAATTTTCATATTGGGTTTCTTTTGCTGAAAATTGGAAGAAAAAATATGAGTGTGCGAGAAATTTTTTTTTTTTTGACAACCTTGCATGGGTCTTTTGCGTTAATCTTAACTTTGTTGTTTATTCTACTATCTTCTTACTTTCTATTATTTTACTACAGGAAAGATCACAAGAAATATATTTAGAGAATTCTTACGTTGAGCTTAAATTCGAGGTGATGCATTTTTTTTTAGATTGCTATCCTTTTTCATGTAAAGCACTCACAATGATTTTGTTGTTAAACTTATAAATGTTTTAATTAGGTTCATGGCCAATTTTATTTGTCGTTTGGAACATGCATGCTGACTCCTTCATCATTCTTTACAAAATCGATAAGGGAGGATTGGGTTTGAATCCAAAAGACAACCAACGGACCAGAATGTCCCCTCTATAAATCTAGACTGTTGGTTGTTCAAAGGTTATCATCATCACATTTTGGTAACCGGTTAATCAAAAAAAAAAAAAAGGATCCCTGAGATTGATTCCCTGTGATTCAGGGATTTAATTTTTTACCACATTTAAAAGGATGCATGAGATTGATTCCCTGTGATTTAGGGATTTAATTTTTTACCATATTTACCAAATATTGACATTTAAACTTCTATTGATTATCACATAAATTGAAAAATAATGCTTACAGCCACATTTCCGGGTAAGAATGGATCCCTGTGATTCAGGAAATTAATGCTGAAAATTAGGGTGGTTTTCAAACGTTTTTTTTTTAACAGTAAGATCAAACGTTTGCTACTTCAAACCTTTCATTTTTTCTTTTTCTTTTTTGACATAGGAAAAGAAAGAGTGCAAAACTAATTAACGCCCTATTCTTTTTTTTTTTTTGAACGGCAACACCCTATTCTTTTTTCCCTTGATAGTTGTCAAAACAACATTTTTTTGCAAGATTAACAAATGGAGTAATTGTAAACTTTTTTTTTCTCATTTTTTTAAACTTCGTTTCATTAGAATATGTGTTGTTATTTACACTCTTTTAAACATTACCATATATGCATCGATGAAAATATTATGATGTTAACCAAACATATCGCAAACTGGAGTTTTGGGTTCCTTTTTTTTTTGTCACTCATTTAATATTATGGGAGTCTATATATATCTTTAAAATGCTTTCTGTTGTTATTCCCATGATAACTTTTGACTATTACTCTCTTTCAAATTTTAGATAACTTCTTGGGACTTAACTAATCATGAACAATCTAAGCGTCTATGGCCATGTGAGTTGAACCGTTTCATTTTATACCTTGGTCGTAATAATCAAATTAATTGTTTCCTATGCATTTGGTGAATTCTTCATTTTCTTATGCAGCTCGACGGTAACTTGCAGAAAATGTAAGAACTATTTACTCAATTGCATTGCTTAATCTGATTTTATATATTTGATTCATATTTGCTTTGTTTTATTTTTTTAGTACAAAGGTTACGTGTCTTCAAGAAAAAAATGTAATTGTGGTGATTCATGATGAGCAAGAAGTTAATCGTATTTTTATGCATGTGGTATGCATATTAAAATTGGATTCTATGAATGCAACATGGTATTGGTTTTGAGTTTTGTGGTTTGGATTAATATAGTTCAGTGTGTATCCTATCAATGCAATTAACTCGGTATATGTGATTAGGATTATCATTGGTAGTGATGTACACACGGGTAGAAGCTTAACAAATAAAACCTTTTTGTTGCGGAGTGCTGCAAGCATAGGTAATTAGCATATTAAAGTTTTGCAACAACAAAAATATACCGTATTTTACTTTGTTCCTATCCATTTTTTTCAACACGTCATCCCTTTGCTCATTGCTCGATCCGTAGCTTTAGTTGTCTTCAAAATGTGTTGCGCCGTGCCTTCAGGCACGGGCATTCGCTAGTACATCAATAACATCAAATTAAGTTGGACTAACTTATCCCATTACTTCTTTTATTTTTTATTTTTTTGGAAGTGGCAAAAAATATATCAATAATAATGGCAACACAACCCACTGTGTGCAAAAAATAAAAAAAACGACCTAATGCACACAATAGAGCAACAACAAAATACATCGACAACATCCACATCAAAAGATCCATGCGGGCGGTCCAAATACAGAAATCAAAAGAAAAAAGAAAAGACAAGAAGGTATTGACCGCACACGCGACAACACAAAAATATGCATAACAGAAAACACTGTATCAAGGGAAAATTTATTCAATGGCCCTACAGCATGGTAGGTGGGATATGGAAACTAAAATTGATGAATCTGTGACACTAGACTTCATTTAGCAGAACACTTTGCGTTTGGAATATGTGCATAATTTATGAACAGATTAAAACTCACTTAAATTGAGCAATTGTAAATTGAGATTAGAACAACTTAACAAATCAAATAATTAAGCAATACCTGATCTTCCCCATTCCCTTCAACTGAAGCATCTGCTATCATTCTCTCTAAGGCAGCATGCGGAAAAAACAAACAAAATTAAAACTCACTTAAATTGAGATTAGAACTAAAGAAATCAGATAGTAATCAAGCAAGAACTGATCTTCGCCATTCCCTTCAACTGTCTTCTATTATTCTCTCTAAGGCAGCATGCACAGCTTTCCGCTCGTTAACTTCTTTGTTTGTCAGCTTTCCACTCATTAAATAAACATGTAGACAACGAGAGCTTCGTCTTTTTATATCTAAATAAATAACAAAATAATTGACACTGTGGTATAGAAGCAATACAAAATGCAAGAACCAGATAAAGAATTGTCAAGTTACAAGCACAATAGAGGAGGAAAAGCATATCTAGCAATGGAAGGTAGCCATACTTAGCATTTTCGATACTCTAGTGCCAAAGTTTGGCTCTGACATGTTATTTTAGCCACTGTGAATTGGAAATCCTCTAATGGACCACAAGCAATTCTGAGGTTATAAGCATAGCAGAGAGGGGCTGAATGATAACCATACTCTGTGCAAGAAAAGCTTTTGCAGCATTGCTGGAGAACAGCAATCCTTCGGCGGGAGCACTTTTGACCACTGAGGGGTGAGAATCGGCCTCATTATCACCTGAAGCATGAGATCTTAGACAAGTTTCACTTGGCACCATCCGACCATTGTCCTTTCCTCATGTTATTATGTCCACTTTGCAATTTTGGACAGGCATTGGACCGCTGGCTTCGTGCTGGCTCACTGGCCTTCGAAGTTTAACAGTGAATTGGGAACCACCATGGACAAAATCAATTTTTGTGGGCTTCGAAATTGCATGCTCTGTGGTAGAACAAGGAAAACTGTAAAACTGTAAAACAACCTGTCTGAAGTAGAACTTAGTCGCATTTATGGAATAAGGGCAACATTCAAACTTTGAGCAAGTAATTTACCATGAAGAAACACATTTCTAGAACAAGGATACATTACTACAAATTTTCGCTCAAATCGTAACTCCATACAAAACGTAACCCAGGATGAAAATCACTAACAAGAAATCCACTAAAAGTATAAAACCAGAATTATTAATTTTTTTTTACAGAGATAGATAATATAAAATCAGATTGAAGTCAGGGAATAACATACATGCAATTCTGCTGTTTAGAAAAAAAAAACTTATATTACACTCAAAATTGTGATTTTGCCTTCGCTAAGTATAAGAGCCTTTCGACTTGGGAAGAAGTATGCAGTTCTAATTATGATTCTCAAACCCAATGCTTGTACCAAGGCTATCCGTCATTCGAGCTATCCAGAACTAAAAGATCAAAAACTTGGAAATGAGGCATTTCCACAATCAACATGATACAGATGAAGTAGATTGGAAGGTAGGTATCGAGCATAAAAATAAAAATACAGAGGTTCCAAATTAAGAAGGCCAAGAGATGTATAACTAATAAAATTAACTCCGAATAGAAAATGCAGAGAGCAAGTGAGAATTCTGCACCTCGCGACAGAAATATGAGAGAGAATTGGTCACTGCCCTGCACCTTCGCATACCCAACTTCGGTTTTTACTTATCTGATAAGCTCAAAGTGTATATGTTGTGAATATCTTCTATTACCATGCCCAATATATACTCCTATGTTATTCAAGTCCTGAGCGTCTGACGCGGGGAGTTAAAACATTTAGAAAAGTCACCTTGTAGCATAAATGGTGTCAAAATCTAGCCAAGAAGCGTAGGCTCCAACTGGCTTACACTATTACTGAGAATTCTCAATGGAAAAGGCATAAACTTTCATTTCCACGTAATGCAAAATTCAATCATAGATGCTGCTTCTAACTAGGTAATCAATCATATATGAAACACTTGTCTAGTTCCTTGAGATGAACTTCCAGTCTTAATAGAGAAACAAAGACAGTTTTCTCAGTCCAGAAAGAGGAAGATAGGTTCAAGATTGAACTCCATGGAGGAAAAAGAATGGCTAAAATGGGTTAAAAGAAAAAGGAGAAAATATAATGGATAATTAATCCATTATAATGGATAATTAACCAAAACTCAACTAAAAAGAAAGAAAAGAACATTCTTTGAAGTGGTAATTACTCCTAAAAGGAATGTTAGGAGACACACAGATGGTTTGCAGTGAGACAGTAAGCTTCTAATTTAGTGAAGAGGATAATATCATATATATATATATATGGCCAAATGTCCTCTCTGCAACTCAGAGAACTGCATTAATATGACTAAGAAACTCTATAGTGTTCACGAACAAACCTGCTCAACACTCCATCAAGATCTTAAGACAACAAAATCATACGCCCCTTTGAAAGAAAAACAAGAAGTTAAGCCCAAACCCAAGCTATTTGGCCGCTGCGCAGATCCGCTTGCGCATTCGAGACCACAAGCAACATCAAAATAACAGCAATAATATGTAAAAACAAACCACTATTTAGCCAGCCAAATTATACATAGCAATAGATATATTTGTTTGTGTTTGTATAGAAAATAGAAAACCCATGAGCACCTGCAGTTGGAGACTCGAATGGAGCTGTCGAGAGGAAAAAGATGGAGCAGACCAAATCCAGTCCCTCTTTGAATTCTCAGCCATGTCTTTCCTGTTTCTTCTCCCTCTTCTCTTTCTAGCCTGGCTTCACCTAACCCATTTTCCACACCCACTTCTTTCTCTCACTTGTGTTTCTTCCTATCCTTTGTCTTCTTCTCACTTATTTCAGCTCATCCATCTACTATTTCACTCCCCTCAACAGAATCAAGCACCAACCCATATTGGCCAAGGTCATGTCCCCGTCTTCTCTCCTCTTTCTTCTTCTTTTTCTTCTCCTTCTTGGCCTCTACAACAACCTTGTGTCCAATCCAGATCTCGCACCAGCACCAGTGTCGTGTCGACACGGGTGCTTCACCCAGAATCAAGGATCCATGTAACATAGGTCAATATACAAACCTAAGTGATAATAAAGAAGGATGGAGCGTAGCTCATCATATATACCAATTAAGGTTTCAAGTATTTAGCTAACGTGACAACGATACTTGCAAATACGGAGCAGTTTCTCTCACGCCCCGATCTCACATGACTCGAGCATGTGATTTCTAATGATAAGCCACCAATACAATTATAAAGACTAATATCTATTTTACAGGGTCAACACCGAATAATACATGATCTATTAATTAGAGAACTTTCTAAAAGTCAAATCCGATGCCAAGACCTAGCGTTCTCACAATTATAAAAGATGAAGTTTTAGTTAAAACAAATGAATAAAAGGTAACTGAATCAAGAACCTGTGATGGAGTTGACTCCATTTCACCTAGGGATAACTGTCGGGGGTCCTGTTATATACTAAAATCCAACTATATATCGAAGCGAGCAGCTTCAAGACTTCAACTGTTCAACATATCTTTTGCATTAATCTCATTGTAGAGAACAGGTGCAAGACGATGGACCTGGCCCACAGACTCAATCACGTGACTCACGTCAATTCAGCATTCTGCTTTTTTGTGCTTTCGATTATTTTATTACTTGATTGTATGCATTGGTTTCCTAGATGCTCTGTTAGAGTTCTGCAAATTCCCAACACTCTCAATCTTAATTAACATAATCTCTATTCATTTAGAAGAGAATATCTCTCTTTCACTGCAGGAAATAACTCTATAACAACACGAATCCAGCGAATTGGAAATAGGGTAGAAAAAACCAAAACCATGTCTAACCTGGTAATAAACTCAAAGCCTTTGCATATACTCCTCTAAATCCAAAGTAGACTTCTTGTTATTCTTATAGAAAGTCCTCTCTAGGTCTGTTAAGTTCTCAATTAGCTGTCAGATAGAAAATCAACCATAATAGGAAACTGGGTTTGACATCCAACTACTCAGGCTGTTATATTCTTCCAAAAACAAGAAAGCAAGATGGACAAACACATATGTAGACGTCCTTAGAGAGATTCGCAAGAGAGCAAAGAGATCCAAAGAGGCAAACAATCAAAATCATCACTCAGCACTCAGCAGACTTTTTATAATTGTTTTTGAAAAACAATAACTTATAAAAACTGATCTGAGGCCAAAACTCGAAGCAAAGCAATCTACCTGTCCAGATCTTCAATCTGTTATTGGGTTCTCTGAATCTTGGCTTCTTCTTCTTCGTCTCCATAAACAATCAGTGGAGTTGAAGGTGAACTTTGTTTTTAATGTCGGCCTTTTTCTTTCTCGAATGAAACAAATGAGGATATGTGAGTACCTAGCTACTGCAAATACATAAGCAGATTCAGCAATTACATCACCAGGCAAGATCATGAGCTATGTTAGGATGTCAAAAGCTCGGATGAGCCTAGAATTACTTGGTTCGTTTTTTTCCCCAAGTTTTGGGCCAAACAAACCAAATTTGAAGGAGCAAAAGTACACTCGACAGTCGACACACAAACAAAATAGAATAAAAAAAGGTAATAAAAAATCGTGAATACGAATAAAATGAACAGAATTTTCGTTCGCATCTCTATTTCTTTTATTTTACCCACCAAATATAAAAACAACAACCAGAATTAAAGAGGTAGGGGTAGAGTACCCAATCGGAAGACGATTGAAGTGATTCCATAACTCGTCCTCGGATCTGGGTTGACTCACCGCTTCGTTATCCATATCTCTAAGTCTTTGAACAATCTTGTGATAAACCTCAACCTTCTCCCTCCACTTCCGACGATGAGTCAATGCTGAGTTGGTCACTGTACTACTTCAACTCTCTATGTCTCCCATGGATTTGGATGAACGGTGATTCTGGTTCCATGGATTTCAGTTTCTAAATTTGTGCATTGTGACGCAAAAACTAATATCACGCTTAAATCTCAAGGGAGAAGCCCCCTTTCAGTTTCTTATCCTCCTTTTTGGTCAAAGATTGAGCATAATTAAGTACTAAAACCATTAGGCAACAAAATAAAGCATGTTTTTGAAAGGAAAAACTCTCTACACCTATCATGTTGAGTTGTGCTTACCTAGCAAAAAAAAGAGAAGATATATTTAGCTATAGCATTTCCCAAGGTCTCATATAAATTTTATTGTTCATTTTCCTATCTTGCTTTGAATTTTTCAACCACTAAATAATGCCAAGTTCGGATCAAGGGATCTGCATGGTACTGAAATTGGGTTCTGCACTCTTAAAAAATCAAATGTGGTACTGAAATTGTTGTAATAGAAAATGCGGTACGATAGAGCATAACCTCAAAATAACAACAGATTACTCTAAATCAAACATTCCTGGAAGTGGATTGCAGATAATATGATAGATGATCCAACACTTGCCTATCCAAGACAAGTGGTGGAAGTTAAATTTACAACAAAGGCAGGCTTGAAACCTAAGTAGGCACAAAACTACAAGTAGAGTCACAAGTGTGGGCATTAGGAACATCACAATCACCATGAATCACATCATCAAAGCCATTGGGCTCCCACATAAGACATTATGTTACCTTATCAGATACAAAAGAAGAGAAGGAACAGAAGTTACATAACATAGCGTTTATCAAATCCCACAACAACGGCAGCAAAAAGACGAAACGTGGCTCACAAAATCAGGCTCCACCTCAAAAAATTGTTTCTCTCTCAAAGGCTCCAAAACCAAATCAGTCAGACCCCTCCTAGGCTGGATATTTATGAAAGCAGAAAGAACAGAACCAAGCGAAATATATCAAACTAATGTTTCCAAATCAAACCAAACAAAGCCTTGCGTTCCAACTAATTGGGGCAGCTATATGAATCAAATTGATTTTTTGTCCACTCCGCTCTATCTAGAAAAAAAATAATTCAATGACAAAAATAAAAACAGCCAAAAAAAAATCTTGAGAGCAAGAATCGAAGCACAACATCAGTTAATTCGGCGGTAATCTACCAATTTTCTAGGTAGGAAAATCCAAATCAAAGATCTGATATCGCAAAAGCCAAATAAAAGAGTAGAAAAACCCTAGAATACAGGGAACGAATCGACGGGGGAATGACCTGATCTCGAAAGAAACGATTCAGTTGAATTCAGAAGCTTAGAGGCGCACGATCTCAACGAATCGGCTATGCTTTGCACACACCCAGGGAGAGGGAGAGGAAGAGAGAGAGAGAGAGAGAGAGAGAGAGAGAGAGAGAGAGAGAGAGAGAGAGAGGATTTTGGGAAAGAGAGAGCGAAAAAGGGAAATATATGTTACTAATAAAAACAAAAAATACAACTCACTGTGAGGCGTGTTACGTGTGCCCCAATAAAAGGGAAAATACAACGGAAATCAAACAGCCATATCAAAGGGTCCCGCGACTTCTATATTTTTGAACATTTGAAGTCGCTGCCCAACTACATAAATCAGTCAAACACTCGTCTCAAGACTCTCAACTCAAGGCTGCACAACAGCAGCAGTAATAGGCTCTGAGGGAAGTTGCTCGGGCGAAATTGCGTTCCCTCCCATTTCAATGTTAACAGCCACATATTCAACTGGAGGAGGAGGAGTTACAGGCTCTGAGGGAGGTTGCTCAGGCAAAATTCCGTTCCCTCCCATTTCAACGTCAACAGCTACACCTTCAACTTGAGGAGGAGGAGGAGGAGGATTGGTTTCACCTTCATGATCTTGTTGATGGTTCTCGACATTAAAAGTGATGATGACCTCAGGAATTCTCCACAAGACCTCCCAAATCGACAAAAGAAATCGCTTCAAGAATCCCCAAAGAAGATCGTGCCAAGGGGAGACAAAAAGGATGACTACATACCCAAAACAGAAAATGGGTTCTGGAAGGAAAACTGCCCCCACCAGTGAAATAGCGAAGAAGAAAGATATGTGATTAGCGATTTCTACTTGGATACGCCCCCTCACATAAATAGGAAGCGTGACTGAGGTGATGAGGAAGAGCATTAAAATCACAATGGAGAACAGCCACATTTTCAAATTCAGATTGAAATCGGGGAGGAAAGGAAGCTTTGCTTTGTGTGGGTTGAAAAGGTAGAGGTTGAATTTCAGAAAAGCGGGGAACAGAAGTTTGAGGTCGAAGTTGAAGGTATCCATTATAGCTGCTGAGAGTTGGAGTTTGGAACTTGGGGTACGTAGGGTTTATGGAGTTGGCCGAGCGTGTATATACTATCCGCCTGCATGAGGATTGATATCAGCGAGAAATTTCCCGGAAATTGCCGAGGCAGGGGAGGGGGGGGGTGTTTGATCAAAAAGCAAACCGCATTTAAACGAACTACAGCTTGGCTCAAGCCAAGCCAGATTTAGCTCAAGTTAGCCAAGTTAGCCAAACTACAGCTTGCCTCAAAATAACCGGAGACACATAGCACTATCCTAGTTCCCGAATGATTTCGCAACAGCTTCGGTGGTCGCCCTGTCAAGCCATTCAAGCTTGGCTCAAGCCAAGCCAGATTTAGCTCAAGTGGAAGTACCAAGCTCAGCTTAGCCACGTGTGCAGCTAGTGGAAGACTTATACCAGTCATTGTCAACTTTTGTAATGTGTTGCCTTTCTAATTAGAATTTGATTTTTCCTCGTAAAAACATTAACCCTGTTTCTGTAATTTTTTTACTTTGGTAGTTCTAGAATTTTAGTAATAATTTGTCTCAACAAGCTCAACAAGAGAAATAAAAAAAAATAAACTTATAAATATAGACCGAACTTAGCAAAAAAGTTGATATAGAACTCCCTAAAGACGAAAAATAGGATTTGAAATTTTTTTTCTACTTTTAGAGTTAATTTTTTAATTTTTATAGTCCATCTATTTTTGACCCACATTGGTTCAAATGAATAGTCCTGTCATCAAGACAAATGGTAATGCAGAAACAACCCTTCAGAAGGTTCAAAAAAAACCAGAAGGTTCAGGGAAATAAATAAACCTACATAATGTTCAGGAAAAGAAACATACCTTAGGGATCAGGGAAAGAAAAGATCTTTCAGAAGTAGAAGACCGATTGAAAAATGTATCAAATTCGTTGCTTGAAAATGAATTTATTTTCACGTTAGTTAATTTTATGTCAAATTTTTATAAATTATTGATTCGTCTTGATAAGACGAATCAAAAAATTTAAATTTTTTACTTTTATCAAAATATTTTACTCCAACGGTATTGCTAATGGCTTCTAAATAACACCACTTAATCTCGATAGTAGAGTAGTATTTTAATTATATATGTCTACATCGGCCCCCATGTACTACTAACAGTTTCATCTAATCCCAATACGTGTACTGCTCTCAGTTTTGATAATTTCACCCTTTCTTTTTCCTCCTTTTTGCTTTTCTCTTCCTTCTTTTGCAGTACTGCTTTTTTTGTCTCTTTCCTTTTGCTTAACTTGTACCGTGGTTCTCTAGGACCAACCTCGTATCCGATACAAATGTTTGAAGTCGTTTTAAAATATTTTTGGGCTCGGCTAAATACAAATGTGAATTTATTACATGTAATTAATTCATAAAGATTTTCTTTTATGAATTGACTATATGTAGTAAATTCATAGTTGTATTTAGCAGCATCCATATTTTTTATGAGTTTTGAAAAAGGTATCTCAATCCGAAGAATTCATAAGGATTAGGCCCCGTTCCAGAACACCTTCTTAAAAAATAAGTACTTATTTCATATTTTCAAACTCAAAAATAACATAAATGAAAAATTATATATTTTTCAATTTTTTTTGCACCGTATTAAAGATCTTAATGAGATCTATCAAACAAGATCCATAGTGATAGGAAAATTATTTGCGTAAGCACATGATTTTTGAGTTTGAAATTGTCTTCTTAAAAAATAAGTACTTATTTATCGTTCCGGAACGGGGCCTTAGTACTCCATCTTCGTTCCATTTTTATTATTCATTTTTATTTTTCCTATCATTCTTTCAACGCTTATATCTTTCAATATGAATTTTTAAAAATATACAATATGAATCTTATTTGATAATACTTGATTAGATCTATAATACAATATTTTCAAAATTATGAATAACATTGTAAATTGAAAGATATAAGTGTTGAAAGAACAGGTGTTGAAAGAATGGTGTGAAAAACGAAAATGAACAATAAAAATGAGACGGAGGGAATAATATTGAGGTAAGCTATTTTTTCGTAAGAATTCATAAAAAAAACGTTCTAAAAATAATTTGTAATTTGAATAATTTTTTGGGGATCCGTAATTTCTTGCCCATTTTAACTGTACCAAATAGGGCCTTACCATACAATTTCTTAATTTTTAGGACCCCATTGCGGGTCCTACCTAAAATGTTAGAAACCGCAAGTTAGTCTTTGTTGGAAAATAATCACGTTTGAAAAGCTACCAACCGATTAGAGATTCTCTTTGTTGAAAAATCGCACGCGGAAACCTATTGTGCGCGTCCAAAAATTCCTTCCGATACGACTCCCTCAGGATTACCCCAACTAAATTCGACTCTATTATCTATCGTGTCCTCTCTTTTTTCTCGCCAGGGATTACCACTATTGTATTCGACGCTATTATGATTATCGGTATTGTAATTGTCTGTCTATTAGACTGATGATAAATATATTAGAAGATAATAAAAATAAATATTTTTATATACTTTTTAGATATTTTAATATATATTCACACATTTATTATTATCAGCTCATTTAGATGATTTTAGAATTTTCCTATGACTATCTATCTATCGTGTCCTTAAGCTTGAGCTTGTTTGGTTGGAGATTTTGATTTCGGACTTTTCTTTCTGTGCACATTTTCTTTTTGTGCATGTTTTTCATAAAAAAAATTTGAATTATTATTTTCATTTTTCTCTCTATCTCTCTCTATTCATTACCCAAAATTCAAAATCAAAATCCTAAAACAAACAAGCTCGGATGTTTTGAATATTTGTTTTCAAGTAAAATAAGTAAAATAGCCCTAAAGGTCTCATGGCCTGATGACCATTGCCTTCGATCTGGAGGAGACCACGCCATTCCAGTCTGTTACCTCTTATACACACGCTCAGAACTGTAGAGCAGTAAATGAACTGTGTCGTTCGTGAACTATTCGAGACTCGACTCGATAAAAACTCAATCGAGTTCGATTCATCTACTAAATTAATTGAACCTGAGCCTCAATTTTAGGCTTGTTTCATAGATGAGCCGAAGATGAACCTAACAGTATTCGGTTCAATTAGGCTTGTGAATCTGAAATATATGCATATCATGAGAATTTTGCATATGTATATAATAAAATTTTTAAAACTTGTATAAGTATAAACATTTACAATTACTTAAAAATTATTTATGTATAATTAAAATTTTATTTGTATTTTTAGACCTATATGAGAGTATAAATATATGATATTTGTAGAAACTTTATATCCATTTTAAGACCAATTGGCAAAAGATGGAGTAGTCTCTAGAATTTATTAACCAAGTTTGGGTGACTTAAATAAGTGATGTGGGATTAAGTTTAACATTACCCCTCATATGCAGCCCAGATGCATGTGGAGGTACGAATTGAGGAAAAAGGAGATTTGACTCAGACGACCTCTCACGTGCAGCCCAAATGCACGTGGAGATATGAATTGATGAGATGAGGCAATTGACTCGGGCAATAAAAACTTGACCACACGAGATGAGGTCAACTAAGACCTAACTCTGATACCATATTATATGATATTATTTACTCATTAAGGATCACAAACAAATTCGAGTTTGACTCAAACTTAAGCTCGAGTTTGATTTAAACTTAGGCAAGCTCAGCTCGTTAAATTTTTGTTTACCACCCTACGCAGAAGTAAACCACCCTACGCAGAAGTAAACGTAATATGAGCTGCTTCTTCCGACAATAATTGGCAAACACAAATCTCGCTCAACATTATGATTAAAAAAAACCTAGCTCAACATCACTAAATTAAAAAGTTGCATAGAAATATATTCCTCCCAGTGGAATAATCGAGGTACCTGTAAGTTTACACACACATTTCTTATTGTCGAACCAAAAAAAAAAAGGAGATATAATGCCCAATGCGCCTATTTTAATAATTCCCAGTGCCAATTAACAATTCATAGTGTTAATATATTCACAATCCACACACCCCATACACAATTTACACTCCCTAAAAAATCACAATTCGTTACACGTAATTTGATGTTCAATATCGATCTTATTTGATAGATCTTGTCAAGTAGGTTGTAAAAGTATAAATTTTACGAAAAACAAATAAATGTAACAAAAGTTATGTCGTCAAAGTTTATAATGTAAAAGAACAAAAAAGAAAAGCATACACCCAAAAAATTTATTATCTTATACATAATTTCAAATTTCAATAAGTATGACCTCAATGATCAGCTGACCAAAAAATCTATTATCTTATACATAATTTCAAATTACTAGTAGCAGTTAAATCAAAAGTTCTTATATGGAATCTATGCAGTTGCGGATCTAGGAATACGACATAGGAGGGGCACCAAACCATCATAGTTTTGAACATAATTTTTCAAGCATAATCTGTTTTTTTTTGGTGCAACGGAAACTCAAGCATAATCTGTTAATGCTACACTAATATTTGTGACAAAGAATCAAAATTTTGCTTTAACTATATATAATAGACCATTTTCATCAACAAAGTTTGCTATGTGCTCTTGTTCGTTTGATTTAATTAGGGGTGCACATAATCCGAATGGATTCGATTCTCTAGAAAATCAGTAACATGACCATTTCAAATGGTCATAGAAAATTAGAAACCAAAACAGCCGATTCTGACATTAAGTTCATTCTACTATTTATGCAATACAATGAGAAATTTTTCAGTGCCAAGTGGGTATATCCCACGTGGTCCCACTAGGCACTCCCGAGCAGTCTAATGCACTTTTGGACGGTTCAGATTAAAACCTTCTCTCTCCTCTCATCCCTCCTCTTTCTCTCTCATTTTCCCTCCCTAAATCTGAACTGTCCAAAATCGCATCAGACGGCTCGGATGTGCCGAGCGGACACCATGTGGTACCCCCGGCACTGAAATTTTTCTCGCAATACAGTGACAGAGTTATGGCATTTTTATAGAGAGGACTTGCTTAGCTGCATATTGAACTGTCGATTTTTTAAAAAAAAAAAAAACTGCAGTGAACTTGCAACATTGCAAGTTTAATTTCTTCTACTAGCATTTGTGGTTCCGTCACATTGGTGACCGCATATATCGAAATACAACTGTTTGGTTTAGCACAACACTTTGTTAAGCATGAGAATATGGATGAGTTCTTAGACAATTACACATCTGAAGCATGAAATATGGAAATTTAAGAAGGTCCCGAGGGGCAGTGCAGTTGGTGATCTACTAGAATAGTTAAACTCTTCTAGTGAGTAGTTTTTTTAAAATTTGGACCATTAATTACTGAAATGAACTACTGAAATTGCGTGGAACCGTGAATAAATTTCTCCCATGCAAGAGCTTCAAATGTACCTACACATTTTCAAATAAACACATTTTCATTTAAAACTAAAGTCACACCTCTTGGTAAAAAACATGTCTCTCAAATAAAACTTATTTACTTTTAAATTTGGCAATTTTTAAACTATACAAAATTTCAACAAGACTTCTTGGCACAGCCCTCCGGTTAAGCATGTGATACGGATCAGTATTTTGAAGATTACACATGTTAAGTATGAAATAGGGACATGATGGAGGCAAAATTGTGCTCGCATTCAAGCATGGACTACCCGAAGTTAAACAACGATCGGAAAAGACAGTGTTTAATGTTTGTGACTTTTCGAAACATACGGGCGCTTTCTTGTGCATCATATATAGCATCAGTTTTTGTCGCAGCACAACTAACTGTTGCTATGATTCAGGAAGTACTGATTCCGGAGAAAAAGCGATCGGGGCTGTGAAGCAAGGAAACTTGCTAGCGACTGCCTTTCATCCAACTAAGGACACACGATAGAATACATCTGTGATACATCGATTTTCTGTTCTAAACATTTGCTTGTGCATGTGCAGGCATAGTTACTTTTGAAGATGGTCGATGAAGTTGGAGAAGAGTTTTTGTATGAAGTTGGAGAAGAGTTTCAAAAATCCATTACTGATCTCCCTATGTATCAGTAGAAGCAACCGTTTAACAAATGGCTATAATATATATTTTCTTATTATAAAGGTATTTTTATATATTGTATTCCTTTTATTTTCTTCTTCTGCATGCATGCCTTTACCCCAAATATCCCGTTCCTCTCGTTTTGTTTAAAAATAATGTCTGATATTTTGTGTTCATTTTTATCTAATTTAACTTAAAGTATGCGTTATAAACATTTATAGTTAGTAATGCATGCCTTAATTTTGTATGATCTTACTATGGTTGACTACAAAAAATAAACTTTCACCATTATGATTATTAGGTGCCCCTACTAGACTATATTTCTGGAACCGTCTCTGTCTGCATGTGATTCTTTCTTAAATGCCATAACCTCGTCGTGGGGTAAGGTTCAATCCTATCGAGTTTTCTTCTACTGAGTAGCATTTGTGTGTTCTCATAACTAAGTTTCCTTTTACAACTTGCAATGGTTTTTCTACGACACCATCAAAGTGGAGTACTGTAAGTACAACTTTTTTTGACCACTTACCTTTGTGATGGGCTTCGCATGGAGAAATGTTTCGGTACCGGGTGAGTACCACGTGGCCATGCCCACGTGGTACCCGAGCAGTTAATTTAGGCCGTCCAAAAGTGTGCTGAATGGCCCAAATTGAAACTATCTCTCTCCTCTCCCTCCCCCCCTACTCTTTCTCCTCTTTTCTGTCTCCAAATCTGAGCAGTCAATAACTGAAATGTACGACTTGAATGCGCCGAACGGGCACCACCTGGTTACTTGGGATTCATGTGTGCGACTAACAGTTAAGAATTAATGGTGGACCTGAATGTGGTTCCGTCACATTTGTGTACGCATATATCTAAATACGACTGTTAGATTTTCATTCCTTAGCACAACACACTTTGTTAAGCATGAAAATATGGATGAGTTCTTAGCCGATTACGCATCTGAAGCATGCAATATGGAAATTTATGAAGGTAAATTGTGCTGACATTCAAGTATGGACTACCTGAAAACAATGACCGGACATGACTGGTTTTTGAATTAAAAGAATAAGCCAAGTGGTTTACTTCATTTTCTTTATTCAATTTTTTTTTTTACTTTTTTACTTTTGCGTCAAATTTTGTGAATTATTGACTCATCTCAATTTTAAGGATCGGAAAAGTAAAAATTTATGGCCCAAACTTTAATTTTTTGAATTAAGACAAAAAAAAAAATCTATCCTTTTGACTTATTTTTTTTTTGTGTTTACTCAATTATGAGTTTCGATTATAATCTTTTACTTTTTCAATTCCTAACGTCAAGATGAGTCAATATTACATAAAAATTAGACCCAAAACAAACAATTGCAAAAAATAATAATAATAAGAAAAAAAAAGAAAAAAAGAAAGCTAGTTGGCTTATTTGAAACGCCATTTTAGTACAAATCCACACCGAGTCAACACCTCTTTTTATCCTGAACACTATCACAAACAAACACAATGGTGTATACCTTACACATTATTTAAACTGTTGTGGGTCTACATTCCAGCTAACTTTGGTGTTTACCAGTCTGCCTAAATTAAACTTCCAAACCAGCCTATTTTCCTCAAAATCTAAGTTCCTTCATTGAATGTTGAGGGAAGATCAGAATCCTGATTGCGGAACTTGCGGCAATATATTTTAGTAGATAATGTACATGAAGGTTATGCAATCAGGTTTAAAAGTCAAGGAGGTGGTCCACACAAGCCTCGAAGAACAATAGTGTAAAAATAGACTTTTCTAAAAAAAATAGCATAAAACAGTAAACATGCAAATAACTAATACGTACGTACTATTTCTGCCACCAAAGCTTGTAGTAGTGACCCAAAACTCTTCATGCAAATATTTGACCGGTGCTTTCACATTTGTTCCAAATGCTCTCAGGATTTCTGATCATGCGTCATATATATTCATTATGTTTTCTCTGATCAAGGGAAAGAGGTTGTCCTAACAAAGTACATCAGCTTAGACAATATTCAATCTATATTATTTTGTGAGCTTAATTTAGTTAGACCCAACAACACTTCTATGGGTAACACGTACATATTTACCGCAAACAAACCACACGCTGAGCTAAGAACTCACTTACACCTGGAGTGCTAATTTATAAGAACTCCAGTAGCCATCCAAAAAAAAAATTTTTTTTTTTCCGATGCATATAAAAGAAAAATTGCACTCTGGCATCATGAGATTTTCATGATTTAAGGATATGGAAAGTCAGTAGCATTCTTTATTACTGAGAACTTACCCAAATAATATTTCGCTCTTGAATTTTTGAAGTGGCCAGAAATATATTCATAATAACGGTGCAGCTAAAATAGAATAAACGACCTTAATGCACACAAGAGAGCAACAAGTAGGTACATATATAGACAAACATTCACATCAAAATATCTCGTGACTTTTTTTTTTTAAAAGATTTTATAAACAGAAATCAAAAGGAAAAACGAAAAGACAAGAACATACTTCCTCCGTCCGGATTTAATTGTCTCTAATTTTATTCTAACCAGCTAAAAAATAGGTTATATCTTTGAATCCGTAATTAATTTCATATCAAATATGAATATTGTTTGATAAATTTCAATTAGTTCTATAATTTAATATTTTCAAAATCACATAAAACATTATAAATTGAAAGATATAATCGATTGAAAAATGATACAAACTCCAAAAAAAGATTATTAAATCTGGACGGAGGGAGTACTATAGATAAGGAGTACGTGCGTATACCATCGTGTGAATTCAATGCCTTGTTTGGATGGTGTTTTTAAAATTTTTGAATTTGATTTTTGTGGGTAATGAGTGGAGAGATAAATTTGGGTAATGATTAGATGTATGGGTAATGAGTGGAGAGAGATAGAGAGAGAAACAAGAATAATGATTAGACAGAATAGAGATAAATTAGAATAATGATTAGAAGTATGTGTAATGAATATTTTTTGAGTTAGAAAATATTTTTTAAAAAGTGATCCAAACAAGGCACAAATAAAGTTCCATATTTTCTTGGTTTTTGAATTTACTAACGAAAAGACAAGAAGTTAAGACTTATCCTTGGTTTTTTGATTAATATTTTCCTTATTCAATGTACCTTCCACTAGGCCCCATAAAAAGAAGGACAATATGGATGAGGAGTATGTGCGTGCGTCAGAACCTGTGATGCGTAATGCGTAGCAGTTGGAATCTATGGTTGGCTGAAAGCGACAAGTTCTAAGAGAACACTGACGTATCCGTAAGATGCAGAGGAGTTTGTTACCCTTTTGTTTCTTTTTGTTTTTTCAACTGGCCGGTACATACCGCCAGAAAACACAGGGCAGGCCGGAACTCGCCGGAACCTAATCACCCCCTATTTTACTGGTTTCTGTCTCATACGATACGTACCGGACAGTACAAAATGAGTTTTTTTTTTGTCAATATTGTATATATCAGCGGAAATTAGGTGGGTATTAGTATGTTAATTAACAGATGATCCAGAGGTTATCTGAAGTGGCCAGAAATATATTCATAATAACGGTGCAGCTAAAATAGAATAAACGACCTTAATGCACACAAGAGAGCAACAAGTAGGTACATATATAGACAAACATTCACATCAAAATATCTCGTGACTTTTTTTTTTTAAAAGATTTTATAAACAGAAATCAAAAGGAAAAACGAAAAGACAAGAACATACTTCCTCCGTCCGGATTTAATTGTCTCTAATTTTATTCTAACCAGCTAAAAAATAGGTTATATCTTTGAATCCGTAATTAATTTCATATCGAATATGAATATTGTTTGATAAATTTCAATTAGTTCTATAATTTAATATTTTTAAAATCACATAAAACATTATAAATTGAAAGATATAATCGATTGAAAAATGATACAAACTCCAAAAAAAGATTATTAAATCTGGACGGAGGGAGTACTATAGATAAGGAGTACGTGCGTATACCATCGTGTGAATTCAATGCCTTGTTTGGATGGTGTTTTTAAAATTTTTGAACTTGATTTTTGTAGGTAATGAGTGGAGAGATAAATTTGGGTAATGATTAGATGTAAGGGTAATGAGTGGAGAGAGATAGAGAGAGAAACAAGAATAATGATTAGACAGAATAGAGATAAATTAGAATAATGATTAGAAGTATGTGTAATGAATATTTTTTGAGTTAGAAAATATTTTTTAAAAAGTGATCCAAACAAGGCACAAATAAAGTTCCATATTTTCTTGGTTTTTGAATTTACTAACGAAAAGACAAGAAGTTAAGACTTATTCTTGGTTTTTTGAATAATATTTTCCTTATTCAATGTACCTTCCACTAGGCCCCATAAAAAGAAGGACAATATGGATGAGGAGTATGTGCGTGCGTCAGAACCTGTGATGCGTAATGCGTAGCAGTTGGAATCTATGGTTGGCTGAAAGCGACAAGTTCTAAGAGAACACTGACGTATCCGTAAGATGCAGAGGAGTTTGTTTCCCTTTTGTTTCTTTTTGTTTTTTCAACTGGCCGGTACATACCGCCAGAAAACACAGGGCAGGCCGGAACTCGCCGGAACCGAATCACCCCCTATTTTACTGGTTTCTGTCTCATACGATACGTACCGGACAGTACAAAATGAGTTTTTTTTTTGTCAATATTGTATATATCAGCGAAAATTAGGTGGGTATTAGTATGTTAATTAACAGATGATCCAGAGGTTATCCATAATTCTGAACTTCAAATTAGTCTCTCGCGAGGTTCAAATCTCCGCCTCATTATGGAAATAAGGTGAGACAATCAACTTCATTAGGAAGAATTTCTCTACCTTCTCTATGAAACGAGATTTACAGCCTTATTTTGACATTCTTCCAAATGATTTTGACACCCACTCTTTGACTATGAGGTTATCAATGGGGAATGTACCAGAATGACTTCCCCAATACAATAGGGATGATGACGCTACATAGGGAGAAAGGGAAATATATTTACACACAAATGCTAATTGTCGCTATGTAGCGCTAGATAAAAGTACTATTTTGTTTTGAATTGACCGGCTAAACAGGAATTCGGTTTGATCCAGACTAATCCGAATTGATCAATTTTTGGATTCGGTCTCGATTATCCGAAAATTTCTCCGAACCGAACCGATATATCTCAAAACTAAACCGATGTGAACTGATCTTGAGATATAGCCCAGGGGGCGCATACCAAGAGTCACATCATCCTTTGGTAGTTTGGTACTCCCGTAAAGGCGATCCTTTGGTCTCTTTTTTCTTCCATTGAATGGCTTAATGCAACTTCCACGAAACCTCCAAAAGTGAGTCAAGCCCTACCCCTTGTGTAATCATGAAATTGTTCCATGAAAAACAACGTGAAAAGGAACATATATATGTGATTGGTGCACATTATCACCTTCGATCTACATGTTCGTCAACACGTAACTTTTTATAAGGTGAGTACTTTTTCCCTTGGCATTTGATTTTTCAATCTGGTGGAGAACCTTTGGCTTAAATGTAAAATATTTTCTTGAAGGTTGTCGCCAAAAATCATCTCAATCCGATACCTATATATGCTCGATCTAGTAACTTTTCATTTAGGATAACTTTTCGGGAGTGAATGTGAAAGTTATTTTCGCAAGCATTTCTTATTAAAACAAAATTTAGAACAGAAACCGTAGGCAAGATAATAAAAAATTCCTAGTAGCCATTTGTTATACTGCTTATTCTAGCCTTCTACTGACATAGAGGGAGATCACTCAAGGCTCCTTATTTCTTTTTCATACTAGAAATCCTTTCTATCTGAATTTTTTTTATAAACTTCTATCCGATGATTATCGAAAATGGATGATTAGAGTATCCATTTTTTTTTATAATGTTTTGATTATAATATACATTGTCCTGTTATCCTTCCCAAACTTCATCCGCCAATGCTTTTACTTGTGGTTATAAGACCCCATTCCATTATAATTTTAGGACTTTTAGAAAATGTGCACATTTTGTTCTTATTTAAAAATTTTCAATTTGGTTAGTTTTGCACCAAACTTTTGTAGATTACTCCCTCAGTTTGTCCGTTTCCATTCTTTTGTCCCTTGCCCTATCCCAACCGGATAAAAAACTAATTATACTCCTACTATTTATACGCAATATGGCTTTTGTTTGATCGATCTCAATGAGCTCTTTTAAACGATATTTTCAAAATCACACCAAAAAATATAAATTACAAAATATAATCAACTAAAAAATGACACGAAATCCCAGAAGGGACTGAACAATGGGGGTGGGAAAGTATATCGGAAAAGTAGGATATTTTATTTTGTAGCATAGACTTCATAAACAGATAAAAAAAAAAAAACCATGGACTTCATAGAGGAAGAGAAAATCCACGGAAAGGTTTTTTGGAGGTTTTCCAGGAAGGTCCCTTAATCAACAGAAAGTCTACAGTTACTGATCGGAATCCCGACGCTCCGCCGGGCATTCTTTGGCCACCGGACCGCCGATCCGAGCCGTCCAAAAATTCTAAAAAAAAAACTGAGTGGGCCTTTATGAGAATAAACGGCATCCGATCTGTGTAAATTGCCGATCCAAGCACTCCATTTTTGGCCGATCCAAACACTCCATTTTTGCCTGACCCAAACACAAAAATGGAGTGCTTGGATCGACCACTTACACATGTCGGATGCCATTTATTCTCACGACAGCCCATCGGTTTTTTTTTTTAGAATTTTTGAATGGCTCGGATCGATTGTCCGGTAGCCGGAGCATGCCACGCAGGGCGTCGGGATTCCGATCGGGATTTCCCGATCGGTAACTGTGGACTTGCTCCTGAATCAAAGCACTGGGCACCATGCAGCTGGGCCAATGCCGATGTCATCTGCGACTGCTGATGTCACAGTGTGGGGCAGAATAATCTTCCCAATGAAAAAATTTTAAGTGCCGAGCGGATACCATGTGGTGTTCGCTCGCGCATCCGAGCCGTCCAATACCTATTTGGATGGCTCAGATTTGAGAGAGAAAAGGAGAGAGAAAGTGTTGAGATGGAATGAGAGAGAGTGTTTTAATCAGAACCGTCCAAAAATGTATCGGACGGCTCGGGTGTGCCGAGCGGGTGCCACGTCGGCAATACCCGCTCGACACTGAAGAATTTCTCCTTCCCAATAGTTTCTCTTCCTCCAAAACCCCACCAGGCCCCGGCCACCTCTATATAACCCGCCCAGCACAAACTATATTTTCTATAGTAGATCTCACTCTCATAAAGCATCTCAGCGAGAATGGCTAACTTCGATATGAGGCTTCTTTTCCCCCCGCTTCTGCATTTCATCCTCTACCTTGTGAACCAACTCGAAGTGAAGCCTCCCAATTTCAATTGGAAAACTGGGTTCCTTTCCATTCTCTTTCTAATCCTCTTCCTCATTACCTCTGTCAATCTTCGTCTCACTGTGATGGCTGAGCGTATCCGAGTTCAAGCCGGAGACTTCTCTTTCTTCTTGGCTATTACACTGCTGGGGGCGATTCTCCTGCCAGCACCCATTTTCTGCTTCGGCGACGTAATCATCCTTTCTCTCTTCCCTTGGCACGATTCTCTTTCGCAATTGTTGGCACGATTTCTTCTCTCGATTTGGGTTGGCGTACGTGGGATTCCTGTTCTCATTATTAATCCTCCTCCTCCTCCTCAAGTTGAAGATGTAGCTGGTCATGACATTGAAAGGGGAGAGAACCCAATTTTACCAGAGATTAGGGCACTGAATATTACTCCCTCCGTCCCCTAATGGATGTCATTTATGACACTTTTTGTTGTCCCAAAATGGATGTCCATTACACTTGATCTTTTCATTTTGCCCTTGTCTCTAATTATTTAAATTCAAATTACTTTAAAAAAAAGGGTTTTGCTATTGTCAGTCCATTGGACTGACGATAAACACACTAAAAGACAAGAAAAACACGTATTTCTGTGCATTTTTTATATCCTTTAATACACATTTTCACACTTACTATCGTCAACTCATTGGGCTGATTTTAGAATTTTCTTTAATTGTTTACTTGTCACTAGACTCAGTAATTTTGTGAGAATTGTATTTCTAAGAAAATTGGGCTAAAATAAAACACGAGGGAAAGGAAATATATTTCCTTACCAAAAACAAATTTTATTGCATTTGTTCATTTCAAAAGAGAATTTTGATAGAAGACAGAGTGACAGTCGTTCAATTGTATAAACACTACTTGAAAATTAGTATTTCTACAAAAAATTATTCTTTTGCTGGACAAGTTTTCTAAGTGGGAAAGTTAAAAGACATAGTTCGTGCAGAATTTCTTGCTTATGTTACTGGCGAAAAACGGAGTCCATGATTCTTTTCGGAGGGTGAAAATTTGGGAAATGATTTTGCAACTCCCTTTTTTGTTAACGGCACTCCCCTGCATGTATTTTTGCACCAAAAATACACTTGCAGGAGAGTGACGTTAACAAAAAAATGAGTGGCAAAATCAGCGGCCTAAAATTTATGTATTTATATATTTATGTCTTGCATGTCAATCTTCTGGATAGTCCAACGACATATATGTTTTATGATTCATGTTTTGAGTTGATTTCAGATCGGTGTCAAGATCCTGGGTCTTACGAAGACATACGAGGGTGCCTTGTTGCATGCTGATTTTCTATCGAAAATAGCTTTTGTGAAGATTTTACGTTGTCGTCAATTACGAGAACACCACAATATTGGAAAGGTGGACTCTCTGCATAAAGGAGCTCGTGTGGTGGCCATTGGCTGTAATCCGGTGTATGGTAATAATTGGATGAATGCAACATTGGGTTATTCTTGTGGTAATATCAGGTATTTGTGTGAAGTAACAAGTTTATATGTCTTTTGCATGTCCCCTCGTATGTTTCCAGTCTCGTCTTTAAGAATGGACCTACCTTTCTCCCTCCCTGTTCGAGGGTCTAAAAGCAAACTTCAAAGATGGAGGCCCTTATGTTTTTGTAAAAAAATGAAAAACAAAAGTTAATTACGTTGTCCTACAATGATAAAAAGTAGTTTGGTTTGGCATTAACAAAAATAGCTCAATCTAATTCAAAATTTCAATTCCAAACACAATAAAACACAAAACTCCAATTCCAAAGTAATAAATACATTCATCATGTTTCGGCCATGGAAGTGAAACAGTAGCAAACTCTATAGATAAACCAATTGTTCATTCAAATAGCCAACCAGCCTTGACCTGCAAAACTACCTATTGGTCCAACTTACTTCTCTGAAGAGTTGGGTCCTCCCTTATTTCCGAAGCCAACAAATGCAAACAAGTGCACACCACTCATCAGTCATGTGTTCTAAATTAAACGAAAGGCTTCCAAGTGTAGGGCTACTCTAAACATCAAAAAGTTAAATCCCAAGTTTTCAGCATGTGGTACTTCAGGTATAACCTACATAGCCAATGGTAGGGTATTACTCCCTCCGTTCTATTTTCATTTTCCATTATTTCGTTTGTCACTTTTGTATCTATTGTGTATATCTTTCAATCTATAATATTTTTCATGATTTTGACATCTTTGTATTATAGAACAAATTGAAATCTATCAAATAAGATCCATATTGTATATTTTTGAAGATTCACATTGGAAGATATAAGCGATTGAAAACTGACACGAACATCAAAAAAGGATAATGAAAATGAGACAGAGGGAGTAGCCAACTTGTTCTCGCCGAATCTAGAAAATCATTGGTGGAAAAAGGGGAACAGTGAGTATAGTAAATAATTCATGATGAAAAGAACGTTGGCGATTAAAATGCTTCACAGGAAGTTATAAACATTATAACACTTGCAATCCAAACATAATTTATCTAATTCAGTTCTCCTCGTCATCTCCATACATGCATAAAAACAGAGTCAAGTCTTCTTTCTTCCCCAGTCCAATTCAAGAGTTCAATGCAATACTCAATTGGGACAACATATCCAATGTATACCCCTGCATTACTAACGAGTTTTTTGTTCTAGCAACTTCAACGTCAATCACAGAGCCGAACTCGTCGACGGCGGCAGCTCTGGATGAACCCGGAGCCTGTAATGCCCCCAATTTTGGGAACGTTAAATAGGCAATTTCATTGAAAAACGAAATGGAGTCTGGCTCAATATTACAGAATAATCTCAAAAAGAGTGTTCTTAATCAACAACAGGAGAGGTAAACTAAGGTTCCTATCTACTGCTTCACTTCTTCCTCCATCCTGGCCAGCTCCTCGGCTCCAAAAGCCTCCAACGTGTAGAGTTCACCCTGTTCGTCTATAGAATCTGACACATTATACCGGCGTCGCCACCAATATAATATGTCAGGGTCACCAAAGGTAACACCGTGAGCTTACAAAAGCCCAATAGAATATCCAAACCCACTAGCCCTTAACTTACAACCAATATATCAAAAAATCAACAGAGTACAAATAGGTTTAACAAAACGATTAACGATAGCAAATCCATATTCACTAATCAAGTATCGTTGGTGTCCATGTTTTTCTGTGTTTCTCCTACGCGACTCATCGTAGACTGTGTCTCCATTTTCACTTTCCATAACCAAATCAACATTTTCAAAATCCGTTTTTAACACACCCAACTTCGGTTCCGCCGTTCCGGGTTCCCGAGTATCCTCACAATGGTTCCGCTGCACCGGGTTCCCATTGGCACACTTAGCATTGGCTCCTCTCCGCGGATAACCAAGCCACACACCCAACCTCGGTTCCGCCGTTCCGGGTTCCCGAGTATCCTCACAATGGTTCCGCCGCACCGGGTTCCCATTGGCACACAAAAAACACACCACACAATGGGCTACCATGTCCGGCCACATTGCGGTTTCTAAATATTTCACCCTTTCAAAACACGCATTTTCGTTAACCACACCCTAGGTGTCATGTTTCTAACTTTCTCGATTTCCGTGTCACGTTTTCATGCATAGACTCCGCGGTAGGACTTTTCACAAAAACAAGCATAAATCGTTCATTGAAAGTACACTAGCAAGATCATTCAACTTAATATTACTAAGCGTGCTCGAAAAGATCAAAATATGAATACTTCAAATCAAGCGTTAAAATCTTATCTTTGGAAAAATCGTTCTATCTTACTTTTTGAGAAAATTCTGAACAACAAATGTTTATTCGGAGTTACCAATCGATTGTTCTAACGTGCTTATACCTCCATTAGTGAAAATAAGTTCGTCAACTATCATGCATTTCAAACGATATAAACGAAAGATAACCTTATCTATTTGAGACTAAACAATAGATAACCTTATCTATTTGAAACTAAACAATAGATAACCTTATCTACTTAAGGAAAACGATAAGGGTATTGATATTTTGAATCGAGAACATTCTACTTATACTTAGGGAAGTAAGTAGAGAAAATCTACCTTGATCCGAAACTTAGTCGGGGCCGAATAAACTAGTTGGAAATTTCCTACGGGCAGTGAAAACTTGCAATCTGGACCGAATTTCGGACGGCAGTAACTCGGTCAATATTTGGCCGAATACGATCGTTCTTGGGTTGAAATTGAAGCTCTCGAAGTGCTCTACGACTTTCGGGAAGGAAGTTGGTCCTAGAAACTACTTTAGGTAGGAGAAAAATGGTGATAAATGAGAAGACAGTATGCTGTCTGGAAATAGGAATCCGAGATTTTTACTGAACTTCGGATGCCAATATCTTTGTCATTTCTTCACCGATTTGGATGGTTCTTGGGTCTAACTTGAAGGTTTCGAAGTGCTCTACGACTTTTCCGAAAGGAGTTGGTTCCAAAAACTAACTTAAGAAGGAGAAAACTGAGGATTTTCAAAGGGCAGTAGGCTGCCTGGAAAAAACAGAATTGGTTTTTAGAGAGGAATGAGAGCAAGGGAGTGAAGGTGTGAGTTGAAACTTGGAGTGAGCTTGCTATTTATAGGCACAAGTCTTGGCTCCCTCCTCCCCCTTATGGCCGGCCCCTCCCTCTCTCCTTTCTCCCAAAGATTTGCTCCATAGTCTTGTCATTTCAAGACCTTAGTCCAAGTCCTAGCCTTTCCTCATGTGTCAATCCAATAATAGGCCAAATCCTAGGTTATAATGAAGATTCCATGACTTGTCAAATCCTAGAATGGGTTGGCTTGTAAGAAAGAATAACATCATTGGCCAGGATCATACTTAAAGTGGTCTAGTCATGGGTTAGTAGCTTGTGTAAGTGTTCAAATTTGCACACACACACACTCCATCTCTCTCCCCATCCGGCCTCTCTCTCTCTCTCTCTCTCTCTCTCTCTCTCTCTCTCTCTCTCTCTCTCTCTCTCTCTCTCTCTCTCTCTCTCTCTCCACTACAACAAAATTAGGTTCTGCCGATGCAAAAAAGTTGTCGGCAAAGGCATATTTGCGTCGGCAAAGAATTTCACCGACGTAAGACCTTGCGTCGGCACGTCGTCGGCGTTGCTATGTCGGCAATAGTTTTTGCCGACGCAAACTGCTTGTGTCGACAAAAAGGAATGGATTTGGCAACACAAGTTGGCATCGGCGAAAGTCCATTTAATCTGGGATAAAATAGCACCTTTGGCGACAAACTTTGCATCGGCGAAAGTGCATTTAATCTGAAATAATATAGCACCTTTGGCGACAAACTTTGCATCGGCAAAAAAACTTTAAATATAGTGGATATATTTTTTATTAAATCTATTTTTTCCTATAACCTGATATCATGCATTTATCCATTCATAATTATCAGGAACTTGTAAATACATTTATCCCATCCAAACTCATTCCGAAGTTCATCAAAATCAATAAATAGGTAATTCTAATACCTTTAAATATATCGCAATCCAAAAACCAACTGTCCAAGCATCCAGAATATTACAGCCAAATGATTATCCCAAACTTATATAAACATCCAAAATACAACCAAAAGATAACTCCACCTGCCATGTATCCAAAAACTAGTACTCCACCTGCCATGTCTCCACATATTTACTTCACCAGCCATGTCTCCAAAAACTAATACTCCACCTGCCATGTCTCCAAAAACTAGTACTCCACCTGCCATGTCTCCACAAATTTACTCCACCCGCCATGTCTCCAAAAGCTAATCTAGATGTCTATGCATACAAAAAAATTCAACAGTAATCACCTACCATAGTTGAATCAAACGTAATATCCAAAAAAACCCATTCAAAACAACTAAAGTCAGCACGTTCGACCTCCATTTAAGTCAAAATTCCATCTTCTTGTCCAATCGAAGTGTCTTCTCCATTTTCATTACTTGAAATCAATCCCGGAATGGTGGCTGGATCAACTCCATTCTTTGTAGCCATGAAGAGCATCATGGTTTCAAATTTTTTAGCATAATCAGCTATGAGTTTTGCTTGATCAGCCACGACTTCTTTAAGAGCAACTACCTCGGAATTTGGGATTGCTTGAGAATGTGTAGCATATGTGCTCTTGCGAATTCCATATCCCTTCAAGTAGCCCGATCTCTTCCCAAGCACATCAATGGAAACTTGTACCTCAGATTGAGGATTTGTGTGACTGCTCAACTAGCTTTTTAGCAATCTTATCCTACATCAATTTGAATTAGTTAGCATATTACATGTATATGTCGAAATTTACATTCGGCAATCTATTTCTAATCGGTAGTCTACCAACAAAGAAAATATGTTTAAAACAAAATCAAGACTATCCTATGTTGATCTTCAAAGGTTTGACAGTGAGCATATCAAGAGAGATCGTCTCAAGTGATTTTGTTCATGCAGCAAACAAAGTAGTACAAATTTTTTGGCAGTTCATCAACTACACAACATGAAGTCGAAAAGGAGTCATTTGAAAACTCTACAACATGATATGGCAAGCTAGTGGAAGAAAATTTCTGTAGAGGTTTACCATCCCCTCCACACATCATCGCAAACGAGATGATGCCAACTGGTGACTCACGCCAAAATATAAGAACGCACATAACTAGTATGAGAACGTAATATAAAGGACCTCTTAGCAACTCTCTGCAAGGCAAATACTGAAATAATTTTCAACAGATTCTCATGAAGAAAAAAAAACTGCAAAAGATTAAATGATGTTTAGAAACTTTACGCTGGCTTTCCTTCTCGAGTAACGGATTTTATACGTCCTTCGTCAGTGGCAAGGGAGAGGCCATAAGTGACAAGCTTTAAGCAATTTGCAAGAAGAACCAAAGCAAATTGCCAAGTGAGTTAACAGGAATTAACCCTGTAGTAGCACTGTTAATTTCTAAGAACATGTAAGGTCTTTTATTAGCAGTTCACTTAGGCCATTATCGGCATATATAAGAACCTGCATTTGCGCAATCAAAGACTATTAAAGGGAAACACGGTGAAGCCTACAACACTGTTTCAGTTTAGTGTTTTTTTTTTTGTTTTTTTTTTTTTGTGAACATCAAAAAACAACCTTGTCTTAATCTTTGGAATAAATCATAAAGACTATAAGGGGAAACGCGGCAAAAGCATCACTGCACCTAACAGCTTTGAAGCATGCAGATCTAGCCTTCATAGAGGGCAAAACATGCCACACTAAAGGGAAATCAAGATGAAGCAACAAAAACAGAGCAGATATGGAACACAATAAACTGAGCAGATCGATGTAGTAGAATTTAGTAAAATTCATACGTACATGAACTTCCTTAGCCTTGTTGTTTATCCATACTTCCTCCCCATGTCGATGACGTATGTGTGTGTCCTTGAACCTCTCCAGAAAAGATTGCTCTCTTCTTTCTTTTTTTACCTATAATTTAATTTGCATTTCTCCTTAACATTAGAATAAGCAAGTTTATAATTTAAAAAAGAAGAAGAAGATAACTACAAAGTCTTACTTACAAACTTGGATGCTCGTGCTACAAATGATTGGGAGCCGCTAGTATGGTTATATTTCAACGATTTTCGTGCATTTTTCCCTCTCTTAGACTTCTTCTGCGAAAAATCATAAAACAGACTTGTCGAGAACAAGCCAATGGGATCTTACATGTTCTGTTACTTCCACATCTTTCTACTAATTTATGCATCTATGGTAATGTCTATTATATACTAAAAAAGGACAAAGATTACCTTAAAAGCTTTTTTCCGCCACACTTTCTTAATCATGAATTTCCAGTCCTCTGGATTACAGGGATATAATGGATGGTTTTTGGGGTCAGACACCTCCTTCTTGATCACTTTGTAGTGACTGTGTAGCGTGCACTTCCACTCTCTATACAAAGCTTGGCACTTAACGTCGATGATGCGCCTAAAAACCATATCGTTCTTATAGTCACCAAGTCCAAATGTTTGCTGTAAGGAAACGACCAAGTTTAATATAAGTTGGTAGGTGAGTGCATTAAATGGATAATGCATTAAAAGAGTAACAAAAATGCAAATTACCCCAACACGCAGAATGATAGATTCTTTGATCCCAAAATCAATATCTCTCCACCCAATGTCTCGAACTGGAGCATGAGATCGAATACTCTCCCCAATAGCATAAGCCACGGAAGTTGCATAATCTCCAACTATTGCCATTGCTTCGCGATCTATTTCAACGGGAATGGGATGACCAAGCTTTTTCCTTTCTTTATCCACATTTATCCCTCGTGTAGGACCTCGTACATGCTTCTTACTTGGGATTAAGGTGGACCCTATTAATTAGAAAGACCATAATGCAATTTTAACTTAGTTTGAAAAAAAAAGTTCCAGCATACACGGACATAATTATAACTTGTAAATCAAATTTACGGCAAGTCAAGATCATATAGTAGAGTTTCAGCATCTATATGTAAAGTGTCATTGCTAAAATAAACTCCAGCATTTCCAAATTGCATGCATATGAGAGAGGGAATAAAATAGACAGACACAATTTTGGCTTATAACACATATTTCAGCTTATAAGTACTCAGTTTCACAAATAAAAATTGACATGATATATAATTTATCACCCGTGCTGCCCCCGACATTAGGCAGGCAAGAATACTGGTTGGTCTCATCGGTAGGTGAGGTGGGGAGCTCAGAAGGTTGGGCAACCATCACAGACATGCCTTCAGCATGATTAGCTGTAGGTTCAGTTGGCAGAGATGAGGTTGCTCCAGGAATTCTTTGTGATTTTCTCAAAGCTTGAGTAGCTGAAGTGCTTCTCTTTTCTCTTGGACTCATAACTTTTGCCTAAAATTTAAAAACAAAATAATTAAAAAGGATTGCAACTATAATACAATATATGAATTCCCAAAAAAAAAAAAAAAAGGATTGCAACTATAAGAGTAATCATGAGCAAATATTACCTTTTTAGCTTGAGACCTAGAAGACTCATCATTGTCACTGCAGGAACTTAGAATTTCTACACCTTCGGGTGGTATATAATTAGGATCAGCGCCATGGCCCACCTTGTTGTTCCCCTCGTTAGTGCTTTTACCACTTGCTTTCGCTTTTGAACCAAACAATGACATTGCCATGCTCTTCAACCTAGCAGGATCTATCCCAATAGCCTCTAATTCTTTTAAGTTATGTTTAATAGTTTCTTGCCTTTCCTTTTCAATTTCTGTCAGCATCTAGAAATCCAATAACTATTGTTAGAATCTAGAAATTCATCAACAAGATA
Organism: Rhododendron ovatum; assembly: GCA_019656835.1. Taxonomy (NCBI): domain Eukaryota; kingdom Viridiplantae; phylum Streptophyta; class Magnoliopsida; order Ericales; family Ericaceae; genus Rhododendron; species Rhododendron ovatum. The sequence goes on from CM033801.1 coordinate 10,911,548, forward strand.
CCACCACTTCTATTAGAAAAGGTTAAAATTCACTAACTACTATTATATCTAGAAATTCATTAACAATATAACACCATCTCTATCCAAAAAAATATATAGATTAAGTAAATGCAGATAATGCATATATATGGCCACATTCCAGAAAGAGAAAATTCAAAAGCGTATTTTTACATTCTAAAAGGAACTTTTTCCAACACAAAGGTCGCCTCTGCTTCAATAAAAGCTAGAACTCAAAACACGAAAAGGGGAAAATACTCGTCGAGAGCAATCAGCAATAAAATGGTACCTTTTTTGCAAAAGATTGGCCAAAGTTGTTTACTAGTTTTCTTCAATTTTAGCCAATCTGCAAGGAAAAATCACTTATAAATACTACGTTGAAGAAAATCTGTCAGGAGTACTTGATTGAGAGTTGCATCATTCCAGTTATTACTAATTGGATTTCACAAGACATAACAAAGGTATGCAAGGAGAGCTATTTCTAAAATAGAAGAATGGGTACAAAATCTGTGTGATCTGCATATCTAATTATTCCCAAGCTTAGAGTTAAAAACCCCCTTTTGAACCATTCATATTTTGGAGATCAATACCAATACCACACTACCATATATCTTAACATTAGCATTTCAAAGAACTACACCAGCCAACTCAACCCACATATGCCACACCATGCCCATCTTTACTTGTTCCCTAATAGCAATAAAATGACCAATATGGAACCCCATAAATACGTACAACACCTGGCCCATACACAAGCAATAACAACACTTCGTCGCATTTATATTGTAAAATAAACACACTACACTACAATGATTCTTAGGAGACTTCCAATACTCATAATCAGAACAATGCAAAGAACACGATCTATCCAAAAGATTCAATGCATTTAGGACATTTTTGTAAGTGAGCCTTTTCCTTCCAAAATAACACACAATCCATTGGGCATGCGTGGATGAACTCATATCCCAAGCCCAAATCACGTAATAGCTTCTTGCACTCGTTAATTGACTTCGGAACTACATGCCTTTCAGGTAAGGACTGGCTTATTTTCGCCAAATTCTCGTTGAAAGATTGATTGCTTCACCCACTTTCTACTTTCACTTGTAACATCTCAATGACTAAGGCTAATAAGGTATCTGACTTTTTGCAACCTGGGTACAAGCTACGTTGGCCGGCCTCTAATAATTTTTCAAAGTCTCTCACATCCTCCCTCTCTATGGTATCACTACCCACGTATGTCCCCTTATAGTGGTCTTCTATCAATTGCTCATATTCATCACCTCTATCCTCATTGTATTCATCCTCGCTATCATCTTGCTCATCGGGTTCAGAAAGTTCACCATGTAATAACTGGGTCATATAAGACACCATCATCATATCCCCCATATAAGCAAATGAGTTCTCAAAGTATCATAATCATTCTTATGACAATTAGTACATGGGCACTTTATCTCCACCTCCCCACTCAAATGTGCCTTTATAAATTCAATAAACGAGTCCACCCCGTCAACATAGGCTGGACAAAATCTATAAGAAAGAAGCATCCAACTTTTGTCCAATTCTAGTCACATAAAATGTTTAAGGCATGTTATTTGATATCAGTTTAAACTTTAGAAAAACAAAAGAGAACAACTACGTGGGAGAGTGAAAAGGGGAGGACCAAAATCCAATGTTACCATACACTAAGAATTCCGTACCTTCTTCGCAAAAGATTTGGTTGAAGTTGTTTTCTTCGATTTCGGCCAATCTGCAAGGCATTTTACAGAGGCCAGCCAAAAAAAAAAAAAAAACAGATTCAGTAAATGCAGATAATGCATACCACATTCCAAAAAGAGAGAATCCAAAACCTGAAATCAGTCATTCCAATAGCAGATTAATAGGACTACTGCATTACAAATACGAAATCCTAACTGCAGATTCAAAGAATTGACATTTAACAAGGCATTCAACTGCAAATTTCGTGATGTGGTTCAAGAGATTATTGTTGCTATTTTTGTAAGCTGTGATTAACGCCTTGTGTCTTTATTGCAATGCTTTATGCTTTTGTTAGTTTTGTAATTGGTTGAAGTGTGGCGTCCATTATGTAAAGGGCTTTGCCCTATTATTTAAGAAAGGAAAAGTGTGAGAGAGTGGGTAGAATGAGCTGTCCCATTTCGTGAGATCAAGACTGAGCAGCCCCCACCTTTCACATTCATTGCCCTGCTTTCCAGAGAGGACATATACTCCTCTCCTGTTCTTGCTGTTTCTGCCAATTGAATAGGCAGTCCAATTCCTCTCCATTTTCTGTTTTTTCTTTTCGCTAAAAATCAAAGTTTGGCTAGGAAAATGCCAACATGATTCAGTTTCGATATAGTGCAATTCAGAAAATGAAGCTAAGGTCTGATAAGTTCAAAGCCAGTCACAAACAAAGCTCAAAATGTGGTTCAAAACCAGTCAAAAAACAGGCTATGCTCATCAACATGAAAAGCTCATACATGAATAGCAACTATAACTAAAATGCAAAAGCATGAATAGCAATTGAAACTGCAAAAGCACACCAGACAAAAACCAAGTTCATAAAAAACTCAACTCTAAATTAGGTAAAAGCCAAAACTTAAAGAAATAGGTAATGTTAGAATTAGGAAAAAGCCACAAACTGATACGACCCTATTTTTGGGCAAAATATACCAACTTTTTTGGGATTAACCAAAACCCTACCCCTTTCTTCCACCTTTTAGTTAAAATAATATGAAAGCAAAAAAAAGAAGAAAAAAAACCCTACCCCTTTCTTCCGCCTTTTAGTTAAAAAATGCAGAAAACCCACAACCCTATCCCTATTTCCCACCTTTTAGTTAAAAAATACAGAAAACCCACAACCCTACCCCTTTCTTCCACCTTTCAGTAAAAATTAATTCGAAAAAACCAAAAGCCTAGCTACCCCTTCCTTTTGATAACTGTGAAGATTGATAAAGCTCAGTTTACGACAGGCCTTTGCCAAAACAAGAAGAAAACACAACCTATCAGCACAAACTTATACACAAAGGGGTCTTCTTCCCTCAGAGAGAATCAGGAGAGAGAGTATTGAAATTCCTGTCAAATGTCTGAATCTAAATCAACGCACTGGACCCATGCACGGCGGCGAAAGGTCAAGGAATCCAACCCGTCGTGTCTCCTGGTCAAACGGCGCACCGACGACCACCCACAGCCGTGCAAAGCCCCAAAATTTTGCCCCAATTCTAGGTCCAAAATGTAAACTGAAAATTGATCAATGGATGTTCTTCGAAGAGAGAATCAGAAAGGAAGGAGAGAGAGAGAGAGAGACCTGGTAACGAGATCTAGAGACGGCGCTGCATCATCTCAGAGTGAATGGAGAGAGTATAAGAAGCGTTGCCTTCGTATTCTCTCTTTATATCCGAACCCGGAATTTAAAAAAAAAAACAAACAAACAATTACAGTAGTACTTCAATGATACTACGCCGTTTTTAGATGTATTGCCTAAATGTAGCGCCAAACATGGCGCCAAATAAATTTGGGGGATTTAAAGTATTTTGGAGAATCAGCACCAAAAAAATTAAACACCCTCGTATCATGCAGTACGGACAAATTCTAAATTTAATTAGCCAATTATATTTTAATAATGGTCGATTTGAACCATTAGGATTTCTCGTCTTACTGATTCCATCATTATCACCAAAATCGAGGATCATCAGATATCAGCCACTGCCTGATCGGACAACATTTGGTGCATTCTGAGACATTAGACAATAAGATTGGAGAGTTGCTATATGTACCGACCATGGGGGAGGGAAAACGTACCGACGGCCGCCGGCGGGCCGTCTCCGGCCACCGGACGGCCGATCCGATCCGTCCAAAAATTTTAAAATAAAAAACCGAAGGGGCCTACGCGAGAATTAATGGCATCCGAGGTGTGTAGGATGCTTGATCTAAGCACCCTTTTTTCTTATATATATGTATATATGGTTGGTACTCATAGATTTTCTGATAAGATTGCAATACTTGACCCCCACATGAGTCTTTTTTTTTCAATCAAACCATCCATCTTTTACATATTATGGAGTATATCATTCATACCAAGAACAAAATTAATCAAGTATCGCTACATACTTGATCAGATAGAAAAACCCATTCAGTTAATCAAATTATGTCTCGATAAGAAGCCTTCTAAACCTGATCGAGACAAAATTTTGCAAGAATGATAGAAACAACAAGAAAAATAAAATCAACGGCCTGGATCATCCTAATTATGTCACGGTCGAATGACTATCGTACATTTAAGTATAGTACAAGTCTTAGTTTGTTAATAATTACATTGAATATATAGAATTTAAAGGTCACTACCAACTCAATTTTTACAGTGGTCGATTTGAACCGTTAGCATTTCACATCTCATAGATTCCATCATTATCACCAAAATTGGAAATCATCGAATACCAGCAATCGTTTGATCAGACAATATTTGATGCATCTTGATCATTAAAGTATTAGATTGTAAGACCCGACCCCTACCAGAGACTTTATTTTGCGATCTGAAGTGTCTATGTTTTACATATTATGGAGTTCATCAATCTTACCAAGAATGAAGTTGATCGGGTATCGCTACACATTTGATCAGACTATAACTATCATCCAAAAACCAAATTGCGTACCAATGCAAGAAGCTTTCTAAACCTGATCGAGTCAAATTTTTACAATAATTATTTTATCAATAAGCACAATGAAATCAACGATCTCGATTGTTAAAATGGTTTTGTCTTATTGAGTTCCTCTAAATAATTGTATCGAAGTTTATTAAAATATGAATGACATACAATAAAATTAGACATTGTGAAGGCTTTTGGCGACACAGTAAGGTTGTTGCCGAACATTTTGACTTAGAGCCAAAAGAAAAGTTGAGGGCGGCAAATATTCCCGCCAAAAAATTTGCCTTTCGGCGACGCGACTTGCGTCGCCGAATGTGAAGACTTTCGCCGACATCAAAGTGTGTAGCCAATACATACCCAACGGCGATGCACTTTTAGTTGTATCGCCAATCCTTGCCGCCAAATGTGAAAACTATTGGCAACATCAAAGTGTGTCGCCAATACATACCCAAGGGCGACGCATTTGTTGTTATGTCGCCAATCCTTGTCGCCAAAAGGCAAATTTGTTGTAGTGCTCTCTCTCTCTCTCTCTCTCTTTGGTACATATATATATATATATATAAGTGTATATATATGTGTGTCTAGGAAAGTAAGTCTAGGGTTATTAGGTTTAAGACTAAAATTTTAGGGGTGCATGCATGCATGGCTAGGTTAACTAGTTTTGGAAGCAAAATGATGAGGTTCCTTGTATGACTTGTCTTGTCATGCATTTTGGCAAGTCAAAGGTCTAATAACCAAGGGACAAAAATTCCCCTAACAATTATGGACCAAGAGGTAAAGAAATATTGGTAATAATTTGATATGACTAGTCATGGGAACCTATTGTCCAAGGGATAATATTTTCCCTAACTTTTATGAACCAAAGGTTAAAGTTTTCCCTTACCTTTATTATCCAATAGGTAGGGTAAGTAATGATGCTAGGTAAAGTGAAATAACTAAACATACACTACTACAAAAATAGATAAAGACCTCGGTTATTTGGTGTGATCTTTCACTTTTAATCTCGCATTCAAAACCGTGGTCTATCAAGGTGTAACTAAAAGTCTCTATCTTTTAACCACAGGATAAAAACCGTGATTAAAACTCATTAATACCGTGACTAAAAACATAAAAACTGTGATTAAAAACGACAAAACCGTGACCTTTAATAGCTTAACATCTCAGTTTCATTATAAAACCGTGGTTGTTTAGAGAGTAATAATCTCAGTTTTTGAAAAAACAGAGATTGAAAGTGGCGTTTTCCTAAAGGAAAAAACCCCCCTTTATTTATCTTGCTGGGTTTTGAACCTAAATCTCTTGAGTTTTGCATAGAAGTTTCAACCAACTGCACCACACACACTTTTCAATATATAATTGAAATATTTAATAGATAACATATGCGTTTAACATTAAAATATATTTCGAACATTATTTTGAACCTTCAAATATTAAAATTAGAAATTTTGATAAACATGAAAGTTGTAGCCCTTTGTGTTATTGTTCAAACCCAATTTGAATTATCTCAATTAATGGAGTTTTGAGCATAGAGTTGTACTCGAAATACATTTGGCGACGAAACGCAACCTTCATAAATTTCAACACCAAAGGTATCCATTTGGTGACGAAATATATTTTCATCGCCGAAAGTACCCCATTTTTTGAAGAAATATTTTTTTGTAGAATGGTTGAGAGTGACATTTATTTAGGGGTATTGCGCGCGTAGTCGATTAAGGGGTAAGCGACTTTCAACTTTTCCTATATAAGAGTTTTCATCTCAAGTCTAAAAAAAAATGTTATGTATTCTCTAACTTACAATCTCAGTTTCTAGATGATTAAGATTAAAGGTTTTTTTTATCTCAGTTTTTCAAAAAACGAGATCTATTCTTTAAGTTACAATCTCACTTTTAGATTATTGAGATTAAAAAATCTTTTCATCTCAGTTTTTTTCGAAACGAGATATATTCTTTCATATATAATTTCAGTTTTTTGAGAATGAGATCTATTCTTGAAGTTACAATCTCACTTTTTAGATTACTGAGATTAAAAAATCTTTCCATCTCAGTTTTTTCGTATAATTGAGATAAAAACTATAGTCCATAACATTTTATTACGCTTTTACAAAAAACGAGATCTTTTTAGTTTTTGAACCGTGATCTTTATACCATTTTGTAGTAGTGATAGGAATAAACATGATTACTCCTATAGTTTAATGGTTCAATAGGGTTCGGAGGGTTTCATAAAGCTCAAAGACGGTCAAAAAGGTCCATCTAGGGTTAGGAAATTGTAACTAGATTGAAACGGTAATTAGAGTTTTCTAACGAATTGGTTGGAAACTAATTCTACTTGCCAAGTAGGATTTCTAACCAAGAAATAAAATTTAAAGATTTTATTTAACTCACTAGAAAAAAAATATAAGTGTTTCTACAAGCATACTTGTCTTTAGAAAATGACTAGATTGCTCGGCGTGAAAATATATAATTTTATAAATCTCAAATCTAATTACGACGGATTATTAAAATTAAAAAGAAATTTTTAGTAGCAAATCCAAGTAATTAAAATAAATTTTAAATATTTAACGAAATTTTTATTTACCGAAAATCAGGATCGTTACAGAGCCACTGTCGACTCGACTTAAAACAACTGATAATTTCTATCCGAGATTGCTTGGAAACATTTCTTCAGCGTCTACGTCAAGTTTATCGATTTCAGATACTGTTCTTACCAAGGAAAACCTCCTAGTCTTCACACAGTTTGTGAAGCGTCCACGGGATCTTTCGGTCAATCCTAGAATTGTTATTTTTTGCAAACTACATGGCCAGCGGTGAGTGCTTTGCAACGCCCCACGAGAAAACCAGACCCAGTTTCGAAACCCACAATCATTCCTACATTTTCTGCAAAAAAATAATGCATAGATTCATTAAAAAAAATCTTTGTAAAAAATACACTATAATCAGAGAAAGGTGAGTGTATCACTACAAGAAAATGCACCAAAGGCGACCTGATTACTGACGCAATGCATTTTATGTCGGCAAAAGTAAGCTTTTGCCGATGCAAAAGTTGTTTGTGTCGGTAAATGTAAATTTTTTGGAGATGAAAAGAAGTGCATCGGTAATGTTGTCGGCAAAAGTAAGGTTGGCGGGAAATATTATCCTGCGAAATATTCACCGACAAATTTTTTTTCTAGCAATGAAATGTGCATCGGCAAAAGTTGAATATTTTGGTGACGACATTTTTGTGCCGGTGATAGTAACTATTGGCGACAGAATGTGCATCGCCAAAAGATAAATCTTTCGGCGATGAAATATTTGTGTCGGCAAAAGTAAAAGTTGAAATTTTTTTTTTTGGCCAAAAAATTGAAGAACACATGGATATCTACTAATTTGCGAAAAAGAAAGTTTGATTTTTTTTTTTCAAAAAATGTTTTTTTCTAGGTTCTAAGTTTGTGGACAAAATTTTTTTTCGAAACAGAGGGAGTATATACATTTATGTGTGTGTGTGTATTTGTATGTGTAGACAATATTATGTGGTAAACATAAGGTACGTATATAATTTCGTATTTGTTAGTGTTTTGTCGATTTTTTGAGGATTATTGCTTCTTCATATGACGAGGCGAATCTAAAAAGTACAAAATTACTATTAAAATCTAATTTTTTTTGAATAAAAACAAAAATAAGCTAGCAAATCAATTTTTTGGTCTTTATTTAAAAAAATTGGGATTTGGTTGTAATTTTTTACTTTTTAGTTACCTCTAGTCATGAAGAAGCAATAATCTTCGAAAAATCGACGAAAAACTAACTAATGCAAATTTTGTTTGAATAAGGAAAAAAAAAGCTTTTTGGCTTAATTAAAATGCCAAACGAAGCCAAAAAAGATATAAGTGTATGTAATAATGTATCTAGTATAAAATATTTGTATATGTACTGTTTATGTAAAGATAAAAAAAAGAAAATTGATTTTAGCACTCCAAGAATTGATGGAGGGGCTCCAAAACGATGTTTATTTTGTACATCAACACAATTCAATTTTGGAACCCCCTCTATCAATTTTTGGAGTGCCAAAATCACAATCCTAAAAAAAACTGTATATGTAGGTTATATATATTAGATATTGCAATATTATTAATGAAAAGTAAGTTGGTGCAGTTGGCAGACACGTGATGTGAAGACTTTGAGACCTTGAGTTCGAAACGTGGGGTACGCGGAAACACGGCACCAGCACATTTTTTTAAAATTGACTTTTGGCGATGCAAAAATCTCCTTGACAAAAATGTCACACTCTTCGATTTTAGAATCCCTTTTACCGACGCAACACCATTTGCCGACAGATATGCCAACGAAAACTTGCATCGCTGAAACTATACTTTTGTCGATGAAGGATAATTCACGACAGTAAAATCCTTTCCCGATATATCAACGCCGACAGTTTACCGACACAAAAATTTTCGTCGGTGAAAACCTTTGCCGACCCATATACACTTTTGCCGATATTCTTTGTTGTGTCGCCAAATTTGCATTTTCTTGTAGTGTATTGCTGTGTTTGGCTTCAATAAGAATCACGCCCGAACGGATTCTTTCAAACATAGCTTGTGTCCGTCGGTTCATTGAGTTAACGAGTTGATCGAGAGCCGTCGCCGATATGCAAGGTCCAATGCAATGTCAATTGCACGACCTTGCATATGCAGCCTAGTCTGGATCTCAAAAACACCTCCAAACTCCTCGACCATTATTTTGAATACTGAGTGAAGAAAATCGCACATAGTGTGAAACCTGGGCTACCTATAAAATAGATAATCTATACATAGCTTCGAAGTAGTGTGGGCAAATGGGCCCTCACCTATTTATACACCAAGGGAGAAGTCTAGAACTCTTCCCAACTATTCCAATCTAGAAATCTTTACAAATATCTATACAAGTCTAGAATTAGGTACATTAATCTAAATTTTTCTAGGAGATGGTTCTAGAAGGTTTCTAAACTCCTCCAAGCTTGCTCTAGATCGAGAACTCTAGAAAGTTTCAGAAAAACCTCCAAGTCTTGATGGGATGCATGTGATGTGTTTGTCAAAATGCCTAAGGGTATTCCTAATAGCATAACCAAAATTGAATAGCCAAAAGGTCTACAATGGTTCGTTTTTGTCCATAATAAAAAATAAGGGACCCAATAAAAAGTTAGGAATTTGGAGCACTACAATGGTTCACTTTTGTATGTGGGATCCACTAATTTTAGTAATTGTAAAAATGTTGCTACTTATGATTATCTGAAGGCTCAAACGTTACTAATTTTGATTATTGTGTAACAATTTTTCTTTTCATATTAATAAATATATACTCCGTTATCACGTAGCATAAGGCTCCCTGGCATGGTGAGAAATGGGTCTTTAGATATGTCGTCGTGATTCTCAATATGTATAACACCTGACGTGAGAAATGGGTCCATGTGGGAAAAAAGTTTTTTGATCTAGTATGGAAAGAAGTGTTGGAAGCAATAATAAGAGAAGTAGAAGTGAGCAGCATGCAAGTGAAAATGGCTGTAATACTAAAGAGGGTATAACCGCGAACACAAAGTAAATTCCTTGGCACTAAAAGAAAGTGTCGTGGTATTATCTCTTACCCTAAGTTGAAAATAATTTAGCATATGGTACACACCCTGTAAGCTTTGCCTCTGTATTTTTTATCTTTAAGGTAAGGGCGTACGATTGCGTAAATTGGAAATTTTTGATTGATATGCTAGCAAGATTCGGATTTGGGGATAGGTGGCGTGGATGGATTTTGGAGTGCGTATCTTCTGGGTCTATGTCCATTTTGATCAACAGTTCAGCTTCTAAGGAATTTCATATGCATAAGGGACTTCGGCAAGGCGACCCCTTATCACCCTTTCTCTTCAATATAGCAGCGGAGGCTCTCAACTTAATGCTTGAAAAGCTAAGGAGAGCAATATAATCAGAGGTACTAAATTGGGGCGCAATGGGGTCTCTATATCGCACCTACAGTTTGCGGATGATACCATTCTCTTTTGCAACAATGATCCGGAAGAGATGGCAAACATCAAAAGAATCCTAAGGTGCTTTCAATTGATGTCAGGTCTCAAAATCAACTTCTCAAAGAGCTCTCTCAGTGGAGTGAATGTCCCTCAAGAAGATGTGATACTGTTGGCCGAAATAATGGGTTGCAAAGTGGAACTTCTCCCTATCAAGTACCTCGGATTGCCGTTAGATGCAAACTCTGGTAGGATTAAGACCTGGGATCCAGTTATCGAACGAACTGAAAAGCTCTTGAGTATTTGGAGAAAGCCGTTGTATCTCGTCAGGGGGAAAGCTGACCCTTATTAACTCCAAAACCGGAAATGTGCTAGTTTACTTTATGTTGCTGTTTAAAATGCCAGTTGCAGTAGCGAGAAAGCTAGAAAAACTACAAAGAAATTTTTTTTGGGGTGATTTGGCTAACAAAAAGAAGATGCACCTCGTTAAATGGGATGAGATAGCAAGGAACAAAGACAACGGGGGTTTGGGGGTGAAGAGGATGCTTCAACAAAACCTAGCACTCTTAGCCAAGTGGTGGTGGCAATTCGGCAACAACAAAGACTCTCTATGGGTGAGAGTCATCAGAGGGACGTACGGACTGGACGCAAAATGCTGGCTCCCATACTCTTCCGGTTCAGGTTCTGGTACTGCAACTTTGTTCTGGGAACACTCCTGGATGGGAGAGATTCTGTTGAAAGAAGTCTATCCGAGAGTGTTTCTTCTATCAGATCAAAAGATGGAATTGATTAGTAATATGAGGAGTGAGGCAGGCGGGGGTTCCTGGGAGTTGTTGTTCAGAAGAATGGCGTTTAGGCAAGAGCGACAAGAGCTGGACAATTTAATACAGAGAATTCAAAGGGTGTCTCTAAATCCAACAAGGCCGGACTATTTACAATGGAAATGGTCGGCTGATGGTAACTTTAGCGTTAAATCCGCGTATGGGAAATGGGAACAACTATCTCATCCTAATAATGCTCTGCTGGGTTCTCTATGGAAAAATTTGTGCTCACCGAAAGTGGGAGTCTTTGCGTGGATGGTTGTCAAGGAGAAGGTGGCAACCAGGTCACTTCTCTTAAGTAGGAACGTTATCAATGAAATCCAATCTGCTTTGTGTCCTCTTTGTCTGCTTCATTTGGAAACCCATCATCACCTGTTCATCCATTGCCATTTTTCTTGGACTGTGTGGTCTATGATTTTGGATTGGTGGAAGGTTAAGTGGGCTTGCCCAGCTTCTGTTCCGATCTTGGCAAGTTGGTGGTTTGATAATGGGTACCGCAACCTAGAGAAACACATTTGGGAGTCATGTTTCTATGCTACGTTATGGTCCATTTGGTTGGTTCGAAATGACTGCGTCTTCAACAACTCTTCTAAACAACCATGGGAGGTGGGGGATTTGGTCAAAACTCGGGTAGCTATGTGGATGAAGGTGAAATTCAACATCAAAGTCTATTCTGTGGAGGATTTTAAGGTTTTTCTAGACGGAATCCAGAAATTAAAATTGTAATGTAGTCTAAGGTGTTTATCCAACTATCTGTTGAATGTTTTTCCTTTTCCGGAGCATCCAAGCTCTTTATGCTAAGATGTTCTTTCTCGATGTACCATTTCAAGCTATATAAAATGTTTCGTTTGCCGAGCAAAAAAAAAAGGACAAGAGAGAGAAGGGGAAGAGAGAGGGGAGTGGGAGAATCTACTTGCACTTTTTGTGTATCTATAAATTCAAGGGGTCAATTTTCAAGATTGTATTGGACTCATTGTGTGCTTTAGTGTTCCACTTTAGTAGCCAATTTTAGAATCAATTGGAGATGCTCTTAATGGTATGTTACACATCAATGGCCACACACATATCCACCACCATGTCTATAATTTGTCCTCCTTCGATTCTTGGTCCTTCTATTCCCGATAGGATTTCGATTTCAATTCCTAAAACGAACTCACTCAACCACCCCTCCACCCATTTCCACCTCCTCTGCTTCCTTACCCATCGACAAGAGAGCATTTCATCTCTAATTTGTCTTCGTCCTCTTTCGGGTCTCAAAAACAATGAGTTACTAATAATCAATTGACTGAACCCAAAATCCTCCAAGTACTCGGATTTCTCTCTAGACTAGAATTTACAATTAATCACACACGGTGAGTAAATGAAAAACATGTCCTACGTATGGATTTTGGGTTTGTTAATGGAGCATGTTGCAGATAATGGAATGGAGAGGGATCTAGGGTTAGGATTTACGGTAGAGCTGCCATAGGATGAGGAAGAAGAGTTGAAGGGGAACAGAGGGAGATGGTGGGAATTATTATTGACACAGTTGCAGAGCCATTGTGGCGCTAAATTTGAGAAACACAAATATATCCCATTAATATAAAATAAGAGAGGACATCCACACTTAACCATACTGACAAGACCAAACAATCCATACAACAACAACAACACAACACAACACATCTGGAGCTTTAGTAGCCAAGTATTTATAACTGAAAGTTTGTATGTTTTCCTGATGCATGTACAAATTAAGGTAGGAGTTAACATGTTCAAAAATATGCATACACCGTTATGAGTTGCCTCAAGATCAAAATTCGAACACAAATTATATGCATACATAGTAAGCATTATTGGCTTAAATCAAGGCAAACTGGATTGTTCATGCACCTGATCTTAATTATGCATATCAATTAATGATTACGGAAAACCTTTTATGTGCCTCAATATTTTTAAAAAAACAAGGCAAAACTAAGCTCTTAATATTCCAAGACCGCTAAAGGATTTCGAGTTATTGAAATCCAAGCCATTCTCCACAATCACCAAATGGCAATAAAATCATTTCAAATTATGTGTTGTGAGACCAAATTTTTAGCACCAAGTAATATGAAAGGTCTTGGAACGAAATACATAAAAGTAATTGAATCTGATCCCCAAAACTTCACTGATTTTCGTAAATTTGGAAATGCCCAATTGGCCATAGTAGACTTACACAACAGATTACTACGCAGCCCGAAGTTTATGAGGAAACAATTTTATACCAAATCATAAACCTATAACCCTTCAAGCAACAGTTTCATAATAGCAACAGGGATAACAGTGATGGCTTAATAGAATAAAGAACGAAGAACCATGTTTATCGGCAAACCCATTGGCCAAAACTTGTAACCATGTTTATCGACAACACCAATTCTTGAAAGCCAAGTAAATTACAGTGAGCAATTAAGGAAGCAAAACAAGTGCTCCGATTGACTTTATCGGCTAACCCACAAGGGCCAAGATACTGAGATGGGTTGAAACAAAGAAACGTATTTTCTTCTAAACAATTCGAAACAACAATGAATGGTTCCAATAGATTTAAGTCTCGACATTCAACTAATCCGACTAAACACAATGACATGAAGGTTGACTCTGATACCAAATAATAAACCTATGTGGGAGAATCAAAATCAATATGTAGTGGAAAAATTACTTACCTTCTGCCATAGTGTTTAAGTCTTGAGAAACCTAAAAATCATTTCGACCTTGAACCAATATGCTTCACAAACACAAACTCTCACTAATTGTTTTGGAGAGCAATAGGTAGGATTTCTAATCTAATTTATATCAGTTTATTCATACCGTAACTTGATAGTAACCACAAGTCTTTATATAAATAGATCGGAATCCTTACTCAATGTATACAACCTTTCATACTTCATTCCATCAAAAAAGTAATAACACACCTATTTATTAATAGTTGCAACCTTACATATGAATGGTCACTAAACTTATTCATGGATAGTCACCAAATCTTTTTATGAATAGTTATCAAATCTTTTCATGAATAGCCACCAATTATTTAGATAATATTTTATGGAAAATGATATTGGCACTCCAAAAATTGATGCAGACACTCCAAAATCAATATAACTCCAAAGCCATTTTTCTTTGTTTTTGGGAGTGCCTGCATCAATTTTTGGGAGTGTCAATATCATTTCCCTATTTTATTAAAATCTAATACCCATATTATTTAGGCACCATTTGTTGTATCCCTTTTTTTTTAAGCTGTGGAATTTTACCATCCCAACATTGTCCCATGCGAATTATGTTTTTCTCCTCTTTTTTATGCTTTTGTCTTTGCAAACTAAATGGGCATACCAGTAAAACGAGTATAAACAAGCTAAAAAAAAAAAAAAAACTGCTACCCCCGTTATCTACAAGAATCCCATTCGATATTTGCTGTTAACTTCCCAAACATAATCAGTAACTACATTGGATGGCGAACGACAAATGAATGCCGATCAATGTTTCCTCTTCGAAGGGATCCACCATGGAACAGAAGCAAAACAAACTATACTATGATGCAGTAAGGAGAATAGATCGACGATTCCTAATACGAATGGATGGTTGCGATCATATTTCTTCTCCTCTTCGTCCCTATTAAAGTTGAATAATAACTCAGTTTTAAAAAATTTCAAGGTGTGATTTAAGATGTTCAAGTTCATGACTTCAAGTTTCAGTTCCCAAAAACATTCTTTCTGCCGGTGTTTCCAATTAAATTGCTTTCTGATTCATGTGTTGTTGCGTTGATCAGGAAATTAAATTAAACAAAAGAAATTTGCAATTTTCATGTTTCAACTTCCCATCATCCGGTGCAGAACTAGAGGAATCAATTGTCTCTAGACTCTCTACTGCTATCTGGGAGAACAAAGGACAGAAAAAAATAAAGGAGGAGGTACTGGTGGGATTGTGCCAATTGTTGTTCGACAGTAATCAGTAGGCTTCTCCAACAACTCCATGTTTCAACATACAGGTTAGCCTTTGTACAATCAGTTGCTCATCTATCTTTTATGCTACTAAACATGATGTATATCATGAATAGATGAGTTCTTAAGTGGATAGACGATAGTAGCATATCTATGACATTCGCGCGGTTGTTTATAAAAACGTTGATGAGAATAGAAGCATTACAGGATGCAGAGGCGGACAGAGAGAGGTTCAAGCGGGGGACTCGGGCCCTTGCAGTCCTGCACACCCCCCAATTATCCGACTAACTATACTAGTAATATATTTAGGTTAATTTGGAAAAGTTCAATAGGATTAGCCCATGAAAGTCAATCTCTTGAGCAGTTTCTACATATGTTTGAAGAAAACCCCTAAAATTTCAATTTATCGACAATTTTTGGGTTGTGATTATAAAATTAGATGCAATTATATATGTATATGTAACAATCTCGTCTTGTTTTAAGAACAAATAAGTAGCAATATTTATATTATAGACTATACCTTTTGTTCTCAATGTAAAAATACATGGGATTCGCGCCACCACTTTATATAAATTCTGCGTCCGCCACTGATTACCGGTTGAATTACCTTTACCCTTTTCAAGTGTAGAAACGCATCATCATCATCAGTGTTTGGATTAAGAGTTCAATCAAAAAGTAACAGAAAATCTTTACCGAGTTACACAATTTGAGTTGTGCCCTAGGTTTCTAGTTTTGATAGATAAGCTAGCGATGCCTAAATACATTGATCCGAACAATATAAGCAGAAAATTGTTACTTCGTCTACAAAAGGCACATTGTAAATCAATTTGCCTTAATAAAGAGAAGAAAAAAACTGACGTTTCGGTGGAGAGAAGAATGAAAAAAAACTGATCTTTGAAAAGGAAAACGGTCCGACACAGTAGCCAAGCGAGGGATGCTATCTGCTTCTCCAATACTTGATCTAACAGGCGGATTAAATAGGCAACAACACCATAGGAGGGAGAGAGAGAGAGAGAGAGAGAGAGAGAGAGGGAATGACCAAATGAGAAAAAAAGAGAGAGTTTTCAGTTGCTGGAAATGAGGAACAGTGAACTGGGAGGAAAATGAAATGAAAGTAAAAGGAAATTGTACAATTCACAATTCTTGATACTTCTATTTTCTTCCTTCTTTCACTCCAAACCAAATGATGGGGCAGAAAATTTTTTAATCTTCCCTGCCTTTCTCTTCATTTCCACAAGTTTCCAACAAAGCAAGAATATTTGATTTTAATTTAGGATTGACAAGTATAAGATGAACGGCTGAAATCTAATCCTAATATAACATGTGAAAATGTTAACCTTGGTTTTGTTAAGTTCGGTTCCATTCGGTGATTTACTGATTTTCCACATGAAACCGAAATCGAATTTTAAGTTGATTTTGAAACAATTGAATACTCCTAAATAGGCATACCATTTAGAGTACTTATCTAGGTGCACGTCTATGATATTGTTACTACTTATGTTCTCATCGCTACTTATTTAGAGAATTTATTTAGGTGCGCTTGTTTATTACTAATACTATCTATATTGTATTTTACATATTCCTTAATTATAAGAGTAGGACGTTTCTTAGCCCCAAATTTCGGGAATTAGTTCTACTTCTCTCGTCCATGAAAATCTCTTTACTCTCTCTCTCTCTCTCTCTTCCTAATTTATCACAGTTGTAATTATTTGGCAGCTGAACAGTTCCACTGGCACATTCCAGACCTCAAGCAACATCGAAATTACAGCAATAATATGTAAAAGCTCCACAAGTTACCCAAATTAAACGTAATGGCCGGGTAGATATATTGGTTTGTGTTTGTATGGAAAACAGAAAACCCATGAGCACCTGCGGTTGGAGACTTGAATGGGGCTGCTGAGAGGAAAAAGATAGAGCAGACTAAAATCCAGTCTCTATTGAATTCTCAGCTATGTCTTTCCTCTCCCTCTTCTCTTTCTAACAAGTTGCACCTAACTCATTTTCCACACCCACTTCTTTCTCTCACCTGTGTTTCTTCCTGTCCTTCTCGCTTATTTCAGCTCACTTTCACACCCCTCAACACAATCAAGCACCAACCCATTGGTCGAGGTCTCGTCCCCATCAATTCTCTCTTCTCTACTCTTTCTTTCCTTTTTTTCTGCTGTTTTCTCAGCAAAAGAAAATGAAATAACTAGAAGGAGAATAAGAACCCGTGTTCTTCACTGTTTAGAATCTCAATTCTCAAATGCATGCTGAGCAAAAAATGAAATCTCAAATGCATACGGAAAATTAAAACCCAGGTGCAGCTTCTTAAGGAGACAAGAGATCATAGTTCACACGGCATTTTACATATAATCAGATCGAATCAAAGGTAACCAAATAATTGGGTAATTAATAACTACAACTTAATCGAATCCAACAGAACAACTCAGGCAACACTCGTAAAGCGGAGCTGAATTAGAATGTTCTCAAAATTGAGGCATATGAATCAAAACTCAGTCAAGCCTACGTTTTACACGTCACATGTTCCAATTCCTATAGTTGACTTTCATAGCAACAACCAAAAGAAAAAATCCTTGAGGGCAAGAATCGAAGCAAAAGAATCAGTTAATCCAGCAGTAATCATATTTCTTGCTAGGAAAATTGAAATCAAAGAGGTGATATCCCCAAAGCCAAATACAGTAAAGCGTACATTTCTAAACCCTAGAGCGATACACTAGGAACGAATTGATCCCGAAAAAAACGATTCGATTGAATTCAGAAGCTTAGAGCGCACGATCTCAACCCGAGAGAGAGCTTATTATTTTTTTATCCGAAGCACAATCATATCATTTAAAAAACGTCATACTGCATCTACAGACATTCATCCGAAAACAATGACAAAGGAAACAACCAAATCTATCCAACTAAGAATCAACAAGAAACTCAAAACAAGGAAAATAAATGTCGAAGACCAGGAACGAATAGCAAGCCACAGATAGCAATAATCTTCGATGGATATCGAACGGCAGGTGCACGATCTGGCAAATCCAAGCTCAGTGGCGCCAGACGGAAAAGAACGGGTGTGGAGGATCTGGGAGAGAGCGGGGGGAAGGGTGAGGCAGCTGAAGATGTAGAGAGAGAAAGAAGAGAGAGACAGGTGCCGTTCTGTTTTTTTTTAAACCTTCTTTTTAATTTTAAATTCAAATATAATGAAAATATAAAATAATTTTTTAATTTTTTTTGCACCGTTTAAAATATCTCAATGAGATCTATCAAACAAGATTTATATTCGTAAAAAAATTATTTATGTAAACAACAATGCTACTCATACAACAATTCAAACACAACAAATTACACAATCTCTCACATACATGTGGGGCCCACATATAGTAATGTATTTAGAGCCCACATGTATGCGTTTGGTATTATGTTCGGATTGATGTATGAGTATCATTTTTGTTACGTAAACATATGATTTTTGAGTTTGAAATTACCTTCCTTCAGTAAAAGTTCATTTTTTAGAAACCGGAACACCCCCAGAGTCAATATTGGCAAAGAAAGGATCCGGATCCTCAGGATCTCTCCGTGAGGATAAATCTTCGGTGTTTAAGGCTCCGTTTGATTGGACGTAAAATATTTACAGCTGAAAATATTTTTCATGTTAAACATTTTACAAGAAAATACAAGTTTTACAACTATTTTTGGGTGTTTGGTTAAATTGTAATTTTACTGTTACACAAAAATTCTTCTAATTTGCATGAAGTAGTATTAAAGTGAAAGTACTTTTTTTTTTAATCCGAAGTGAAAGTACTTGATGTTTGGAGAAAGTCCAGGAGAGGAGAAATTATTCGTTGCCTTTGCGGTAACACGTCATTTTTGACAGATGGTGCCTCAAACCAATCAAACCCTGCTTTTTGGACTTTTTGTCATAACTTCTGCCACATCAACAACTCCCAATGGCCACCCACCCAAACAACACAAACGGCAAAACAACGGCGTTAACTACCCCTATCTTTTCAATCCTGACGTCCTTTGCTATTCACTCATCTTTTTTTTTCAATAATTTTAGTGACACACTCATACTCACATGAATAGTGGGTCTCGTATACACACTAGATTGTGTAGTATGTATGGGACTCACTTGTGTGTTTAGATGTGGTACTAGCACCATTATTTTTTTATCCGACTATTCTCTTTTAACTGGTTTGTTAATCCTTTAAGCGAGAATTGCCTAACAGTTCAATCTTGATTTTTCGATTCGCGTAATATTTTTTAGATTAATTATCCGTCTCGATGAGAGGAATTTAAAAAATACAAAATTATGATCGGAACCACTAAACATTTATTTATAAACTAAATGTAATTTTTTGTTTTTTGCAATTTTTTGAACTGCTAACAAAATTATTTATCTCCAAACCTATTATTATTTTACGGAACTGCTAACGTTTCTACAATGTCTCAGTTCATCTGGCAAGCCACTTTTCACTAGGTAGGCAATGTCTACGCAATTTGATAGAACTTTCGAAATGGTATTTTTAAATTGATTAGCATACATTGATCACTAAACTAAATGATCCAAACCAGTCATTATGTAGGGCTTGTTAAGACGTTTAGCATTAAAATTTTATCTCCAATCAAAATGAAATTTTCTTGAATGATATTCTCGATGACACCAACGATATCCGCAATTGGGATTAACCGTTTATCTACTATTATTTCAGTGTTTGTTATTTTTTGCAATTTTTTTATTTGCTTTTCGTTGTGATTTTTAGGATTACTCATTAGTCTCGATTGAGGTACTTTAGAAAAGTATAACTATGGATTGAAATTCAAATAAAAGTTCATATAATGCCTAGAACAATAGCAATTGTTTTGTAATTTTTTGTTTCAAGTAAACTCTCTCTCTTTTTCTTTGGATCAAAATATTTATTTTGTAGACACGAGAAATAGATGATTAATTCAAAAATTATGGCACGATCAATAAAAATATCAAAAATATAAAAAAAAAACCAGAATTTTGGGAGATTGGGTATTTTTACGTTATTCTTTGGTCCTTTTACACTTGATACACAAAACTTGACGAGTGTTAGAATATTCGTCTCTAAACTGAAAAAAAAAGACGATTTCAAATCTTACGCACCCATTTTTAGAGAGTGAGAAAGAAATTAAGATTGGAACTTGGAAGACTGTGTGCTTGACTACCAGTGGAGAGAGAAGACTGTGTCAATAATAATTATTGCTCAAACGGTGGTGCACTGCCATTTAAATTGTTTTGGATGGAATGGTGACTGACATCTCATCCACAAGGCATTCTACGAATGGTGTGAGGCACCATATATAAAAAATGACGTGTTGCCCCAAGGGCAACTAATAATTTCTTGTATTGATGTGGCATGAGGGAATACGATAATCCCTTTGTCGAGCAGTCGTTCAATAGAGGTGATGGTCGAATGTGCAAAGGGTGCGTAGCGTAGGATTTAGGAAATTGACTTACCGGTTTTTCGGCTGTAAATTGTTTTACGGCCAAAGGAGTAAAATATTTTTCAAAAAGTTCATTTTCCATGCATTTGAACAACGAAACAACAGAAATTACATAAAATATTCTTGACAAAAATATTTTACATCCAAACAAACGAAACCTAAAAGAAAATCATAACGAGGATAATACCAATGCAACAATGATATGACGGGAATATATTAATCTTGTATTACTTCATTCTATATTATAAAAACAGTGCCAATTACAAACACACAAACACACCCCGTGTGCCTAATACAGACTGACGACATCCATATCAGAAGAAGAAAATGAACAAACATTTTTGTTCTCTGACCGAAAAAAAAAAAAGGACAAATAATTAAGTGAAATCGAGGGAAACAAATTCATGATGCCCCAATCTCAAGGCTGCACAGCAACAACAGTAATAGGCTCTAGCTTGGGCAAAATTGTGTTCCCTCCCATTTCAATATCACCAGCTACGTCTTCAACTTCAGGAGGAGGAGGATTAGTTCCTGTTTCATTTTGTTGATCGATTTGGACAATACACTTAATAATGAGAACAGGAATCCCACGCAAGACAACCCAAATCAACAGAAGAAATCGCGCCAATAATTCCGAAAGAGAATCGTGCAAAGGGAAGATAGAGAGGATGACTATGTAGCCAAACCAGAAAACGGGTTCTGGCAGGAAAACCGACCCCAGCAGCGTAACAACCAAGAAGAAAGAGAAATGATCAGCGATTTGAACTCGAAAACCCTCAGCCGTCACAGAAAGACGGAGCGTGACAGATATGACGAGAAAGAGAATTAGAATTACCATGCAAACGAACCCAATTTCCCAATTCAGATTGAAATTGGTGGGGACAAAAGGAAACCACGGGTTCGCTTGTTGTTGGTTGACAAGGTACGAAAGGAAATTCAAGATCGCAGGGACAAGAAGCCTGAGATCAAAGTTATGCATTATGAGAATATAGAAAAGATAGAGGAAATGGTTATACTATAGATATTAGTAGAAGGGATAAGTCTATATATAGGAGTATAAGGGAAGACTAACGCCAAAACGGGACGGCAAGATGGCAACTTGAGCGGATCAAAAAAAAAAGATGGCAACTTGCCGCTCAAAAAAGTGTGTCACGCGGACCAAAGGGGGGAGAGAGAGAGAGAGAGAAGAAGAGGAAATACATCACTTTAAGGAGGAGAGAGAGGGAGAGAGGAGAGAGGAGGGAGAAAGGGAAAATACATAACTTTCAGGGGGAGGAGAGAGAGAGAGAAGGGGAAATACATCACTTTCAGGAGGGAGGGGAGAGAGAGAGAGAGAGAGAGAGAGAGGAGTTAGATATACATCACTTTCAGGAGGAGAGAAGAGGAGAGAGAGGAGGTGAAATACTTTTTTTTTTTTTTTTTTTGATCCACAAGGGGAAATACTACACATCACTTTCCGGAGGAGAGAGAAGGGGAAATACTCGTACATCATTTTCAGGAGGAGAGAGAGAGAGGAGAGAGAAGGGTAAGTAGTCGTACATCACTTTCAGAAGGAGAGGAGAGAGATCCTTGAGAACTGGTTCGGACAAAGAAGCTACTTGATTTATTTTTTATTTTTATAAAAAATAAATTAAGTAGCTTTCTGGAGGAGAGAGAAGGGTAAGTAGTCGTACATCACTTTCAGGAGGGGAGGAGAGAGATCCTCGAGAACTGGTCAGTAGTAGTCGTACATCACTTTCAGGAGGAGAGGAGAGAGATCCTCGAGAACTGGTTAGTAGTCGTACATCACTTTCAAGAGGAGAGGAGAGTTAGTAGTCGTACATCACTTTCAGGAGTCGTACATCACTTTCAGGAAGAGAGGAGAGTTAGTAGTCGTACATCACTTTCAGGAGGAGAGGAGAGAGATCCTCGAGAACGTTAGTAGTCGTACATCACTTTCAGGAGGAGAGGAGAGAGATCCTCGAGAACTGGTTTGGACAAAGAAGCTACTTGATTTATTTTTTATTTTTATAAAAAATAAATCAAGTAGCTTTCCGGAGGAGAGAGAAGGGTAAGTACTCGTACATCACTTTCAGGAGGAGAGGAGAGAGATCCTCGAGAACTGGTTCGGACAAAAAAGCTACTTGATTTATTTTTTAATTTTATAAAAAATAAATCTAGTAACTTTCCGGAGGAGAGAGAAGGGTAAGTACTCGTACATCACTTTCAGGAGGAGAGGAGAGAGATCCTCGAGAACTGGTTCGGACAAAGAAGCTACTTGATTTATTTTTTATTTTTATAAAAAATAAATCAAGTAGTTTCCCGGAGGAGAGAGAAGGGGAAATACTCGTACATCACTTTCAGGAGGAGAGGAGAGAGATCCTCGAGAACTGGTTCGGACAAAGAAGCTACTTGATTTATTTTTTATTTTTATAAAAAATATTTTTTATATCACTTAGTTTATTGTCATTTTTTAAAAATTATTTTTGGGCCCGTTTTGAGTTTTTAAAAAATGATCGCAGCTGTTCATTTTGTTTCAAATACTTTGTTTACTGGCTCTACAAAAAATAAGCTCAATTCAATATCAATTAAGACGTCTACGAAATATCCTTCTTTGCCCAAGAATTGAAGCCTGAATTCTAAAGCAAAATTGAATATTTTTTAAACACATTTACCGATATCGGATTGAACTTATTTTTTGTAAGGATAGTAAACTAGATATTTTTTTAAATAAAACGAACGGCTCCGATCATTTTTTTTAAAGCTAAAACGGGCCTAAAGCTGGTTTGTGCACGCTGGTATAGATTATTCATATGTACCTTTAGCATTTCTGGATTGTGTGTCAACATGCGCAGATGGGTACCAGCTAGTCAAAACGCAGCTCTCTCCCTCTCCTCTGCTGGCTGTGCATTGTTACACCCCTCTCTCCTCTTAAACTCTTGCCACTATTCTCTCTCTCTCTCTTGTTTCCATTTCTTACTTCAATTTTTAAAATGTCATAACTTTTACTACTATATATGACGGTCTTGCATAAAATTTATATTTTTAGAATATATTCAACAAGATCTATCAAATAAGGTCAATATTAAATGTGAAATTATGCATACAAAAAAATCCTAATTTTAACTATTAATTAAAAGTAATGTTAATTTTTAATTGTTAATTACAACATTTTCAATCTCAAACCCATAAAACGCTAATTTATATTAATTAGCTGTAATGTTAGTTTTTATTTATGAATTGCAGTGTTTTTCAATCCCCAAAATTATAAAAATCTAATTTTAATTGTTAATTAGCAAAATTATTAAATTTTAATTACTAATTAGCAGTGTTTTCAATCCCCAAATCCTAAACATCAAAAAAGAGAAGCCTACACCAAAAAATTGTTTTATTTTTACACACAATTTCATATTCAATATTGAACTTGTTTGATAGATTTCTTGGAGTAAATTTCAAATATCTAAATTTTTTAAAAAATAATATGTTCAACAAGAGTTATAATTATTTTAAGATTTAAAATGAAAAATGGGAGTGTAACGATCCGGATTTTTGCCCTTTTTTTTCGAATAAAGAAATTATTTTTAATCAAATAGTCTATAGTAATCGATTAATTATTTAAAAGTGTAATTTGATTAGTTCAATATTTATCACGCATGCAAAGATAGGCTAACCACCCACTCAATTGACTCCCTATGGTCCACTGCAAGTTCTAGACTAAAAAATGTCTACAGAACCTAATAACCATAGGCTCTAATACCAAAAATTGTCACACCCCATCCCGAAAAACACCACACTAAATTATTTTCCAAAGGGGATGGACCTACACCTTGGCCCTGCTCATACAGTAAATAAAACACCAGCCAAGCGTCCAACTCATAAAAAAAAAAAAACTTAACTTACATATATACGGAAATAACTGTCATACAAGACGTGCCCACATATATTTACAACATATACAAGCTCCAAAAATAGGCACATAATCAAAAGAGTCAAAAAGTTAGACTTCTATGTACATAACTCTTGTCTAAACTCTGCAGTGGACCCGCGTGCCATCACGCACCTGAAAAGAAAACATTGTGGGGGTGTGAGCTATCAACGTGCTCAGTGAATGCACTTATCAATAATAAAAGAAGCAATATTGACAAGCGCTATAAAAAAAATATTCCGAACCACAATATTCAGACTGTTTATAACCACTTCATTAATACACCGGTAAATTTATAGGCTCGAGGCCATGGCTATAACAACACCAACATAGTACTAGTAACGCCACTAAGGCAATATTCATAATCACGCCACTAAGGCAATACTTGTCACGACACTAAGGCAATATCATTCACGCCACTAAGGCCATATTCTTAACGTCACTAAGACTATATATCAAATAACTTCAAGCCGAACAATATCTTATCAACACGAAACATAACTTTACACTATGTCTCAACTTCCATTATTAAAAATAAGAACACCCACCTCGAGACCCAGCCAAAAAGGTACCAACACAACACTCACTCCCTACGTGGAGTCACGGTACTCGTCGCCGCCTCCGAACCTGACGCGTAAGACATAAATCAACACATGTGAGTATTATTATTAATATACTCGTAAAAATGAAAGGATTGCAACTATAACTCTAGCATCAAATTCCTTTTAGACTAATCACATAATAAAATTCAGCACATCGGACCACATAAGAGAGTGTCATTTTCATAATAAAAAAGCTACCCGATTAGATGAATAGCAATTAGTATGTAACATACTTCCATAAGCTTGACCACACATGATAAAAATACTTATTTGACAGCCATGGAGGAGCCACTATTCCATGTTGCAAACCAAACCCAGTTTCAGCACCGAACAAAATTATTATTATTTTTTTCCGCGTGTCGGCTCGCATCCTAGTAGATTAGAATGAAATTCAACACTTAACATTCTTTTACAGCAGCTATGGAGGTTATTTCCAGCATTCTAACACACAATTCTTGCTCTTTAACAAATAATCTTAGCTAATCAATCACACATAGGACAACAGATTCAGTCAATTTCCTAAGCTAATCAATCTGTAACAAGGAATTCAGCCCTAATTACAACACGCTTTATGACCTAAGGCCTAATTTTGTGCTTCCAGTCACCAATTCGAGCTATACATGGAGAAAATACTAAAATACAACCCCAATCCTGTTTCAAGGGTGCCAACTTTAATCGAAATCCCAAGAACCACGAGATATCTTAACTGAACAACAAACAAAAGAGACGAAGAGTTACCCACCAAGATTAGAACTTCCGCTAACGCTAATCCTCCCTTCGTCGTTTCCCTTCCTTTGCGCCTTATTTCTTCCTCCTTATTTTTTTTTTTTTTTCATTTAGTTCTTCTTTCTTTCTTTTTTTTCTCTGCTCTCTCTATCTATACTTATCTACATGCACCCTAGCAGCTCCATTATCAAACACGTGCACACCAGCACACCCATTTTGTATTTTTTACAACTACACCCCTATAGTTTTAGGAATCCACATTGGAGGCCCACATAAAAAAATAAAATTCACTTTTAATAAGCCTACTTCTTTTCTTTTCTTTTCTTTAAAAAAAAAGAGTCGGGTCTCACAGTATAAATTTTACGAAAAACAAATAAATGTAACAAAAGTTATGTCATTTCAAAGTTTATAATGTAAAAGAACAAAAAAGAAAAGCTTACACCCAAAAAATCTATTATCTTATACTCCTTTCGTCCATTTTTAAGTGTCCCATTTCGTAACTTTAACTTATTAAAAAGACATCATCATTACCCCTTTCATATTAACTTTTGCCTCCATTTTCCCTCTTTACCCTCTATGGAGCCATCATTATTATATTTTTACTCACTAACTTTTCAAAATGGAATATACTTTTAGGGGTAAAATGAAAAATTCATAAACTTTTACCCATTAATTTTACAAAATGAACACTTATTGAGGAACAGCCCAAAATGAAATACTGGACTCTAAAAATGGGACGGAGGGAGTACATAATTTCAAATTTCCACACCGTTTGGTTTAACATTTTGAGAGTTACTTTTAACTCTTCGCACAGTTGTCAATAAATCTTTCTTTCTATCTCTCTCCACTCATTACCATTCCAACTCTCAAAAATAATTTTCTAAAATGTAAACCAAACAAAGCCAGAAATACAACATAGGAGGGGCACCAAAAAATCTACTATATTATCTTATACATAATTTCAAATTACTTGTAGCAGTTAAATCAAAAGTTCTTATATGAAATCTATGCAGGCGGATCCAGGAATACGACATTGGAGGGGCACCAACCCATCATAGTTTTGAACATAATTTTTCAAGCATAATCTGTTAATGCTACAGTAATATTTGTGACAAAGAACCAATATTTTAATAGTCCATTTTCATCAACAAGTTTGCTATGTGCTCTTGTTCATTTGATTTAACTAGGGGTGTACATGATCCAGATTGATCCGGTTCTCTAGAAAATCAGTAATCTGACGATTTCAAATGGTTATAGAAAATTGGGAACCAAAACCTAACCAATATATGCATGGAACCTAACCAGAACCAAACCGTAGGACCGGTCCAATTTTTGTTCGGTTCCGGTTCTATCTAATTAGCATCCAAACACTTATTCATATGAACTTATAAAATTAAAATTTAAAGCACCAAATAACTCATAGGTAAAATAAAATTAAAAATTTTATTAAGAACTTTCCTAACAAATAAGATTTCATCTCTAAATAAATTAACTTTAGCAAGGAAAAATTAACTTACCAAATTCAAATACATAGTTAATTACACACATGTATTTTAATATATATTAATTCTAAATGGTCCGATTTGGTTCTAATCACGATTCTTTAATTGAAAACCAGTAACCAAACCAAAATTAATAGTTCTTATTTTTTTGGAACCATAACCTGACCAATTAACCGTTGAACCGGACCAAATAGGACGATTCGGTCAAGATCGAATTGGTTTTGCGGTTCGGGCGATTTTCTGGAGCACCCCTAGATTTAATCGAATAACTAGCCGATTCTGACATTAACTTTATTCTACTATTTATGCAATACAATGAGAAATTTTTCAGTGCCAAGTGGATATATCCCACGTGTGCCCGCTCAGCACTCTCGAGCCGTCCGATACTTTTGGATGGTTCAAATTGATTCTCTCTCTTTCTCTCTCTCCAAATCTGAGCCATCCAAAATTGTATCGGACGGCTCGGATATGCTAAGTGGACACCACGTGGTACCCACCCGGCACTGAAAATTTTCTCGCAATACAGTGACAGACTTATGGCATTTTTATAGAGAGGACTTGCTTAGCTGCATATTGAACCGCCGATTTTGCCTATAAAAAAAAAAAAAAAAAAAAACTGCCGATTTTTTTTAAAAAAAGAGAAAACTGCAGTGAACTTGCAACGTAGCAAGTTTAATTTCTTCTACTAGCATTTGTTGTTCCGTCACATTTGTGACCGCATATATCGAAATACAACTGTTAGGTTTAGCACAACACTTTGTTAAGCATGAGAATATGGATGAGTTCTTAGACGATTACACATCTGAAGCATGAAATATGGAAATTTATGAAGGTCCCGAGGGGCAGTGCAGTTGGTGATCACCTAAAATAGTTAAACTCTTCTAACGAATAGTTTTTTTTAAAATCTAAACTATTAATTATCGAAACGAACAGCTAAGATTGCGTGGAACCGTGAATAAATTTCTCTTCTGCAAGAGCTTCAAATGTACCTACAAAATGCACCTTAGATTCAGCTGCAACCCCACACGTTCACCAACAATTAACATTGGAGATGAATTCAAAAGTGCAAAACGATAAGTTTAAACCTCATTAACAATACTTGTGAAGACCACGCCGTCTCCAGAACCAAGACACGTATGTTGTAGACCAGTTCAAGGCCCAAACCAATCCTAACTCAACCCAAAGGCCTTTTGGCCCAATGTATAACCCAACCATGGTCTGTCGTACAATACATGCATATATATATAGGGGCCGGTTCTAGGGACAATACATTTGACAACACTTTTGACAACACATTTTTCAGAGCCCCACGTGAATAATCGGAGCCGTTCAATTTGTTTAAAACATGTTTTTAAAGGTTCTCATAAAAAATCAACTCATTTAGATATCGACAAGGGCTTGATCGGCTCATTCAATTTTATCCTGTCAAATTTGATAAAAATTAATTAAATGAGCCGATCAAGCCCTTACCGATATCCAAATGAGTTGATTTTTTATGAAACCCCTTAAAAACTTGTTTTAAATATATTGAATGGCTCCGATCAATTGTATGAAGGTCCCACATGGAATTTTGAAAAATGTGTTGTCAAAAGTGTTGTCAAATGTATTGTCCCTAGAACCGGCCCCATATATATATATATATATATATATATATATATATATATATATATATTCATAGGGCAGTTCTGAGGACACCTAAAAAAAACCTCATAGTTTCCTATCAAATTTTGATGATTCGTGCAGCTCAATGTGATCAGAACGTGATTTTAGGGGTACTCGGGAGAAATCAGTAAAAAAAATGACCGGAAAGGGTTTGATCTGAACAGTTTCGAACCATTTTTTATTGAACGGTTCAAATAAAAACTACTCAAATCAAGCATTTTCCGGTCTTTTTTGTGCTAATTTCTCGTGAGCACCCTTAAAATCATATTCTTCACATATTGAACGGTTCGGATTATAAAAATTCAATCGAAAACTATGAGATTGAGATTTTGAATATTTTTTTAAATTTTTTGGGCTGTCCCTTGAACCGCCCCCATACATCCATACACCATTTTCTCTCACCTCACACGCAAAAGAATACAGTTTTTGTTTTTTTTTAAACCTTTTCCATCAATGCACCTCCATCATCACTTTCCCCATTCGAAAACAATTCTGCGTTTCTGTACTCCATCACCCCACCATCGTATTTTGTCAAAACAAAATTACTTTCGCTATTATTCTGATAATTGCAATTTTTAATCGACAAAGTTTGTTTTGTACCAAATTTTTGTAGATTATTGATTCGTCTCAACGAAAGTAATTGAAAAAATTGTTTTACCCAACTACTAGTTTTGAAAAAATATCAAAAAAAATCAATAATTTACAAAAATTTGGCGCGTAATTAATGAACAGAATAATTTTTTTTTTAATAATAAAATCAAAACTCCCAAAAAGTCTAAAAAGGATGTAGACATCTGGGTGACGGGTGATCCATATCCTTTGTTTACATTTTTGGTACCAGATAAAACTTCCCTGGATTATTTTAGTTAAGGTGGATCGTACTGCTCACGTGTATCGATTAGAGCAGGACTACGGTTATCGCATGGATTTCGTGGTGACCGTCCACCGCGCGTTTATTGGGACCCACTCTGAACCTCAAAAAAATACAGAAAAATATTCATAAATTTTAAAATAATATTTTATAAGGTTCTGTAAAAATTCAACTCCGTAGAATCCCATGAAATATTATTTTAAAATTTATAAATATTTTTATGTATTTTTGGGGCCCACTCCAGGCGCGTGGTAGACAGTCACCGCATTTTCATGCGGTGTATTTTTTACGATCCATGGAAGAGTTTTTTTTTTTTAAATCATAACCATTGATTGTTGAGATGAATGATGAGATGTGGTGCAGTGAAACACAGCGATGGGCATGACACCGCTGCATAAAATAATACTCCATAGAGAAAGGCTGAGGATTGGCGGTTTGATTCCAAAAAAAAGCCCTTGCACGAGTTCGCATCCAAGCCACGCTGCCCTCATTGCTCACGTGGTTGGGGTTGGGGTTGGGGCAAGACTCAAGATTTGTGAGCCCACGGCTTGTGGTTCGAGATTTATGGTCTATGATCTGGTTTAGGTTACACTAAATAAATAACTGGAAGAGAAATGCAACTACGGGATAAAAGCTGGGTAGAGTAGAGCCTCTTTTTTTATTTTAGTACCCAAACTCCAAAACTCATCTCGAGATATATACTAATTTAAATAAGATTGTTGATTTTGCCACTCCTTTTTTTTGTTAACGTCACTCCCCTGCAAGTGAATTTTTGGTGCAAAAATACAATTACAGAGGAATGACGTTAACAAAAAATGGAGTGGCAAAATCATTTCCCTTGAATAAATGCATAAGCAGTTTATATTTGATCTAGGCTTTGGGCCTGAAATTCCTAACTAACAAACTTGGATCTTGGTTGGGCTTAGGCTTGTTGGGCCTATAACAATCATGGAAAATGGGCTCCCCGTACTTGGGTTGAATTGAGACTGCCGAGCTAATATAATATAATAGCTTTTTCTTTTTCTTTTTTCTTTTGATAATGTCAAATTCATTTCAAAGCCCGAAGGCAATACAGATTCCATCAAATGATACAAGAATGAACCAAAACTACCAAGACATCGACACAGGCACCTCCTGCAGAAGCAGGACCGACGAAACGCCAAAATTAGGAACCAATCTAGGTCCAAGTAGTAGATAATCCCAACGGATCCCCAGCTTAAACCCGCAGTAAATATTTAGCACAGCTGAATGTGGGGCCACCGCAACAAGATTGGGTGAGAGCTGTTTTTCCATCTTCTTAATTTGAAGGCTAGCTGTTCCTTACCGGCAGCTCCATTTAATTGCCCAACTATTCCTTCGGGTGTATTCGGTCTCTCAAGCTAGACTTGTCGATCCCATTGGCCTATGAAAAGGCACTCAAATCACTTGTTTCAGACACACCAAGGAAACCCAATCCTCTTCTTTTAAGAGCTTCTACTCCGAAAATTGCTTTTTCTAGTGGGATAGAGTACAAACTACTCATTTGCAATAACGCTTTATTGCTGCGTAACCTCTCCAGACTCGCTATATATTTCACAAAATCAAAGCTACATCAAGAGTAAGGCCTTGTTCCGCTAAGAGCTTTATAGGCTTTTTGAGTTTTATAAATCAAATTTCTAAAAAAGCCGATGAATCCCTTCAAAATTCTCCCATAAAATATAAAAAATTGAAGAAAAGGAGCACTAAATTTATTAAACGGTTAAAGAAAATATGTGACCACTTAATACTTTGGAAGTCTTAGGACTTATCAGTTGTATTTCTATATCTGCGTACACAATTGAGACTTTCTTTTAAGACTTCCAAAGTATTTAAACAGTTGGAGGACAAAGGTAAGTTGTAACAACCGGTTTCTCCAGCACCACAATATTAAAAAGACCACAATCTGTCGTTTATTTCAAAAACTTCATAATTTACAATTATCTCTAAAGTACATAAACAACAACCCATTCTCACAGCAACTCAGACAAGCTCGCTCCACCACGCTCCTGGCCCTCTAACCAACCTGCAAGCTAGAGTCCAAAGGACTCCAGGAATGTGTAAGACATAATAACGTATACAATGTCAACACTACAATAATTGCACCACATTAACCACCACGTATAACATCAACCACAAATATAACACATTTCACATAAATTAATGGAACCATATATCCGGTCCTCCTCAGTATATGACGGGTGAGGTACCACCCACTAGCCTCACCCCAGCCCATTGGCTAACTTGTCTTTTGACATAGCTTATTAGTCTAGTCACCCCGTCACATATCAAACAGTTCCACGACATACAGTTACCGCACATAACACAACCAAGAAAAACCCAATATTAATATTGTACAAGAAATATGTATCTCACACTCACCCTCAAATCGCCTTGAATATCGCACCTAAGTTCATCTCTGAAAGCCTCTGCTATAGTTTCAGTTTCTCTTCTTTTAGTTCCCTTTACTAACATACTAAAACCGCGCGCCCAACATAGACCACCGAACTGCCTCCTTCCTAAGCTTTCCAATTGCCTGCCCTTCCTTTATACAAAACGTAATGAACTCAAAGTGGACACATGTCCAACACAAATTGTTCACCTATCTTTATTAAAACTCTCTTATTAGATATATATGCACACAAGTTGACCACCTGTGCACATTCCATGTGCACACACCTTCACTTACAGCCACCTAATTAATACTTACATGCAAAAATCAATAAATTTAGTATACGGGGTATTGCATAAGTGGTCTCTAAATTTATTAGGACTTCCAAATTATAAAAAGTTGAAGTTAATTAGCCCAATGCTTTACAAGGTCACATGCACATTCAAATTAAGTTAGAAACACAATTCTTCGTCTTCCGAGATATCCTCTTCCTCAAAATCATCTAGAGTATGGATCCTTTCTTTTAATTCTTTTTCTTGCATTTCAACAAATCAATCTCTTCAAATTATAATTCTTCCCTCCTTTAAGTTCAATAACCAAAGTCTTACCAACATCAAACATCCAACATAAAAGGTTACGTGTTGACGACCATGCGGATCAAAGGTTACAAGCACTTGTGGCATGGATCAAAGGTGACAAAGAGGGGAAAAGGACCTGCTGGCCCATCACTTTGAATAAACCTGTTTCGTTTTTATTGACTAGGATTCAGAGATTGGGGAAATCTAGACTTACGGTATCTACTTTTCCTTGTTTGAAAACAAGAGTCACTACTGGTGGCAGATTGGCAGAAATTCCACTTTTTCCGCTTGCTTTTGAGGAATGTGTGAAAGTTAACACGAACGGTATGACTCTGGTCGTCGTCGTATTAGAGAGACAACGGCCACACCTAATGATCCATACAAAAGTACTATATGCTGCCATGCAGGCACCATCATCATGTAATAAAACAGATTCGCCGTCTCACCGGGTGATAGAGATTATCGTCCGCGCCCGTCTCCTAAATTTGTTAGTTTCGCGTTAATTTTTTTATAAATTATTGGTTCAACTCAACAATAAGATTCGAAAAAGTAAAAAATTATGGTCAAAACCATTTTTTTAATAGAGACGAAAAAAATAAGTTTATTCGCTTATTTTTGTCTTTACTAAAAAAAATTAGGTTTCGATCATAATATTTTACTTTTACATTCTTCTCATCATGATGAAGCAATAATTCATAAAAAAAAATTAACAAAAAACTAACAAATGCAGAAAAAAAAATTTGAAAAAAGACAAAAAAAAGAAAAGAAAAGCCAATTAGCTTATTTAGCCAAAAGGCCCTAAATTTAATGGCTTAATGGTTTAGGAATATGATGTCGTCTAATCCTTGTTTTCTTTGGTCTATGTAACAATTTCAAAGATTAATAAAAAAAATCAGTTTTTCTATTGTCAGACTACTGGACTAATGATAAACACACTAGAAGACCAGAAAAACACGTATTCTTGTGTACTTTTTATACCATTTAATACACATTCACACACTCACTATTGTCAATCCATTGGGTGGATTTTAGAATTTTCCATAAAAAATTAATGTTGGGAAAAATGACGGCCAAGGACGTGTATTAATAATTAATACCCGCCAAAGATATTTTCAGAATTAACAAATGTTTTTAGCTTGTTCTTAGCGGGTATTAATTATCAAAACACGTCATGCGGCCGTCATTTTTCCTTAATGTTGTTGTTCAAAAACAAGCCCAATTGGGCTTGACTGATTGGGCTACCAAAATGCTTATCCATCTGACGATAATTATGCAAGGGCTTAACTCATTGGGCTACAAAAATAGTTTAGGGCTTAACGTAAGCTCCAAGCCCAATTACTGTAATAAATTTTAGGGAATATAACGGCCTAGAACGTGTTTTGACAATTAATACTCGCCAAATTCATTTTTAGCATTAACAAATGTTTTTAGCATGTTCTTGGCGGGTATTAATTATCAAAATACATCATTGACCGTCATTTTTCCTAAATTTTAGACCTAAGAAATCTAAGCCCAACCAAAGCCCAAGTTTGTTTTTTACGGGTTTCGTGCCCAGAACCCAAATCAATTTTCAACTATCTCAGACAAGACCACATACCTCAAACACAAATCACGGGCCCATGAATCTAGAGGTTCAACCGTAGCCCCGTCTAGGTGTTCAATGATGGCGAATGCACGTGCATCGTCCTTTAAATAAAATTTGTCATTCCCATAACGAGACAATTCTTGTTCATCCTTAAAAATGGATTGTTCATATTTAAGCCCACCAAAACATTTGAACAATTCTTTCATTTTTTCACCAAATACACTTGTGGATACAACGATAGAAGTAGAAAACAATAACCACGCACTAAACGACAGTGCTAGGTCAAGAGGCACTCTTTATTTCTGAATTACATCTTAATTTGTTATTTCTCCATAATATATTTTTGATTTTCCAACACCCAAAAAAAGGAGCAAAGAAGATCATGTGTGCTCATGAAGTCAGGGGATAAGTGGCAGCAGTCTCCACGACAAAAATTTTAAAAAACGCATGCATATATATGTATATATACACACACACACACACAGAATATATGAGGCGGTTTCGATAACAACCAATTAAATACCTAAAAAAATATCTCAAATTCAATCTCATAGTTTCCGATCAAATTTTTATGATCCGAACTGTTCAATGTGTGCAGAATGTGATTTTAAGGGTGTTCGCGAGAAATTAGCAAAAAATATGACCGGGAAGTGTTTATTTTGAGCAGTTTTTAATTGAACCGTTCGTCAAATTTAACTAAAAACTGCTCAGATCAAGCCCTTCCCGGTCTTTTTTTTGTGCTAATTTTTCGTGAGTACCTTTAAAATCACGTTCTGATCACATTGAACGGCTCGGATCATTAAAATTTGATTAGGAACAATAAGGTATCTAATTAGTTGTTCTCGGAACCGCCCCGATATACATATACAGATATACACTTCTTATAAGGGCGCCCTTATAATAAGAAACTTGTGGACGTTTGCTATTGGCCATTGGATCGTGATTTTAATGGTTCAGATCTGCGGAAGGTTTATGACTGGTCATAATTAACTTTTTTCCGAAAAAATTTCATTAAAATCTTGGACCATTGAAATCACGATTTAATAGCTGCCAGCACGTCCACAAGTTTCTTGTTATAAGGGCGTTCCTTACAGAAGTGTGTTGTGTGTGTGTATATATATAAAAATTATCCCCAACTTATATACACTCGCCATCACCATTTTTTTTTCATTATGTTTTGCTATATATTAGTCCTTAAAACTCTTTTTTTTTTCAAGAAAGGAGACCCAAAAGAATATTTAAAAACTAAATTCAATGGGCCAAAGTGAAGTATTATAAAAGATAAGGTCTACATTAAGGGATAAAAAACTTTACACTAGGATTAGTGATGATTTTCTGGCAAATTTCTTGATCATATACATTGATAAGGATATAACTAGAAGTTTGGACGTTGATCCTATCGTCATCGATACTTTTAATGACATGAAAGAACATCAGACACAATTCAAGATGCCTTACTTGAGTTGATAGATTAAATCAAAATTAGTCTTTTATGTACTCGACGGATATATGACAAATATCATTTACTATAATTTTTTATTATATAACTTCAATTTCTTCAATTTCTTTTCATATTGTAGTTCATCGCATTTTTAATTGCACATCTTCTTTCTGTACTTGTCTTCAATCAATTCATTTTATTTTAAATGATTTCATTATACAAGTGTTAGATGTGGTTCTAAATGATTTCATTTTACCAGTCGCACCCGCATCTGTTCAAATTCAACCTGACCGGACCTCACTTAATCAATTCAATTCATTTAGCCCATTCTAGTAAGAAAAAATGACGGCTAATGACGTGTATTTTGATAATTAATACCCTTTTCCCTTCTAGTAATTCTTTTAAGTATCCCAACCAACTTCCTAACCACGATATTATAACTAAGTTCAAGGCCCAAACCAATCCTAACTCAACCCAAAATTCTTTTGGTCTAATGTATAACCCAACTATGGCCTTTTTACTTACAACTACATAAACGGTTTCGTGCAAAACACGAATGTCATGCCCGTTGATTTGGAGCAAAATATTATTTAGAGATTTCTACCCAGAACCCGAATCACTTTCAAACCATATTCTCAGACAAGACCACAAAACTCAAGCACAAGCCGCGGGCCCGTGAATGTTCGGATTTATAGAACTTAAATACTACATTTCTCCATTTTCAATAGAATCATGTCCCTCGAATTCAAAATAATAAGCCTTTCCATTCTAAGGTAAAAAGGTCCCACCTTTTAGACAAAAAGAGATGCCTCTGTAATAAACACATTTTCATTT
The DNA here is from genome assembly GCA_019656835.1 of Rhododendron ovatum. NCBI lineage: Eukaryota > Viridiplantae > Streptophyta > Magnoliopsida > Ericales > Ericaceae > Rhododendron > Rhododendron ovatum. Next base: position 10,948,480 of record CM033801.1, read on the forward strand.
AAAACTAAAAGTCACACCTCTTGGTAAAAAACAAGTCTCTCAAATAAAACTTATATCATCTGTTTGGGGGTTTGTTTTGGGGGTTTTTCATGGTGTTTGGGGGTTTTTCCGTTTTCTTTTTTTCTTTCTCATCTATTTTTTTCTGTTCTCTTCTACTGGCGGGTTTCCCCCGTCCGGTTCTGTACTAGTCTAGATGCTCTAGATCTGGTGGGTGATGGTGGTGGGCAATAACCCGGTGCCTATTGAGGAATGGTCCGGTGTTGGTGATCTTTGTGTGTCTGGATGTTTGTTTTGGGGCTGGGGAGTTTCGGTGGTGTTTGTTGGGGTTGGTGGTGGTTCGGTGGTGTTTATTTGGGCTGCAATAGATTTCGACTAGATGAAGATAGGTCTTTGGTCGCCGTGGTCCAGAGATGTTCGTTCCTCTTCCTGGTCTGCCCGGTGAACCTTTTGGTTTTTGTCCAGGAGACCTATTAGATTTTAGTTGATTTTTTGTTGTTTTGCTTTCGGATTTCAGCGATGCTTAATTGTTTAGAGGTTTGAGCTGTGGATCCTTTTGATCCTCTGTTATCTAGACTGAGATTGGTTCTTATGTACCGGCGTTATCGTGAGACCTACTTCGGCAGTAGGTACCTGAGATCGACGTTTAGGTTACTTTGGTTCTTTCCTATATTTGTTCTGAAATCTGTTTGCCCGGTGGGCTTTTGATGAATGAATAACCTTTTCAAAAAAAAAATAAAACTTATATCTATTAAATTTGGCAATTTTAAAACTATACAAAATTTCAACAAGACTCCTTGGCACAGCCCTCCGTTTAAGGATGAGATACGGATCAGTATTTCGAAGATTACACAAGTTGAGTATGAAATAGGGACATGATCTATGGAGGCAAACTGTGCTCACATTCAAGCATGGACTACCCGAAATTAAACAACGACCGGAAAAGACAGTGTTGAATGTTTGTGACTTTTCAAAACGTACGGGCGCTTTCTTGTGCATCATATATAGCATCAGTTTTTGTCGCAGCACAACTAACTTTTGCTATGTTTAAGGAAGTACTGATTCCTGAGAAAAAGTGATCGTGGCCCTGAAGCAACATTTGCTTGTGTATGTGCATGTGCAGGCATAGTTACTTTTGAAGATGGTCGATGAAGTTGGGGACGGTTCCTCAACTAGCATCTGTGCAGTTGGAGAAGAGTTTCAAAAATCAATTACTGATCTCCCTATGTATCAGTACAAGCAACCGTTTAACAAATGGCTATAATATTTTTTTTATTATATAGGTATTTTTATATATTGCATTCCTTTTATTTTCTTCTCCTGCATGCCTTAACCCCAAATATCCCGTTCCTCTCGTTTCGTTTAAAAATAATATCTGACATTTTGTGCTCATTTTTACCTAATTTAACTTAAAGTATGCGTTATAAATATTTGTAATTAGTAATGCATGCCTTAATTTTGTACGATCTTACTATGGTTGACTATAAAAAATGAACTTTTGCCAGTATGATTATTAAATGCCCCCACTAGGCTATATTTCTAGATCCGTCCCCACCTACATGTGATTCTTTCTTTACATGCCATAACCTCGTCATGGGGTAAGGTTCAATCCTATCGAGTTTTCTTCAACTAGCATTTGTGTGTTCTCATAACTAAGGCCCTGTTCTAGAAATCTTCTTAAAAAATAAATAGTTTATTTTATATTTTCAAACTCAAAAATAATGTAAATAAAAAATAAAATTTCAATTTTTTTGCATCATATTAAAATTCTCATTGAGATCTTTCAAACAAAATCCATGTTGCATATTTTTAAATTTCAATAAACCTCTAATTCTAAGTTTGAAATTATCTTCTTTAAAAAAAAAAGCTTTTTTATTGCTTGATGAAACGGGGCCTAAGTTAATTTTCTTTTACAACTTGCAATGGTTTTTCCACGACACCATCAAAGTGGAGTACTGTAAGTACAACTTTTTTGACCACTTACCTTTGTGATGGGCATCGCATGGAGAAATGTCTGGGTACCGAGTGGTACGTGTGCCCACGTAGCGCCCGAGCAATCCATTTGGACCTTTTAAAAGTATGTTGAACGGCTTAGATTGAAACAATCTCTCTCCTCTCATCCCACCATTCTCTTTCCTCTTTTCTCTCTCCAAATCCGAGCCGCCAACAACCGAAATGGATGGCTCGGATGCTCTGAGCGGACACCACCTAATTACTTGGAATTCATGTGTTCGCTAACAGTTAAGAATTAATGGTGGAGAACTGAATGTGGTTCCGTCACATTTGTGTACGCATATATCGACATACGACTGTTAGATTTTCATTCCTTAGCACAACACACTTTGTTAAGCATGAGAATATGGATGAGTTCTTGGCCGATTACGCATCTGAAGCATGAAATATGGAAATTTATGAAGGTAAACTGTGCTGACATTCAAGTATGGACTACCTGTAAAGAATGACCGGACATGACTGTGGTTTTGAAATTAAAAAAATAAGCCAAGTGGCTTACTCCATTTTTTGTCTTTATTCAATTTTGTTTTTTTGCTTTTTTACTTTTGCGTCAAATTTTGTGGATTATTGACTCATCTCAACGTTAAGAATCGGAAAAGTAAAAATTTATGGCCCAAACTCGAATGTTTTGAATTAAAACAAAAATAAGCCAAAAAAATCTGTCCTTTTGACTTATTTTTTTGTGTTTACTCAATTATGAGTTTCGATTATAATCTTTTACTTTTCCAATTTCTAACGTCGAGATGAGTCAATAGTACATAATAATTAGACCTAAAACTAACAATTGGAAAAAATAATAAGAAGAAGAACAAAAAAATAAGTCAGCTGGCTTATTTGAAAGGACATTTTAGTACCATGATATCAATTTTTTTCACAGCACACTAAGTTGTTGCTATGATTCAGACAAAGCCATCCACAGTGGCAATAATCAAAAGTCAATTATTTTTAAAGTTAACAATGTTGGTGCAAAAGATAATTTACAGTGGTATAATCAAACTTAGCAACATCTTTAGAAATAATTAAATTTTGAGCTTTAGATAACCAAAACTAGCAACCTTTTTCAATAATCAAAATTTGTTGACCCCACTCCACATAAGTTAACTGGTTTTAAAATTTGTATACACGCGTGTTTCAACTGATATTTTTTTCTTCTCTTCTTCGCCTGCTTTATATGTTCTTCTCTTCACCCACAAACTATTTTTCTTTTTTTTCCTCCAAAAATGAAGCTCATATCTCTCGATCATTCAAAAAAATTCATAATAGGAGGGAAGGAAGTCACCGATTTTTTTTTTTTACAAAATTAAGGGAGGGAATCGATATATTTTCGTCCAAAAAAAATGTAATAGAGGAAAGTGAATAACGGAAAACAGAGGGGGAGAAAGAGTGCAATTGTAGTGGACTCTTTATTTTGGTTATTAACTAAAAATGACCATTGTGGACCTCAACATTGTTAAGGCCCCATTCCGCAACGGGAAAAAAATTCTTGTTTTTTAAGAAGGCAATTTCGAACTCAAAAATTATGGACTTATTGAAATCTAAAAATATGCAATATGGATCTTATTTGAAAGATCTCATCGAGATCTTTTATACGATGCAAAAAATTTAAAAATTTATTTTTCATTTACATTATTTTTGAGTTTGAAAATATGAAATAAGCTACTTATTTTTTAAGAAGGTTTTTGGAACGGAGCCTAAGGCTATCCACAGTGGCATAATCAAAAGCAAATTATTTTTAAAGTTAACAATATTGGGGTAAAAGAAGGCTCACAATGGTATAATCAAATTTAACAACATTCTTAGAAATAATCAAATTTTGGGCTTTTGATAGCCAAAACTAGCAACCTTTTTCAATAATCAAAATTTGTGGATCTCACACCACATAAGTTAACTAGTTCTAAAATTTATGTACACGCGTGTTGGAGGGAAGCGATCAATAGTGGAAAACATTTGTCGCCGCATTAAGATATTTCACTTTTTTTTTCGTTTTTATTTTATTCTTTTTTTGTTCCTCTCTCTGTGGTTGAGTACATAAAGAACCTTACATTTTTTTACAAATTCAAGAACACGTCTGTTTTTTTTTTTTTTTGAGTACATGATTTTTTTCCCAAATTCATAATATTAAGGAAGGAAGTCACCAATTTTTTTCCCCAAAATTAAAGGAGAAAATTGATATATTTTTGCCAAAAAAAGTGTAATGGAGGGAAGTGATCAATGGTGGAAAACACAAGGGGAGAGAGAGTGAAATTATAGTGTATCCCTTATTTTAGTTATGGACTAGAAGTGACCATTGTGGACCTTAACATTGTTAAACTTAGTAACCTCTTAAATGGATAATCAAAAGCTGATGTGTCAACTTTTGGGTATCTATTTTTGATTATGCCACTGTGGATGGCCTAAGTATTGGTTCCTAAATTACGTGCAGATACACGATGGCATATGCACATTTTCTGTTTGTTACCTTGGGAGTATGTTCTTTTGGTAATCATATATTTTTGGATCGAAATATTCGGAGACTTCCGTTTTTTGATCTACGATCCACTAATAATACATCTTCGCGCCTGAGAAGAAAAGGCAGAAAAAAAGGCTTGAGCAGCTCAAAAGAAGAAGAATCCAGTACTCTTTCAGCTATGAAAGCTGCTGATAAATAAAATAAAATAAAAGCTATGAAAGTTTAAAACGCACGCTACCAAGGGGTGATATAGTCTAGTTGGTCAAGACTTGTTACTCCCTTTGGATTAAGGTAAGGTACTAAGGTAGGAGGTACCAAGTTTGGGTTGAATTTGGTCATTTTCTGTTTGGCTTTGGCCCGCTAGTCTTTGGTGGGGTGGTAGTTGCTATAGTTTTTTAATCTCTCTCGGGATCCACCCTAGGTTTGAAGTTTCTATGGTCATGCTCAGGAGAGATAGGGAGGGTAGCTATGTCTGGTTGCCCTCGCCTCCACCCTTTTTTAGTTAGAGCAAAAAAGATAAGTCACTTTGTTTGATTTATATTTTAAAAAGTTATTTTGAACGTAATGAGTGGTAATAAGTGGAAATAGATAGAAAAATTTATTAAAAATTATGTCGATAGTAAAAAAAATTACTCTAAGATATGGGAACCAAGAGGAGTGAGTATCACTGAACTTTGAAGGCCTCATGGACAAACTGCGTGAATGCGTCAAAAGTAACCCAACGGCCCATTTCATGGCCAGGATTGGCCAAGAAAAAACCAACGGTTCAGGTTAAGCCACATTAAAAGTAACCCAACTTTGTTTTCATTTTACTCTCTTGAATGCCAGATCAGCAAAGAACTCCACTTTGCATACCAAATAGTCTCGTATCGAGGATACAGATGTCATGCGGGTTCCACTTTGAAGTTTTATATGAATAATCCAAGTCATTGATTAATATTTAAATATTTTTAAGTGGCCTTATAAAAAATATGTTCAATCGAATAACAATAAGTACTTAATCTTTTAATTTTTCATTAAGATGCTAAGATCTTGACTTTGAACGAAAAATTCAAAGATTAGATTAAGTACTTATTGTTATTTGATTTAGATTAATATTTAGAAGGACGTTTTAAAAATTAACTAATGGCATGGAACTCCGATGTGGACCCTGCATGACGATATGTACACTATCAATACAAACTAATTGGTACACAAAGTGAAGTTCTTAGCTGATCTGTCATTCACGAGAGTAAAATAAAAGGGTAAATTTCACTGACCTCCCCTGAGGTTTCTAACAAATGCAGAAATCTCCTGAGGTTTCTGAAATGTCATTGCCCTCCCTTACTTTTTGAATTATTGTCCACACTCCCCCTTCTGTCAACATAACGTTAAATCATTAACGGTAAAGTGTGACATAAGCATTGCTTCTTTGTTTTATGCCAAGATTACCCTTGAAAACAAACCAATTACATCCACCAACCAAATCACGTTTTTTTTTTTTTTTTCCATTTCTCTTTTTTCCCTTCCCATGTAGTATGCCATACTTTCCATAAAATTATTCTAGATCTATACCTTCTTTTTATGTACAGCGAAAAGAAATAGCCAAAAATTATTTTTTTTGAAAACTTTGTGAAATTGTATAGTTTCAGGAAACTTTAATTGGTTTATGTACTAAAAATTAGTAGTAATAGTTTTCACGCTACTTTGTTTTTTCATTGTCTATGTTTTCTCCAGTGAATATGTTTTCAATGTCCAAAGACAACGTATTTTCTTATCCAAGGAGCCACCAATTTTAGTTCGGCTTTGTCAATAATTTTTTTTAAAGTTCCACCGTATATACATTCACAAAATAGATATATCGACATTTTAACTAGGAATGACAATAACTAAGCTAAAGGAAAACAAACTAATTGGTGTTAAGGAGGGTTTTAATTTAGTCTTTTATATCATTCGACATTGCACTGCAAGTCTGTTTTTAATGCAATTGCATAGAGTGTCATTGTATAACCAAAAAATTACCTCCCCCACGATGACACTTCTGTGACTTGAACTTGTAACTTTCTGTTACCAATACAACTTGTCAGACCTCTTTTTTGACTTTTTTGGTTCCCAAAATATTTCCGCCGTACTATTTTGGTCCCTAATATTCCAATAGTTAACATTACATCCCCAAAGTATCAATTTTGTTTTTAAATGGTCGCTGCGGCTCACGCCATTCCTTCCCTCTGTCAAAACCAAGGGCAAGCTTGGTATTTCACCTCTCCTAGCACGCCAAACCCCCTCTCTCCCTCAAAATAGTGTCGTTTGGTTGGAAAGATTGATTTTTCTCTTCTATGATTCTCTTAGGGTTCTCATTGAAAGCTTTAAAGTCAAAAAAATAATTATGACTCTTTAGAATATATAAAATGATCAAAAAATTAAGATCTTTCCATAGGCTTAAACAGATTGAAAATTTGAACACTTAATTTTTTTCACCATATTTTTGAATATATAAATAGCCTAAAAAATCAAGTGTTTCAATTTTCAACCCGTTCGAATTGGTGCGAAGATCTTAATTTTCTGATCATTTTATCCTAAAGGGCCATAATTAATTTTTTGACTTTAAGGCTTTCAATGAGAACCCTAAGAGAATCATGGAAGAGAAAAATCAATCTTATATATTTTTTAGGCTATTTATATATAAAAAAATTAATTATGACCTTTTAGGATAAAATGATTGAAACACTTGATTTTTTTAGGCTATTTATATATTAAAAAATATGGTGAAAAATTAAATGTTCAAATTTTCAATCTGTTTGAACCTATGTGAAGATCTTAATTTTTTGATCATTTTATCTTAAAGAGTCATAATTATTTTTTTGACTTTAAGGCTTTCAATGAGAACCTTAAGAGAACCATGGAAGAGAAAAATCAATCTTTCCAACCAAACGACACCGTTTTGAGGGAGAGAGGGGTTTGGCGTGTTGAGAGAGGTGAAATACCAAGCTTGCCCTTGTTTTTGATGCGGGGAAGGAACAGCGTGAACCGCAGTAACCATTTAAAAACAAAATTGATACACCCAAAAGTGTGGTTAAACTAGATATACCCAAAAGTAAGAAAGTTTGAAAATTAAAAAATTAGACTAAAAACCAAAAAAAAACGCATAATTAACCTTATATAACCTTTTAATATTAAAAACTCATTTTTCAAAATAAAACCAAGTATGATTTTATGATTTATTTTAATTTTCTTTCTCTCGTAAAAGTGTATGGTGGCTTCTTTCCATTTCTGACACGGGGAAAAAATGAACAAAGGTTAAATAGAATGAGAAAGATACAGGAAAGGAAGATTAGAATAAAGGAGAGGGCATTGAGGACTTTTGCTTCCAAAAGTTGACACCGTTTAAGTCAAGTTAGTTGTAAGGGGGAAGCTATAGAATATTTTCAAAAGTAAGGAAGGGCAGTGACATTTCAGAAACCTCAGTGGAGGTTTTTGCATTTGTCAGAAACCTCATTGGAGGTTTTTGTCAGAAACCTCAGGGGAGGTCAGTGAAATTTACCCTAAATGAAAACAAAGTTGGGTTACTTTAACAACTGTTGTCGTGGAAAGAGAATGGAAAATGTGGCTTTAACAACTGTTGTCGTTTTAACAACTGTTGTCGTGGAAAGAGAATGGAAAATGTGGCTTTAACAACTGTTGTCGTGGAAAGAGAATGGAAAATGTGGCTTTAACCTGGACCGTTGGTTTTTTCTTGGCCAATCCTAGCCATGAAATGGTTCATTCAACACTGGATGTGATCCGACCCGCAAAAAATGTACAAATTTTTTTTTTTATAAGGTTCAATTTTCAAATATTTTTGACCTTTTCAATCACAATTATTTTTTTATAAGGTTCAATTTTTAAATAATTTTGACCTTTTTAATCACGCGTGTAAGCGTATCTTAAACCAATGTGCCCATTGAATTGCTAGCAAAAGTAGGCGTTGGTTTTTATCTTTTATTTCACCGTGTAAATTTGGATTTTCTAATATAAGATCTGCCTTTCAAAAATAAAAATAAAAATACACAAACTGCATGAATGGGTAAATTTTTTGCCCGTGCATAACACCGGTTGTTTTGCAGTTCAGAGTATACCGGACTACTCGGAGAACGGTGTCTACAGAGGATTTTTAGCATGTGAAACTATTTTATTAATTAGTGCTGTAAAACGCTGGCCGGAATTGGGGGCTTGTTGAGCCCAGGCAGTGGCGGACCTAAGGTGAGACACGTGTTGTCACGTACCCCTACGAGTGGTGCTACAGTTCCCGACGGAGGATTCCCGATCGGAATCCCGACGCCCCGGCGGGCACACTCCGGCCATCAGACGGCCGATCCGAGCCGTCCAAAAATTTTAAAAAAAAAAACCGAGTGGGTTTTCGCGAGAATAAATGGCATCCGACATGTCTAAATGGCCGATCCAAGCACTCCATTTTTGGCTAATCCAAACACTCCAATTTTGGCCGATCCAAACACAAAAATGGATTGTTTGGATCGGCTATCTACGCACGTCGGATTCTGTTTATTTTGGCGCTGGCCCACTCGGATTTGTTTTTTAGAATTTTTGGACGGCTCGGATCGGCCGTCCGGTGGCCGGAATGTGCCCGGCAGAGCGTCGGGATTTCGGTCGGGATTTTTGGTCGGGAAGCTTAGACTTTCTGATTTGCTTCTCTCTCTATCCAATACGCGCATAAGGAATTTTGATTGAACTTGACATTTACTTTTTGGATTGTGATTTTGACACTTCAAAAATTGATGGCGGAACTCCAAAACTGAACTTGACATTTACACAAAACGACGTCATTTATGAGCCCCTCTATTAATTTTTAGAGTGCTAAAATCAATTTCCTTACTTTTTCTCCCCCTCTCTCACACACACCTCCGTAAGAAAAAATTATCCAGTGCCTCGAAGCCACCCAATAATTTCTATTCAGATCGATTGAGTTTTGCAACTTGAAATCTGAAGGGTTTTTAATGTTAGTTTAGAACTTACCAAAAATTTTAATCTACAAACTTCATGGGACGTATTGTCAATCTTAATTGTTGAAAAGTGGCTAAATAAAATTCGAGATTGGATCCAGTCAATTAGCCTATCGATTAGTTCGGTCCATTTGGTGCATCTAAGCCGTCTAAATGTGTTTTGGACGGCCGAAATTTAAAGAGGTATTTTTTTAAAAATAAAAACCAAAACACCCTCTTCAAATATGGATCGTCCAAAACACTTTTGGACGGCCTAGATACACCAAATGGACTGAACAAGTCAGTAAGAAATGGACGGAATCTGGCCCCATAAAATTCGACTTGCTATTAGTAATTCTTTTTGCAAATAGATTAGAGCTCTTGATGTATCTTTTGATTGTTTGAAAAAATGGGTCTTTTATTAAATTACTTGTTTTTTACTCAATGAGGGATGTTTTAATTTTGTTCCACATAATCGTGATTATTTTTTTTTCCCTTAAAGGTTTGTGCCTCTGGCTTGCGTAAGTTCTGGACCCGCCACTGACTCAGGTCACAACAGTAGGATCAATAGTAGTGCCATTAAACTGAAGTGGATTGACAACAAAGCTCTAATGCCATGTTTGGGGAGGCATACACCAAGTTGGTTATTCCGTAAGTACTCTCAAATTGTTAGTATAACCAACTAATCAAGTTTTCTAGTCACTTAATATATTCTGCTGCTTTCTCACTCATATTTTGACCAAAAAAATATATCTATTTAATTAGCTAAATCCAACATATGTATAGCAACATAACAATACCTTCGGGAAAAGGTTTAGTAAAGAGTCAAAAGACAAAACTAGGCTTAGAAAACTCCATTTTCATTTTTAATGAACTCTTTTTATGTTTTTGTAATCCACTTACTAGGCTTAAAACACTCCATATTAAATATAGTTAATTGTCGAACGAAAAATAAGATAATAAAAATAAATTTAAAGAAGGAAAATACCAAAAGTTTGGGCAAACGCTGGATCATGGAAGTGGGTAAATAATTTAAAGAAGGAAAAGGCCAAAAGTTTGGGCAAACGTCGGCTGTGGGTCACTTTTCTCATTGGGATTTTGATTGGAATTTACATTAGATTTGTTCGTTTGGGATACTTAAAATTTCTTCACAAATTTTTTAATAAATTTTCACCGTTTATCTCTCTATTTATTACACTTTAAATTTTAAAACTTTCCTCAAAACTCAAACGGAACAGGGTCTTACTTTTTCTCTCCCCCCTCTCTCTCTTCCTACACACACCTCCACAAGGAAAAATTATCCAGTCCTCTAAGCCACCCAATAATTCCTATTCAGTATGAGTTTTGCAACTTGAAATCTGAAGGTTTTAATATTGGATAATGCTAAAGTATCCCTCCCTTTTTTGGAAAAGGACTTTTGCTGTGGGTCTCTTTTTCTTTTAGTATTGCATTTCGTGTCCAATGTTTGAGCTTGTTATATAGGATAACGCTATTCAGTTCAAAAAGAAAAAAGAAGATACGCGATTTGCATTGAATACAGACAACCCTGGAGTACTACTTTAAACCCCACAAATTTTAAATTGTTTAATAGACTCCTAGCCCCCTAAAGCTAAAATAGGACAACCCATCCATGGCCGTAGAGGTCCATTGCGAAATATATTTCCTTGAGCAATTATTTCATGTCCTGGGACATGACGTTGCGATAAACTTTTCTATACTACATATTTATATGGCTTTCATACACTCAGGGCTGCCCGGAGTAAGCCCCGCAACCCGCGGGCTCGGGCAACCCCTCGGCAATGAGCAATAAAAAAAAATTGTATATATATCAAAAAAAATTGAAATTCAACAGAACAAAATGTAGGGGCATAATCCAAATTTTTTTTTACAAATTTAAAAAAATTGTAAAGACATATAGTTTCCAATAAAATTATGATACTTGAAAAAAGTAGGAGGACAAACAAAGAGTTTTCTATGCCTGGAGTAAATAAGAGAGAAAAAGAAAATTAGGAGGGCAAAAATTAACAAGGCAATTTAAAAGGGCATATACCCGAAGAAGAAAAAAGAGAAGGGACGGGAAATCAGGAATCAGAAGGGATGGGACTTTATTTGCCCCCAAATTTTTCATACTTTGTTTAAACCTAATTTTGAAGAAGAAAGAAATACCCAAGTCACCGACGCCAATCAAAGATTCAAAGTCTTCATCTGTCTTCGTTTAATCGTTTGCAAAATTGCAAGAGCCAAGAGGCAAGAACAGATTCAAGTTGCCGACGCTGAGTTGCCGGCCGATCAAAGTCTTCTCATCTCGCCTCGGTAGTAACGACTAAAGAGTTATGCTTTTGTTTGGATTGGAATTTGAAAAAAAATTTTGAAAAATAGTAGGGATAATAAGTGGAGAGAAATAGAGAGAGAAATGTTGAAAGTACGGAGAATCTAGGGGGAATTTTTTGAAAAATTCTTTTTAAGTTGCAAAGAGAACAAAACATAAGACTCTAACAGTAAGACTTCACTTCTTTCTTCTTGATTTGAATAATAATTGAATCTTTTCTTTATTCTTTGATGGTTTTGTCGGTTGAACTGATTAGTGGAGACTAAATTAATATAAAAATGGTAGTGGAGCATAAATTCATCGGGACTGTAACTGTTTTTTGTTTTTTTCATACCTATTTATGAGTAATAAATTCAGAGCATAAGTATGAAATGTGCCTGCTTTTTTTTTAATCTCATAGTTCACTGATTAGTGATTTAGTAATTAGCAGGATTAAAGATTACTTGTATTGGGGTTTTGATTGGTGAGGTGTACTAATATAGGTACTATGATGAACAACGAGAATGACAAGAGAATAGAGTGAGTGCGCGCAAACAAAAATCCAGGTCTCAATAGAAAAGTAAGGCAACGGAAAAATGAAATAGAAAAATCACTAGTAGGTTCAATATCTAGTCTATTTAATGCAAAAAAACAAAAATCTCTTCTTGTATGGTTTTTTTTTTATTTTTATACTTAATACTAAATGGGTAATCAAGCTTGAGGTCAGGTTTGGGCAATCCAAATGTCGGGGTAGGCACTGCATACACTTTGTGGTATATAGGAGTACTTTGTTGTAAGAACCACACAGGGCCGGCCCCGACGTTTGAATTGCCCAAGCCCAATCCCAAATTCAGTTGCCCACTTATTATTAAGTCACAACACTTAAAAAAAACACAAAGTATAAAAAAAGAGTAAGGTTATATTGTTCTTTTAGTTTGAATTACATCAAAAAATCAAAATTAAAATGAAACTTTGGTTACAGTTCTTTATGATTAGTACGATCCAATTTTTTTTAAAAAAAGCATCTTCTTATTAACAAATTGAAAATTACAAGGAATTGAGCTATATTGACGTGCAAAAATTGTCACTAAACTATATTAGTGACAAAAAAAATTATGAGACGTTATTTTGGCAATCCAAATATTTATAACCATCTCCAATATTAAATATTGGAGTGTGGTTATCAAAAAGTGAAGTGCCAAAATCAATTACCAAAATTATTATCACAGAAGTATCATTAAAAGAGTGTAGCTAAAGATATTTATTGACAAGTATAAAGTTGTTAGAGTATGTACAATGCTATAATCAAAAGTAAAATGTTTTTAAAGTTAGCAATGTTGGTGCAAAATATGGCTCACAATGCTATAATCAAATTTAACAACTTCCTTAGAAATAATCAAATTTTGAGCTTTGGATAACAAAACTCTCAACCTTTTGACAATAACTAAATTTATTAGTCCCTACATATTTTCAATCAAATACACGAATCATTATACAAAAATATTTTCTCTCTTCCCTTTTCCTCTCTTTCTTTTCAAACAATATTTTCGAAAAAAAAAATTGACTAAAAATTGTTTTTTTTAGAAAACAGTTTTTTAAATATAATTCTTTTCCAAAAAAAAAATTTCAAAAACTATTTTCTATTTCTAATAAATACTGTAGTTTTTACTAGTTTCAAAACTATTTTTAGAAAAACTATTTTCTACTATTCACAATTTTTAATTTTATGTAATTTAAAAATATGATGTGAGAAGTTTTAGTTATCTAATTTTGATTATGCCATTGTAGACATCTACATTACTAATCTTAACAATCTCCTAAATGAATAATCAAAAGCTGATGTGGTAACTTTTGGTTATCAATTTTTGATTATAGTATTGTGAATACCCTTACTATAGTCTTAGACTTTGAGAGAAATTGTAGAAAGAAGTGGAGAAAAAGAAAGGAGGAAAAATTTCAAATATCAATGCAACTTCCATCCCAAATTTTCTTTCAGGTTTTCTCTAATTTTCTTTTGAATTATTTCTATTTTTTCCAGGTTTCAAACAAAGCTTTAATTTTAATGTGAAGGTAAAAATAAAATAAAATACCTTCCAATGGCAGGCACACCCACGTTATTCAATCTTTGACCATGTAAACCTATCAGCTGATCAGCTTAATCCTTCCAACGGCTTTTTTAAAATACTACATTTGTACTAGTATTTTTTGTCAAAAGAAAACGGGGATTCGGTTGGTGCAGAAGTAGAACCTGTGTCAGTGTCACCGTGCGTGCTCCTAGTTGTATGCTGTTGACAGACAAACCCAAAGCATCCTTACGCTATATTGTCGTCAAAATATGTATATATACTAAATATCACAAAAAATAATATTTTGGTTGCCCTAGCCCGGGGCTTGCCCAAGCCGACGGGCTTGCGAGGCTTATCACTGGGCCAGCCCTGGTTCAACCACACAAATGTGATGAAGTAGGCATCACATTGCGGTGTCCTAGAGTTGTTGAATTTTTTTGCGTATTCCTATATTGATGAGAACAAACCCGCAGGTGACTCAAGGTTTTACATTCTGATTGATACACTACCATACGACAACTTGGTGAACGGCCCCTTCTATGGGACCCACTTAGAGATTTTATATAAATAATTGGAACAACTCAATTTTTTTAAAAGATTAATTCTTTTTTGTCGAAAAATTTGGCGTAGAATCGATAAAGTATTTGTCAATATCCAACGAAGTTGATATTTTTACAAAAATGCATAAAAATATGTTTTGAAAAAGTATCGAATCCGATCATTCGTGTGACATTTCTAAACCGATCCCATAAAAGCTGGTGTATGTCTACACCAAATGATATATCCATAGTTTTACTGCCTCGGGTTTCCAGGAAGCTGCCAATTATGGAGTAATTAAATACGCTAAAGCAGGCAAAGTGGTGAGTTGAGTCGGTTGCTTGACGGCAACGATAGTTCTAGGTGGACCACTGAAAAATCATGTGGGTCCAGTTCAGCGTTGATTTGACAAGTTGTGAGTGACAATTAAGAAGTATTTTTAGGATAGGTATCTAGTGGTGAATTGAGACTATAATATCAAACAATTACTTGTCTGACAAAGCAGGGGTACTTGTGATTACTTTTCCATAATTGTAATATAGATTGTCATATCGCATTAAGGCATGAAAACGTGGACGCGGGGGCTCTGCTGCCCTGGGGGGCAGCAGCCCCTACCCACACGGGCCACACCTCACACACCTCACACACACGGCACCGTTTTGATAAAAGGAAAAAAAAAAAAACTCTTCCGCTTGTAATCCTATGGAGCAGAAACGTGATTATGAGAGCCTTAGAGTTAAAATTTAATTATGTCTCTTTAGAACAATATGATCAGAATAATAAGATCTGCGCGTCAATTCAAACGGATTGAAATTTGGAGCACTTAATTTTTTAATTATATTTTTAATATATAAACGGTCTAAAAAATTTAAGTGTGCCACTTTTTAATTCGTTTGAACAAGTACGAATATCTTATTATTCTAATCATATTATTCTAAAGTATCATAATTAATTTTTATTTCAGGGCTCTCATAATTAAGTATCTGCTCTGTATTTAAGATCCTGTAGATCAAAAACGTGATTATGAGAGTCCTATAGACAAAAGTTAATTATATCTCTGTAGAATAATATGATTAGAATAATAAGATTTTCGTACTTATTTAAACGAATTAAAATGAATTAAAAAGTGGCACACTTAATTTTTTTAGACCTTTTATATATTAAAAAATATGATTAAAAAATTAAGTGCTCCAATTTTCAATCCGTTTGAATTAACGCGCAGATCTTATTATTCTGATCATATTGTTCTAAAGAGAAATAATTAAATTTTAACTCTAAGGCTCTCATAATCACGTTTCTGCTTCATAGGATTACAAGCGGAAGAGTTTTTTTTTTTTTCGTTTATCAAAACGGTGCCGTGTGTGAGATGTGTGAGGTATGGGTAGGGGCTGCTGCCCCTGGCGGGCAGCAGAGCCCCGCGTCCTGAAAACGTTTTGTAGTTTATTGAAAAACAACCTAACTAGTCTAAAATTCAAAAATACGAATTTTAAAACAGGTCATTCTTCTCTCGCATAGGTAAATTGAAAGTTCAAATAGCGAATACAATTTGTCTAAAGACCATAAACAATAAATGTACTTTATGAAACGTACCAAGAGACGGCTTTAGAGAAAGGTAATTGATTTACTTTCCTTATATCACTCATTTTTATCTTCTAGATGTCAATTTACAAAATTAAATTTTCATTTGCATATTCTTTTACATTTGGAAGGGGAACGTTGTAAATTCACATCAAAAGTATACAAAAACAAAGTGTGGTAATTAAAAAAGGGAGTGTAAAAAATCACTATCCTTAGAGAACAGGGGAAAAACATAGACAAACGGTTAAAAAGAAAGAACATTTTCCTTTTAATTTGGTGGAAGGAAAAAAAAAACTCTGTTTAACTCCACGGGGTTGGCCTAGTGGTCTTGGCTTGAGATTTAAGATGTTTGCTTCATCCTGAGACTTAATTTGGTGGAAGGAAAAAAAAACTCTGTTTAACTCCACGGGGTTGGCCTAATAGTCTTGGCTTGAGATTTAAGATGTTTGCTTCATCCTAAAGTCTCAGGTACGATTCTTCTCCCCAACAATTTTTGAGGTCACCTCACTCCCACGCGTAAAGGTATGAAACGGCTGTAGGAAGGACTGTAAGGATTAGTCCGAGGTGCGCAAACTGACCCGGAATACCTTGCATTACCAAAAAAAACAAACTGTCTGATGAAAATAAAATTTCTTTTTTTGGTACACAAAAAATCTGTTTTTGTTGCTCATGTTCTATGAGGAATTCTGTTTTTGTTGCTCATGTTTTATGAGAAAAAAATACTCTGAAACATGGGAATTGTTATCGAAAAAAAGAAAAAGAAAAATGGGGAATTAATTATTTTTTGACCTCTTGTGGTAGGATTAGACATAGACATAGCAATGAGAATATTACCTCTGATACTCCACTACAGTCTACAGATGACCTCTTGTGATAGGAGTATAAAATAAACACCTTTATTTTTTTAATTTTTTCGATGTCATCTGTAGCGTTTGTATTTCCAGTTTAAAGAAATTTTGTACTCTCTGTAGGGCGGGGTGGTAAATTGCTAATCCCCCCCCCTGACACACCCCCCCTCCCGGCCCCACGTCCCTTTTCCCATTCTACCCCTCTCTCTCTCTCTCTCTCTCTTTCTCTCCCTTTTCTTTCTTTCTTTCGGTTCTTCTTTTTTTTTTTTTACTTTTCTTTTCAGTTTCAGTTTCGTTTTTTTTTTTCATTTTATTTTCAGTTTCGTTTTTTTTTTTTCATTTTATTTTCAGTTTCGTTTTTTTTTTTATTTTATTTTCAGGTTCTTTTTTTTCATTTTATTTTCAGTTTCATTTTTTTTTCATTTTATTTTCAGTTTCTTTTTTTTTTTTCATTTTATTTCCTTTTCTTTCTTTCCAGTTTGAATTTTGTTTCTCTTTAATAATAGGTTCAAGTCTAATTCTAGGTTTTGTAAAGTAATTGAGAGAAAAAAAAGTGTTTCAATTGATCATGTTTATCCGACTGTTTTATTTTTATTTTTTTGTCCTTTATAGATTAAAAAATATAGTTCCTAAAATAAGTGTTTCAATTTTCAATCCGTTTGAACCGGTGCAAAGTTGTTATTTTTCTGATCATTTTATCCTAAATGGTCTTAATAAATTTGTGACTCCAAGGCCTTTCAATGGACACCCTAAGAGAGTTTTGAAACAAAATAATGAGTCTTAGGGTATTTGTTGAAAGGTTTTAAACCAAAAAATTCATTATGACCATTTAAAATAAAATAATAAAAAAAACGATCCTTGCTCTGATTTAACTGAATTGAAAATTAAAGCACTTAATTCTTCAATTATATTTTTAAATATACAAAGGGTGTAAAAATTAAATTCTATGTAAAAAAATTTTTTTTTTTTTCGAATTCAACGGGTTCGTTTGAACCCCTGCGATGATAGTGGAGCTTCTGACAAGTGATACGGAGACTTGAACCCAAATATAGAATGAGAAAACTCAGAAGTCAAAATACTTATCCATTGAAGTAAGCAAAACTATTGTGAACACTCCTAAACTTTGGGTGTTGTTTTGAGATTTAGGTGTCAGGTGTTTTTTTGTGAGTGGTACTGTTGTTTTGTCATTGTTGGCTTCTTGCCAATTTTGTTATTCTCTCTCTTTGAGTCCTTGCAGGATATGATTGTTGAAGTTTGTTAGTTCTTCTTGTGGGTTTACTATTCTCTGGTTTAATGCCTTATGCTTAAGGTCTTTTTAATTTTTGCAATTTATTTTCAAAAAATAATAAAATTCTTTTTTGTCTTTCAAAAAAAAAAAAAGGGAGAGTTTAAGCAACTAGACCATGCAATCAAAATGGCCTTGAGTAGGGCCATTCTGGATTGTTAATTACAAATTTTATGCGAAAATGCTTGGATGATATTTGCAAAACATATATAATGCAAATCTCTAAAAGTGTTTGATTTAGAATTTGATAATGAAAATGGCTTCTCGGCAGTTCGTTTTTTTTTTTTCTGGCCACTTGCCGGACCTAGTTCAATAATAGACTCCAAACAATATTGATACAATATTGTAAATCTCATAAAAAACGCATGGATATGATTTGAAATTATCTTTATTTTGGAGACCAATTAGTGGAGTACAATTTTGTTCCAAAGTATATTGATCGCCTTCTGTTAATTTCGCACGAAAAGTAAAGTGTACATAGAGTAAAGAGTATTTCCCCTCTATTTAATTACCCTCATTTTTTTTTGGTAGATAATACCTTCATTAATTGTTTTAGTACACCATATAAAAAGTCCTATCCATAACCACAAAATCACAAAAGTACAATTGAATTGAAGAGTTTGGAACTTAGGTATAAGTAAATAAAAAATTAAATTAAAGATCAAAAAAAAAATTCTCTCTCCTCCTCGCTTTAGTTTCTGTCTCCTCTTTTCAGGTTATGCATATTTTTTAAAAAGATGTTCTGGAACAGGGTCCACTCTCCAATCTTTATAGACTGTTTTAGACAGTTTGTAAGTTTGAACTAATGGTCATAATTAATTTTTTTGAACCAACGGGCAACTTTGAACCAATGTTTAATTTTTTTAACTTTTTAGACAGTTTATATATTTAAAAATATAGTTAAAAAATTAAGTGTTCCAAATTTCAATCTGTTTGAACCAGTGGAAAGATTTTAGTTTCCTAATCATTCTATCCTAAATGCCCATAATTAAATTTTGACTTTGGGGCTCTCGTTGATTAGCCCTAAGAGATATTTGATTCTATGAGTTCAAAAATTCATTATGGCCATTAAAGATAAAATGATAAAGAAAACAAGATCTTTCCACCAATTCAATCGGATTGAAAATTGGAACACTAAAATAATTTTAAATAAATAAAAAAGAAAAAAGATAGAGGAACCGGAAAGAAAAGGAAAAAAAAAGAAAGAAAGAAGAAACTGGAAAGAAGAAAGGAAGGAAAGAAAGAAAGGAAGAAAAGGGAGAGAGAGAGAGAGAGACAGGGAGAGGGGGGGAGGGGTAGTTCGGGAAAAACGGGGTGGGGCCGGGAGGGGGGTGTGTCAGGGGGGAATAGCAGCCCTCGGCGGGGTGCCAAGTGGAAGTCCAATCAACTGACATGAGTCAAAACTGACATGAGTCAATGATTACAATAAGTCATATCAACTAGGACCACGGATAGAGTTTTCGTAGTACTACCTAATTAAGGGGGTGTTCCAATTTTAAAAAAGGAAGGTTTTAGAAAAAGGAATGTAATTTTAAGCCCAAAAATTATATGTTTATGCAAATAATTTTTCTACCAATATGGATCTTATTTGATAGATTTCATTAAGATCTTTTATACGGTGCAAGAAAAATCAAAAAATTATTTTTTATTTTAATTATATTTGAATTTAAAAATTAAAGAAAAAGAATTTTTTGAAAAGGAAGGTTAGTTGGAACGGGGCCTAAGCAACTGATTTCCCCCTTCTTCTTTTTTTCTTCTCTCTCTCGCTCTAAACTTTCTTGCAACTAGGTTTTGTTCCGGTGTAAGGCTCCGTTCCAGAAATCTTCTTAAAAAATAAACAGTTTATTTTATATTTTCAAACTCAAAAATAATATAAATAAAAATTAAATTTTTAAATTTTTTTTTGCATCGTATAAAAGATCTCATTGAATTCTTTCAAATAACATCCATATTGTATATTTTTAGATTTCAATAAGCCCATAATTTTTTAACTTGAAATTATCTTCTTAAAAAATAAGGACATTTTTTTGGTTCTGGAACGGAGCCTAAGTTTTTCCAGTTGTTGAGTCCGCGCGCTTGGACTCCGGCTACGGGCTAGTGGGTCTTGTTGGTCTGTCCTCTCGGTGGAGGCTCAGATCTGGTAGTGAGGTGGTCAGTGGATGGGTTCCATAAGATGAGGTTTGTGGAGTTAGGGTTTGTGTTTTTCTATTATGGTGGTCTTCCATCTCTTCTACCGGCTGGGTCTTCCAGTCCGATTTTGTACCGTTTTGAGTCTCCCCGGAACTGGTGAGGTTGTGGTGGTGGGTAATAATTCCTTTGTTTTTGTTCTTGTTCTGGTCTCGTTTGGCCTCATCGACTGTTTGGGTTGCTTCGACAGCTCCAGCAGTGGTGTGTCGCCATAGGTGGTCATGAGTGGCCGCTCCTCGATGATTTCAACCTTGTCTGGATCTCCAGGGATCGTAATGACTCAGTAATGGCAACGCCCCTTTCTTGGCTTGGCAGATGTGTCCGTCTCGCGGGTCAACAGCTTGGGTCTCTATTGTGTTCTTATGCTTATTGTAATCGGTTTTGATTTTTGGAGATTTGATGCTTGTATTCGGGGTTTCTACCCCGCTTGTGTGATTTTCTCTGTAAATCGATCCTCTCGATCCTTATTGATATTGACAACGAACATTACCCTTAAAAAAAATAGTACTACCAAATTTGCTTATGTCTAATTGTCTATTTTAAGAAATATAACATGTATGAGCACTGAATTGTTGAGGTTCCCTGCAACTATATTTCAGAACACAAATGTACGGACCGGGGACGTGCTGTGTGCACGGTGCAATGCACATCCAAGTGATTGATCTTGGTAATCAGCGGTTCAGATGTGCACAATACCATCCCCCAATCTCAATTCTCAAATGCACATACTAGTGAAACAAGCGGACTCAGGGATCCAGCAGCTCTTGCTACATTGCTGGAACTACATCGTTTTGGTGCCAAATGAGGATGCCACTATAGCCATCAAAACTACGTTGTTTTGAGCTAAGGAAATAAACCACCCTCAGTGCTAAGAAAAAAAATTAAGTGTTCCAAATTTCAATCCGTCTGAATCGGTGGAAAGATTTTATTTTTCTGATCATTTTATTCTAAAGAGTCATAATTAAATTTTGGCTCTATGGCTCTCGTTAGTTAACCTTAAGAGATATTTGGTTCTACGACTTTCTTAGGACTAACTAACGAGAGCCATATAGTCAAAATTTAATTATGACTCTTTAGAATAAAATGATCAGAAAAATAAAATCTTCCCACCGATTCAAATGAATTAAAATTTGAAACATTTAATTTTTTAACTATATTTTTTAATATATAAACTGTCTAAAGAGATATACGTTGAAAAATTAATATATAAAAATTAAGTGCTATAATTTTCAATCCGTTTAAACCAATACGAAGATCGTATTTTTCTGATCATTTTATCCTAAAGGGTTATAATTAAATTTTGACTATTTGACTCTCGTTAATTAATTCTAAGAAAGTCGTAGAACCAAATATCTCGTTAATTTTGAATAGTTTGAGTCATTGTTCTGAGTCCGAAAATGACCCTGAATGGGCCCAACTGGAACATCCAGTTCGTTTATAGAATTGGAGATGATCCATTACCAAAACAAAAACATATGCCGCCTCTCAGACTCGGATCCTCTGTCCCACTTTAACAACAAACACCCCCACCCACCCCCCGTCCTCTCTCTCTCCCATTATGTTTGAACCACCGAGCACCACCCCTCACTTCCCGGAACCTTTTCAACCTTCACCACCAAAAATTCAATCTCATTCCCTCCATTAATTCTCTCTCGTCTAAAACCCCATCTCTGTTCAATCTTCCGAAAATCTATGTCTCTTAAAATCCCATTCTTCCTTGTCTTGTTAAGCAGCCAAACTTGTTCTCATGAATCAAACTGTGTCTATGGATTGTGTACAATCAAGAAACGAAGCAAAGCTTCAATTTGCTCGGTTTTGGTTCTGAAATTCTGCAATTTTACATGTGGGTGTGTCTTTATATCACAAAAATTGTGATTTCAGAATTAGTATTGTATGGGCCAACGTCCGGAGTTAAGGAGATCTGGGAATGCGGGAAGAGAGAGAGAGGGGTAAAGGAGGACAGAGGATCCGAGTCCATGTCTCAAGTCACAACCCTGACTCTAGGAACTTTGTCGAGGTATCGTGACCGGCCGATGAGTTCTAATGCTCATCCAGGCCTCTTTTTCAAAAATAAATTTTAAGCCAATGGCTTGAGAAAAACATAATTGTTTTATTTCAAAAACACTTAAAAACGTAATTAAGTTTTATTACAAAACTCAAGTTTTCTGAAAAGAGAATAATTTTTGGCATAATTTTACCATTAGGAGCATAACTAAAATCAATTACAAGCAAAACAGAATCCAAACAAAGCATAACCAAGAAATATTCAAAAAATCAACTAAGGCGTAACTAAACCCAACCAAGAAAAGGGAATGATTTCAGTGTTCCCGGTCATTTTGGGGACACCGTAACTTTTGGCATAACAAAACTATTATGAGTATAATCAAAATCCATTACAAGCATAACAGAACCATAGCAAGACATAACTTATTTGTTTTGCCTTGGTTGGGTTTAGTTACGCCTTAGTTGATTTTTTGAATATTCATTGGTTATACTTTGTTTGGGTTCTGTTATACTTGTAATTGATTTTAGTTATGCTTCTAATGGTAAAATTATGCCAAAAATTACGGTGTTTTCAAAATGATCGGGGACACCATAGCATCATTCGAAACAATATCTATACAAAAGTACAACAAGCATATCCCAGGGCAGCAACAACTCCATCTCTATTCTTTATTATGTGTGAAAAATGTTAATTTTCATAAGCCGAATGCTCGTGTGAGACACAAATACTAAAGTTGCATATTTTTACCATGGAAACAATTTAAAACATAATTGCTGGCATAATCTGAAATAATAATCTTATAATGTTCATTCAATAGCTTAATCTTTATGTAGGGGAGTGATCCATCTTGCTGTGTGAAACGATCAAGTCACTGGTCACTAGAGCCCTATTCTTTCCATCCATATTACTCCCTTCTTTGTTATGGTATCTTTTTAAGCGTCCCCCAAACTCGGGACTACTGTTTGAATGCATCAATAGGTCATCTCATTTGTCTAACTGCTTTCATTTTCTAAACTTAAACTTTACAGCGTCATCACCTTTGTCTGACGTGCTTCTAATCTTTAACATAAAAAATTTATCATATCTATTTTCGTGGCATATCTTAAAATCATAATTTTTTCTCAACATAAAATCATGCTACTTTTATAAAGAAAAATCATGTAACTAAAGTATAAATATCTCACATTGGAACTTTGCGAGTGTAGTGAAGACTTAACTTGTACCCTTGCTAAAATTCGGATGATGTAGTGGTAGCTCGACGCCGGAAAAGTGATACACGGCTTGATTATTTCCTTTCTTTTCTTTTGGTGATAGTAACAGTACTGGACTTCTAATTACATAATACTAACAGTAGCATTATCCTTTCCTTGTGCCGTACATGATACTATCAACACAACGTGTTCCATTCTTTTGCCGTACAAGTGGTTTTGATTGCAGATTCCATTTCGGCCAAGTACTAAAAATAGGAAACTCCTATTTATATAGTTTCCTAATTTTCCTAAGCTTGACACCTAATCCACCAAGTGTCACTACAAGTGTGAGTTGTCATTCACTCAAGTAAGTGTAAGCCAAGCTATGAGAATGATTTGGCTAAGCTATAGGCTAATGTGGCAGATCCTAGTTTTTCCTATTTTTTCTTTTCAATTCCTAGAGAATAGTAGAAGCTATGCACTTAAAGGAAAAACAATTGTATTTCACCCCCCTTCTTTTTTTTTTGTTGCTCATTTATTGCAAGAAAATTGCTTCTAATTTTCGTTTCGAAAATAAAACTAAATAATTTAACATGTTGGTCCCAACATTGCCTTTATATTAAACCGAACTGCATATGTATTTTGAATCGGGGTGTTACATCAAAGCTCCACAACAAGAGGAGTATCAGGCTCTGAGGTAGGTTGGTCGAGGAATATTGGGTTTCCTGATCCTATGTGATCAGCTACAACTACAACTTGAGGAGGACCAGTTTCTGTTTCATCTGGTTGATGGTTCTGGAGAATACAAGTGATAATGAGAACAGGAATCCCACGTAAGACATACCAAATCCAGAACAGAAATCCCACCAACAATTGGAAAAGAAAACCGTGCCAAGGAGATAGACCAATGGTGACTACATACCCGAACCAAAAAAGGGGCTGCGACAGAGAAACAGACCCCAAGAGCAAAATAGCCACCGAGAAAGAGAAGTCTCCGGGTCGAACGCGGATACGCTCTGCGGTCACGGAAAGAGGAAGCTGGACTGAGGTGGTAAGGAAGAGTATTATAACCACAATGAAAAAGAACCAGCTGTTCAAGTTCATGTTGACGTTGATGCTCAAGTTAGTGGGGTTTCCAGGTTGGTGGGGTTGGAGGAGGAAGAGGGTGAGGTTGATAAGTGCTGGGACGACAAGGCGCAGGTCAAGGTTAGACATTCCGATTTCTGAATGATTAGTCTTCTGTAGTCCTACAGAAGAATATATAATTCTGAATCCAACAACTACCTTAACTAGCCTTACTACGCTAGGTTTTTAATCTGTTGAGAGATTTACTGTCTATATGATCTCCATGGGCGTATTGGGGAGGAGCTAAGTCCTCTAGTATTTATAGGCAACCCCGAGAAATTTTTCAATGCCCGGTGGGTATCAGGAGGTGTTCGCTTGGTGTAGTGGAGTGAGAGGAGAGAGAGGAAAATTTTCAACCCCGAGAAATTTTTCAGTCGTCCATTTCAGTTTTGGATGGTTCAAATTTGGAGAGAGAAAAAGGAGAGAGAGTAGTGAGGTGAGAGGAGAGAAAGGGTTTCAATTTGGGCCGCCGAATACACTTTTGGTCGGGCTGAATGGGCCTAACGGGCACTACGTCGGCACGGCCACATGATACACATCCGATATCCAAAAACATTTTGACCACCACAACCTCCCATCCAACACCACAGCCGGCCTTGATTTTTCAGGGGCTTAAAACAAAAAATTAGAAATGAGGCATTTTTTATGGACTATTATAGAGGGTCAAAAAGTAGGAATGACTCTTGAAATTCAATATTTGGAGGCCTAAAATGACCGCAACACAAGCTTTAATTCAAAGCCGACTATAATGTATATGGATGATGTGATTGTCATGCACACACGGTCATCTTTTCGCCAATTACCGGTTTCCACGAAGTTGCGCTGGGCTCATATCCTAACTTACTTTAGCTCTGTCCATGACTTTTGAGGCGTTTAAATCGAAACTTATTTCAAATAAGGCCCTTGTGTGGAATTAGGGGTACAAAAGTATGAAGCCCTCCTGAAATTCAAAGATTTTGAGTTTTAAAGCCGTCGCAATACAAGTTTTTAGTTCATGATCGATTTTGCTCCGGATCCAAATTTTTGGGTACCCGTTGGTATGTGTGGGGCTCATCTCTCGGATCCTACAAAAATGATTCGATTCGTTCATAAAATTTAAAATAAATTTTCAGGTGGCCTTTACTTAAAACAACTCGATCAAATAATTGTGAATACTCGATCCGATTGTCTAGTTTTTCTTCAATTTTTTTTTAAAATTTAGAATCCTTAATACAGAACAAAAAATGGACAATCGGATGAAGTACTTAAAATTATCCAATTTCAATGATTTTTCCAAGAGTTGCTCGGAAATTTATTTTAAAACCAATACACATGGCCATGATATGTTCGGCCAATGCTCCTTCGGACTCCAAGGTTTAACCGGACAACCGCGAGATGGATTTCCAATAGACATGACAGTGATACGGTCGGCCAATGTTCTGAAGCCTCCTCCAATCTCTGTTCAAGTCATTGAAACCTCTTTTCCAATCGCGCATTAAGAACAATTACGAACAAGCATGAACTAGAAGTACTCTCCACTATGAACACAAAATTATAAGAAATCTCTCAACTTTTCATTAATCAATCAACCAACTAGCCCTAAGACTTACATTCTTATTTATAATGATAGCCTAAAAATACTAAAAAGGAAATAAAATATAGGAAAGCTCAAAATCTAAATTTTGGAGAACCAAAAAAATAATGAAAAGAAAATAGAATCAACCTAAATAAAAAAATCTAATATTCTATACAATTTAAACTAAAACGGAACGATTCCTTCTAAAATATTAAATTCAAAATAATACACGAAAAGAAACAGATGTAATTCTAAAAATAAACCGGTGTATAATTCTAGCCCACCTTTCCCTCCCCTAATAAACGCAGCCACGTGTCTTCTTATCTTCGCATCCGGTGCTCACCGCGTATTCCCAATCAAAGTACTCAACTGAAACAAAAAAATGCGCTATGAAAAAGAGTCCTAAAGGTGGAGTATAAATTGGATAAAGCTGGTTTTTTTTTTTTTTTTTTTCAAATTGAAAACTTGAAAGAAGGTGGTAAATTGGAAAAACTTACTGTATAAAAGATGAAAAGATCGATATGGTTCTGCAACGTGAAAAAAGGTGGTTTATAGGACAGTTTTTCGTCACATTTATATTTCTCTCGTCAATACCAAAAGGATTATTAAGCCAAATTAAACCACCCCTTACATTACGAGACGAAGGACGAAGATAATCAAGGCCCGGTTTGGCCAAATAAAAAAGGTGGATTATGTTTTTGTCTTCATTCGATTTTCTTTTTTTGCATTTGTTATTTTTTTCATGAATAATTGATTCGTGCCGACGAGAAAAAACTTCAAAATTTAAAAAATACATCAACCAAACTAAATTTTTTGAACTAAATCATGAACTAGATTGCAGTGAGAATGCTATTGTATTTAAAAATAATGGATAATCCGAATCATCTTTGTAGAACCCGAGATGGACCCCATAAAATCCTTTTGTACAACGTATGTACATTCCAATATGTACCTGTAGCTTTATTGTATAACAATCATGGAAAATGGGCTCCCCGTACCTGGGTTGAATTGAGACTGCCTTGCTAATATAATAGCTTCAATCATATAGAAGCAACAAGATTGGGTGAGAGCTGGTTTTCCATCTTCTTTGAAGGCTGTTTCTTACCGGCAGCTCCATTTAATTGCCTCGCTGGTTTTGCAACCTTGTGAGTCGCGGGTGATCTTCTGTTTTGTGGTTGTTGCCGGCTGGGTTGAGGTGGCAGGATGTTTTGGGTGGCTGCGGTGGAATTAGGAGTAAACCTTTGGTTAGGGTTAGGTTTAGGGTTTTCTTGGGTTGGGCCTGACCCATTATGTGTTTTTGAGCTTTATTTTCTGATCTGGGCACCGTTAGGCCTTTGTTTTTATTTGAGCTGTATGTGTTTGATCTGGGCATTTTGAGGCCCTTAGGAGTCCGGGTGTTTCGCCCTCAGCTCTCGTAGGGCTTTGTCCTATGTTTATCCAACTGTGGTTGGATTCCCCTCCCCTTCCCTTCCCTCTCCCTTCACTTGATGTATCCTTATCAAATTTCTTAATAATATTTTGCCTCTTCAAAAAAAAAAAAAACCCGTATACCTTCGGGTGTATTTGGTCTCTCAAGCTAGACTTGTCTATCCCATTGTCCTATAAAAAGGCACTCAAATCTCTTGTTTCAGACACCAAGGAAACATAATCCTCTTCTTTCAAGAGCTTCTACTCCGAAAATTACTTTTTCTAGTCGGATAGAGTACCAAACTAGCAATTTGTAATGACGCTTTGCTACATAACTTCTTCACATTCGCTATATATTTCACAAAATCAAAGCTACATAAAGCGTAAGGCCCTGTTCAGCTAAGAATTCTATGGGCTTTTTGAGTTTTAAAAATAAACTTCTAAAAAAGTCGACGAGTTCCTTCAAAATTCCTCATAAAAGTATAAAAAGTTGAAAAAAATGAGGGCTAAATTTATTAAACGGTTGAAGAAAAAGTGTGACCACTTAATACTTTGGAAGTCTAAGAACTTACCAGTTGTATTTGTATATATGCGTACCCGTAGCAGTGTCTTAGGGCGTTGAATATTTTTGTGTAGTTCCTATATTGATGAGAACAAACCCGCAGGTGACTCACGGTTATACATTCTGACTGATACACTACCATATGACAACTTGGTGTACGCCCCCTTCTATAGGACCCATTTAGAGATTCCACATAAATGATCGGAGCTGCTCAATTTTCTTAAAACATTCTTGTACAGATCTGGTATTTTTAATAAGTAATTATTATTATCAAAACAAAAATATTATTTTTTCTCGTTAGTTCATTTAATGCCAAAAATTATTTTTGTCATCACACCAATTTGTGGGCACATGCCCCGAAAGTCGATCGCGATAAGCGGGTTCGCCCTTTTTGAAGCGCGGCAAAATGATCAATTCAGAGTCGCCACTTGGGTTTGAAGATCTGCCACTCAAGGAACCGAACTTGAAACGTTAGCCACGTTGTTTGATTTGAAAAAAAGCTTGTAGACTGATCCATCGTCACGTTAATATCTTAGGTTTGGGAGCCAGATTATAAGAAAAGAAGGGTTTTAAGGCACCATTCTCGTCCAATCCAGAGATCGGTCTCTACTCAAGCATTTATAAAACATTTGCAATTCTTTTTCATTAATCATTTTTAGCTAGTTAGGGAGGGAGAATAGTTTAAAAGAATTAAAACTGTAACAGGTTTGTAGGATGTGATAGATGACATGCTCACTCATTTAAACAGTTAGTATAAGATGAAAACATATTCCTATGGGGACTTTAAACAGACTGAAAAGCATTGTTTCAGAGTGTCGAGCGCAGGAAGAAATCAGCATGCACTGATCAAGCCATTGCATGCTAATCTGACCTATGCGCGCCAGTAGACTTAACTCACAGCTCTTACTTTCAACCATCTGGGCCTTAGAGATGACCAGTACACATCCAGGACAAACCACGCAATTTATAGGCAGTTAATGTACAGTTTATAAGCAATTTGAATGGGCTCAGAAGTCACTAAAAGAATAAGCACTCCATAAATAATGTGGGAATGAAACAGAGGGCAAAGCCTAATTACTCATCCAAAGGCCACTCATTGGTCAGAGATGAACCTGCGTCCACAGTCGCGCGAGGGTTTGAACCTTCAAACCGATGTTTAGTTACGTTCTACTCCTTCCGTCCCTTTTTTAGAATCCAGTATTTCATTTTGGGCTGTCTCTTAATAAGTGTCCATCTTGTAAAGTTAGTGGGTAAAAGTTGGTGCATTGTCTATTTTACCCTTAAAAGTAAATTTCTTTTTGAAAAGTAAGTGAGTAAAAGTGTAATGATGATGGGTAAGTAGGGAAAGTGGAGAAAAAAGTTGATGTGAAAGGTATAATGATGATGTCTTTTTAATAAGTTTAAATTACGAAACAGGACACTTAAAAAGGGACGGAGGGAGCACATGTTTCTAGGTTCTGGGATATGTCTATAAAGACCTCAGGGGCATTCCATTACAGTAGGTATGAATATTGAAATAAAACTAGTAGTTTTAATCAAAAAAAGCAGTAAACTGATTTTTAGCATGCTTGCAGTGATGTGTATAGAAAGAAGAGCATAAAAGAGAAAGCTCCCAGGTCCCACGCAAGATTTGCATGCGCAGTCACTAGCGTGTGCTGGTCATTGCTACCATGGTTTTTGAAATCTTGCTAGCTTTAGGGCTATGACTTGGTATTGATTATCAAGGCCTTGGCCCTGCCAGCCCTCCTCAGGGATTAGAACAGAATGCAGTTCAAAGGTGTTATACCTTTGGTTTTAGAGTTTGAAAGATGATTGAGCTTTGAGGAATGGATGGATGTGTGTTGCTAAGTAGGAAATCATGTGTGTTGCTTGCCAATGTCTTTCTTTGGTAATGAAGAGATGAATAAGAGGCTAGAGTTAGGACTTTGTGCTTGGAGTTTTTGTAACATGGTAACCTTTTGTAACCTTTTTAAAGTTGATTTATGCGGGTTATTTATTGGAGATGAAGGAGTGGAGGGGTGTAACTGGCCAAGCAATGGCTGGTTACGTTGGAGGGAAAGCCTTCCTCTCATTAAATGAGGGGGAAAAGGTGCACTACAAGAAAAATTCAATTAGATGACGAATGAAAATCGTCACAAATTGCATATTTTTCGTAACAAATAATAATATAGGTGACAAAAAAAAATTGTCAACTAAATGTTGTCAAGGATTCCTACCTGGTGATGAAATTTATTTTTCGTAAGCTATAGTGCATTTTGTTGAAGAAATTTTTTGTCATCAATTATTCCTTTTGGTAACGAAAAAAGACTAAAGGTTGTCAAAGATTTCTACCTGGTGACGAAATCTATTTTTCGTTAGCTATAGTTCATTTTGATGATGAAATTTTTTGTCATCAATTATTCCTTTTAGTAACGAAAAAGACTAAAAGTTGTCAAGAATTCCTACCTAGTGACGAAATTTATTTTTTGTCACCTATATTGCCTTTCAATGACGAAATATTTCGTCACAAAAAAGTGAATAATTGGTGACGAAATTTTTTTCCTCGCTTATTGTGTTTTTTGATAACGAAATTTTTTGTTATCAATTATTCTTTTTGGTAACGAAAAAATTCGTCACTGATAGGTCACATCAGTGACGAAATTTTTTATTACAAAAGATGTTTTCATATGGGAAAAAATATCCTTCTTTCTTGCTTCTGTTGGGTTTGAAACCCCAAGTCCCTCGAGTTTTTCAAGCAAATTCCGACCAACTACACCACACACATTTTTTAATAAATATTTGAAGTATCTAATATATAACACATATGTTTAACATGAAAATATATTTCAAATGTAATTTTGAACCTTTAAACATTAAAATTAAAAATTTTGATAAACATGAAAGTTGTAGGCAATTGAGTTATTGTTCAAACCCAATTTGAATTATCTCAATCGGAGTTTTTAGTAAAGATTTATGTCCGAAATACATTTAGTAACAAAACGCAATTCATAAATTTCGTTACGAAAGGTACCCATTTGACAATAAAATTTATTTTTCGTCGCTAACAGCGTTAAAATGGTGACGAAATTATTTTTCGTCACCAAAGTTAAACATTTGGTGACGAAATAAATATTTCGTTACTAAATTGCTCTCATTTGGCGACAAAATATATTTTTTGTCACCAAATGATTATCTTTGATGACGAAAATATTTTTTTGTCGCTAAACATGTATAATTGGTGACAAAATTATTTTGTCACGAAAGTTGTCAAAACAGTGATGAATTTAATTTTTCGTCGTCAAATATACTCATTTAGTGACAAAATTAAATTTCATCGCTACTTTTTCGTCACCAATTTTCATTTTTCTGGTAATGGTGACGGGAGGTGTGTGAGAGGGGGTTGGAGAACATCCTCTGCCCTAAGATCACCCCTCAAACGAATAAACAGGGTCAAAGAAGCCCCAAAAGTCCTGTGATGATGGCTGGATAAAGGTGACGGGATGGGAGTTTGACCAGCATGTGCACCTGTGCGTGGGGGTCCAAACAACACCATGTTGGTTAATGGTCAAAGCTGACTGATGACCAACACGTGGCACTTGGACCAACGTGCGTTGTTTTCGGACCAATGCGTGCATGTAGGTTTTTTATATTTTGAATTGGTTATGCTTGTTTTTTATCTTTTGAATTGGTTATGCTTAACAGGGTATAGAATACTCAACACTCAATTATGTTATCATTCTCGGGGTGTTCTTAATCCATTGCATCATAGGAGAATTAAATACCGTAAGTAAACTAATTTGAAAAACCCAGATTAGGGTTTCTACACAATTTTTGTTCCGTAATCGATTGTGTGCACGTGTATCCGGCGAGTGATTTTTTTTAGTGTGTGCGTGTGTTGCCCCGGACCAAATCAAACCTTTTCCCAGCCTTTTACCTTGGTCGGTTAAGTTTTTGAAAAAAATTTATTTACTTAAAAAATACTCATTATTCATACTTCCAATTATTACTTTTATTTCTCTCTCCACTCCTTATCTCTATGTCCAATCATTATTTTCTTTCTCTTTCTATCTCTCTTTACTCATTATTCCTATTTCTAATCATTACTCTTGTTTCTTTCTCTATTCATAACTCCAAAAAATTTCTCAAATTTTTTTAAAAAACTTATCCAAACACAACATTTATTTTTCTGGATGAGATGAGATGAGAACCAAATCCCCATTTTTCCTCCCTAATTTCCTCTTTTTAGACAACACACAATTATCTACAGGTTAATACCCTTAGGCAAATCCAAAACCCATCTTTTATACCCATTCCATTTCTTCATTTGTTTCCCAGCAAGCAACTTCGGCACAGAGAGAGAGAGGCAGCCAGCCACTCCCCATTGCCGCCACCACTTCTGGCCACCTCATCACCGTACCCCTCCTCACAATCGAACTCCATCCGATTGAGCTCTGCCGCCGCTCCGACCCGCAACCAAACCACTCGGAAACCGTTTCGTTGGACGAGAGGTAGTTAAAACTTAACTCTCTAAGTATATATATTTGTTGCTAATATAATGTTTAGACGTTGACGAGTACCCTGCGATTAAACGGAAATGTAGGAGTGGAAAATGATGTGTTAAACCTTTGGCTCGTGTTCTATAAATTTTGATTAAGGGACCAGTTATGAGTACGAAAGTACCTTTGGCTAATCTCTTTAATTAGTAGTTTTTGTTCGTCATCCATGTTTCTGAAAACTCTCATTTTTGGCAAAGACGTGAATGCGTTGAGCGCGGACGTATCAAGACTTGTAGCGCCTAACTTTTAATGAAGATTCCCATGAATCTTGACTTCTAACGTAAGAGAGATTACGTGTGACCCAAAAGTTAAAGATTATAATGAAATTCGTGGTTTGCCACACGGTTGTGGACTTCAAATTTCCTTGTCGTATAGGAAATGGAACGTAAAACCGTGAATTTTATTACTCCGGGATAATAAAGTTTGATTACAAAAAAAATAAAAATCCAAACTACTTGATGAAACTTTGATACCATGTTGAAACTTTATATCCATCTCAAAGCCAATTAGCAATGAGTAGAGATGTCCCAGATATTATTAAGTGATCACCCATTCCACTCCCAAGCAATGTGGGATTTTATTTTCTTAACATCCCCCCTCACGTGCAGCCGCATTTGAGGTCTGTCATGTGTGGCCACTTTTAGGTCCTATCATCGTACAACCTTTTTGCTGATCTGTCATCATGGGGTGTGGATTATTAATTTTTAAAATTTGGGATGCAACGGGCCCCGCTCTGATACCATGTGAAAATTTTATGTCCATCTCAAAACCAATTGGCAATGAGTGAAGAGGTCCTAGATGTTATTAAATGATCGCCTATTCCATTCCCAAGCAATGTGGGATTTTATTTTCTTAACAAGTTTGAATGGGGTTTGAGCACGAGGTACTCGATAATACTTTGCTGAAAGTAGGAAAGTATGCTTCGCTGGGAAAACTTTAGTTTAAGCGTTGAATTTTGATTGGTGTTGGACCCATTTTTCATCTTGAGAACTTGTATTTATAGACACAATAATAAGGTGATTCAGGCCTGAATCTAAATTCTGCTTTGCTCCATAAACTGACATGTATCCCATGATACTCCACTTTTCATGCATGTTTGATCATGAGCAGCTTTCAGAGGTTATAGCAGTTGAAATAGATCATAGGTAGTGAATCTCTCATACGTTGACATGTGTCCCATGCCTTGGTAAAATATCATCCAACTTCCCCTTTTTGTGCTCCTGCGTGACACATGGCCATTTGACTAAGTCAATTGGCCTTTGATCTTTAGAAGAAAAGTAACTGCCTCCAGCGTAACCAATTCCCCTACATTTATGGGCTTTGCTCCCTAAGTCAGATCATCACCTTCTCATGGGCCTAAAAACCATGGGCCTTGCTTCGTGGGCCAAACCGTGACCGTGGGTTGCGTGTTTCCTGGGCCCAAACGATAAATTCCCATGGCCCAATACTTATTCCATGCTCAATTACCCAGCCTCGGCCCAAATTAATTAAGGAATTAATAAAAATACCAATCACGGCTAGCCCGATCCGTGGTGTCAAAAACGGGTATAAACAGTTTCTTCGTAGAACGAGCCTCATGTTCTAAATCCTTTTTTTTTTTTTTTGGTAATGAATCTAATTAATATCGTGTAATGGCCATTGTGAATTCATTCCCCACTTGAGATATGGTAAATTAACTTTAACAGGAACGATCATATGAAAGCATGTATTTCTTCTTCTTTTTATTCTAGTGTCGGTCATTATTAGCAATTGTTCCATTAGTCTATTGAATAGTACCGAAATTCTTTGTGTGAACTATTGGACAAAAGAAAAAGAAATGTTTAAAGTTTTTCTTTTATGTCTGCTACTGTCATTGTCAATGTTAGCTATTACTATTATTATTGTTCGACATGATAAATGATAATGTTCTGGAGAGCTTAGAATGGACATTAGGGCTCGGGTTGGTTACGGATTTGGAAGAATTCACTGAAGATATGATGATTAGAGAATAATGGGAACAGAAATGAATGAAGTGATGTTGAGATGAATTGTGACGTCCCATAATCAGGTTGAGACCAGGCTCTAGTGGAGAGTCCTGGTAGACATCTGGATGGGTGCTCACGATGATTGATTTGGATTTGATTATTGAGATTGTGGAACCCTGAGTATGGCATGGTTATGATTAATTTTTGAGAAACGGAATTAAAGTACAAGGGGTGGTATAAAGCAAAGGTTGGTGTAGAGCAAGGGGTAGAATTTACCGTGTTCGTTCTCCTTGTGTTAGAGCAAAGGGGTGGAAGTTACCGCGATGAATTCTATGAAGTAGATAACTTAGGGTCTTTCATCTGGGCACAAAGAGGGAATTGAATCATGCCATGGCCGTAGCTTGGTGGTTAAGGGAGGAGCGGATCTGTGGATAAGATCTGAGATTTCAATTTGGTTGAAGAATAGTAATAAAATGGTTTGATTATTCTCTCTTTATGTTAATTTCAATTATATATATTCTGTTGCTTGTAAGTTATGGATTTCAGGTAGGTATTGGCTACTGAGTGATATCGTTCACGATACTATGTTGCCCCTGGTAACTCGAATGTCAGGTATTAAAGACGGAATAGAAGAGCCGTACGACTCGACCGAGTTCAACCCTGCTGTGAATGAAGGTGACGAACCTTGGTTGCCGTATGCTTAGTCACTCTGACTAATTTAAATAGACTTTATTTTGAGAACTGCGAGGTTTATTGGGATTTGTAATATTTGACTTATTCAAAAACTTAATTCAAATTTGATATGGTTGTATTATGATGACACATGCTTTTGAAATGATAACGTAGAAAAGCTACGAATTAATCTTTTGGGAAAAATTGTTATAATTATTTAACGATTCTGAATTTTTGGAGTGTTACAATTTTTTTGTCAACAAATCTAGTATAGGATCGATCAAGCATTTACCAATATTCAACGGAGTTGATTTTTTAAAAAATTTCTTTAAAAAAAACGTTTTAAAAAAACTTAACGACTCCTATCATTTATGTGACATTCCTAAGCTGATCCCATAGAAGCTGGTACATTTGGTCTGCACCAGATGGTATAGACATAGTATTTGATGTCTGGGATTCTAGATATTCATACACTGCCCTGGGTTTCGGAGGAGCTGCCAATTATAAATTGGACTAATTAAAGGGGACTGATTTTGCCACTTTTTTTTTTTGTTAATGTCATTCTCCTTTATATTTATGTAAGATAATTTATTTTATAAGAAAATGAAAATGACATTAAAAAAAAAAGTGACAAATTCAATTTCCTAATTAAAATACTCTAAAGCAGTAAAGCAAATTGGTGAGTTGAGTCGGTTTCTTGACGGCAATGACGGGTCTAGGGTGACCACTGAAGAATCGTGTGGGTCCAGTTCAGCGTACGTTTGACAAGTTGTGACCGAAGATCATGAAAATTTCCAAATTTTTTAGGTTGCTAATTTTAACAATTTTTTTTTTATTAACACCACTATTTTATAAGTGTATTTTTTTGTACAAAAATATATTTATAGAGAAGTGCGTTATCTTTTTTTTAATAAAAAATATAAGAGTAATTCCAATCACCCAAACAACTAGCTTTGTTCGTTTGCCATTTTAGTTTTGTTTTTGTTTTGTTTTTCAATCATTACCATACTTCTTTCTCCAATTATTACCTTATTTTTTCAATTATTACTTTCACATATCTCTCTATCTCTTTCCAATCATTACCCATATTTTCAATCATTACTCTATTTCTCTCTCTACCTACTACCAAAACTAAATTAAACTAAGCTCTCAACTAAACACAAGGTAATTCTAAGATGAATCCATGTGAGGACATATGAAAGTCAGGGCCCCACCGTTCTTTCATATATATAGATATATATATATATATATATATATATATTAAATTTTGAATATAATAGTATCTCACATGACATTTAAGAAGTATTTTTAGGTTAGGCTAACGGTTGGTTGAAACTAAAAGTTCAACAACTTTGTACTTATTTGTCCACACAGTGGTGGTATGTACACAGTAGTGGTATGTTCTTACTTTTTCATAATTGTAACATTATATTATGGCAGGATAACGTTTTGCTATTTAATGAAAAATGAACTGAACAGTCTGAAACTCATCCCCTCACACGCGTGTAGATACTGTCCCCTCTCTCCCTCTCTTTCTCTCTCTTTTCTCATCCCCTCACCCATGGTTCCCTCTCTCTCTCTCTCTCTCTCTCTCTCTCCTCTCTCTTTTGTACATTTTGACCGACATCTCCTCTCTCCATTACTCTATTTTTTATTTTCAAAACTTGAAATATTATAATATTAATTAATTTTATTATACATATTTATTTTTTACAAAATTTATATTTTTGAAATCAGCTCGTAGAGATCTATCTAATGAGACCAATATTCAATGTAAAATGATAAGTAAATTAATTTTTTATTTTTCAATATTCATTTACTTGTGTCTAAATTTATACTCCCTTCGTCCCATAACGTTTGGCATTTTCAAGAATTCGTATCATTTTTAAATGGCATATATCTTTCAATCCATAATATTTTTGGCGATTTTTTAAACTTTGTTTAATAGAACAAATTAAACTCTATCAAACAAGATTTATATTGCTCATAAAAAAATATTATGGATTAAAAAATATAGTTAATTTTTTCATAAGGCTGGAATAATGAAAGTGCCAAATTTTATGGGACGGAAGAAGTACTACTACTTAATAGTCTAAGTTCATAATTAACAGTTTAAATTCATAATTAACAGTGTTTAAATTCATAGCTAATAATATTAATTCTTTCAAGTAAAAAAGTTATTGAGAATAATAATAAAAATTGAAGCCTACAACCAAAAAAAAATTTATATATGATTTCACATTTAGTATGGAGCTTATTTTATAGATTTCGCTGAGTAAATTTCAAAAAATATATATTTTTTAAATTTGAATATGTAAAATAAAAGTTATATCCATTTAAAAATTTTAAAACTTAAGAGAGAGAAGAGAAAAACGACAAAAAGAAAAAGTGTGGGGAGAGAGAGGGAGGAAAATAGTGACATGTGAGACAGTGAGAGATGTACCGTGTGTGTAGGAGAAAAGAGAGAAAATGAGACATGGAGTACACCCACATTAAAGAAAGAAAGTGGACAGGTGATTATTAAATGCAAGCGTGTGGAATCTTTAGAGGAGGACCTCGTGAAACATCCACTCATTTGAAAAAGGATCCGCCCAACCATGAAACAAAAAATAAGACCGCCCGTCATTTTCCTTACAATTTGTCTAAAGACCATGAACAATAAACGGTTAGTCTAATATCAACTGACTAGGCGGATGGTTAGAAGACAATAAAATAAGGTACTACTTAAATTGACTGCACGACACGTCTCTTTCCTCTGACATCTTTTATGCCCGCTTTCAAAATTGTAGAATTTCCATTTTAGCTTTCATTTCTTTCTCGTCCCTAACCAATTCCCTCTCTCATACAAGAACCCAAGCGCTTCCCAATTTTCTCTTCACAAACCAATACTACTATTTTGAAAACTCCAACAAAATTGATTCCCAAATTTATCAAGTGCTTGCCTCCCCAATTCTAATGTAGTACTTGATTTAGCACCGAATTGCGCCTAACAGTTAATTAATGCATCCCTCTTCTCTGTCTACCACATCCCATATTAATTTTGACTACGGTATAAATGGAAGAACAAGAAGGCCATAGCCAAAGAATTGCGCAAATCAATACAAGCCAATCACCGACCCAATCAAAGCGACATCTATCCTTCCGCTGTATCGGTAACAAACAAAAAAAAAAAACTAGAAATCAGATTTAGATCTATAAAAGAAGAAAACCATGAGTAATCTATGGAGGAAAAAAACAAGGGAGTAAAACCCATGTTTGTTGTTGATTAAAAAAAAAAAAGAGGACCCATATCTGTTGAGTTATGCGAGAAAGAGTACGGGCAGGGGTGAGAGAACCATATTCCCCTTGTTTCACACATCCAACTGGGTTATCAAACCCATAAATTACAGAGTTTAGTAAAAAATAAGGTGAAAGTGAAGTGCTATTTTTTGAGGTGATGCGTACACGATGGAAAAAATTGAAAATAGCAAAAAAAATGTAAATGGTGAGATGCCGGAAAAAGTCCCTGCCAGATTTTAGGAACAACTTGGCTATTGGAGATTGTCAATGGCGAGGGGAGAGAGAGAGGCGGAGTTGGATGAGGCAACATTATTAAATGAATTTGTCATAAGTCGGGGGCTATTTTTGTCATTTGCTTTACAACTTTAGCAATTTTCAAATGAATCTGTCAGTTCATTGAAGAAGCCGTGACCGGTATGGTCCGTCCATTGGGCTGATAGTAGCTTTTTCCAACAGTAAATGTACTTTATAAAACTTACCATGAGACGGCTTCAGAGAAAGGTAATTCATTTACTTCCCTTATATCACTCTCTTTTTTATTTTATAGATGTCAATTTACAAAATTAATCTTTCATTTGCACACTCTTTTGCATTTGGAAGGGAAATGTAGTAAATTCACATCAAAAGTGTAAAAAACAGAGTGTGGTAATTAAAAAAAAGAGTGAAAACTCACTACACTTAGAGAATAGGGGAAAAGCATGGACAAACGATTAAAAAGGAAGAACAGTATCCTTTTTGGTGGAAGGAAAAAAAACACTCTATTTAACTTTAAGGGTTGGCCCAGTGGTCTTGGCCTAAAACTTAAGACGTTTGCTCCATCTTAAAGTCTCAAGTGCGATTCTCCTTACCAATAATTCTTGAGGCCACCTCACTCCCACGCATAAACATGTGAAACTACTGTGGAATGGACTGTAGGGATTAATCCGAGATGCACAAGCTGACCCGAGACACCTTGTATTACCAAAAAAACAAAAAAACTCTATTTGATGGAAATAAAATCTTTTTTTTTGGGTACACAAAAAATCTGTTTTTTGTTGCTCATGTTCTATGAGAAATTCTGTTTTTGTTGCTCTTGTTTTTTGAGAAAAAAATAGGTGTTTGAACAGGGTCGGCCCAAGGGTTTTTAGTGTCTAAGGTTAATTAAAAAAAAGTGCCCTTAAAGAGTTAGAGCATCTACAGTGGAATAACCAAAACTACAAGATTATTAAAGTTAGCAATGTTTTTTTAAAAAAGTGTTCACAGTGGCATAACCAAACTTAACAATTTCTTAGCAAATCATCAAATTTTGGCCCGTTGATAATCAAAACTAGCAACATTTTGCCAATAACTAAAACATTCTCTCTCTCTGTCTCTCTCTCTCTCTCTCTCTCTAAACATTGTTTGTAAGAAAAACATTTTAAAAGTAGTAGGTTTTTTTTTTGGCAAAAACAATTAAACTATTTTAAATTATTTTTTAAACTGTCTTCTTCTTCTTCTTTTTTCAAAAACTGTTTTTTTAAAACTTTTTTGGAAACGTATTTTTTCAAAATAAAAGTTTTCAAAATATTATTTTCTATTTCTAATGCTTGTTTTTATTAGTTTGAAAACTATTTTAAAAAAATTGTTTTTTATAGTGACAATTTTTAAATTTTTACAGGTTGAAAATATGATGTGACAATTTTTGATTATTCAATGTTGATTATACCACTGTGGACATCTACGTTACTAATATTAGCAACCCCTTAAATGGATAATCAAAAGGTGATGTGACAACTTTTGATTATTCAATTTTGATTAGTCCACTGTGGATGCTCTTAGTTATACTTAACAATTTTTACAGCAATAATCACAATACGAGAAAGCAAGACAAATATAAAGTTCTAGTAATCATTACATACGAATACAAAATATGAGATTGTTAAGATTTGGGGTGAGTTTGGGGGGAAACGATTTTGGGGATGTGTTATTTGGTAGTTTGGGGAAATGATTTAAGAGATTTAGTGGGTTAGACACTTGAGCTTATGAGATAGTAGATTGGGCTAACTTATTCCCCCTAATTGGATATTTTTTTCATTTTATTGTGCTTAAAAAGAGTCATACTCACACTCAAATAGTAAAAATATTATAGTGCCCCTGAAAGTTGAAATTTTGAGAATACCCAAGACCTAGACCTCTTAAACCTTAGAGTTGGGCCGGCTCTGTGTTTGAAACATGGGAATTGTTATCGAAAAAAAAAAAGAAGAAATATAGAAGACGGAGGTAATGCCACGACAACATTCTTTAGTGCCACGATGATTTGTGTAGTCTTACAATACTATCCTTCAACCTTGTCTCTCATCTCTCATCTCTTACACATGTATACCTTCTCGTCTTCCCGAGTCTTATCGACTTTTGTCACCTCTGCTCCAATTTGGTTCTTCCACTATGATAATTGATACACCTCCTAAGTTCCATTTTTCTACCGGCGGTGGTCGCCGGAGAACACCACTGGAGATGGTGACGGTTTGAGCGGTGACCACCGGAGATGGCGACGATTTGAGGTCACCAATCGGTCCCAAACTCTTCGTCCCGCGTATCACTAGATCATTGAAACCTCCTTCATAGTCATTAGTTACCGAGTATCATTGAATCAATTTATTCCCTCACGTGCCCAACCAGTATCTCTCCTTTTATCCAATCTGCAGGTGTTTCCATGAATATTGATAGTACCCATGAAAAAATCCATGAAATCGGAAACTTTGGAACATCAAACAACGCATGGAATGAGAAATAGTGGAAATAGATCTATAGAAGGGGGTTTCAATGCGGGGCGGTGGTAGTTGATTCCAACTTCAAGTGAGAGAGAATAGAGGAGAACGAGACAAGGTGGGTCACGTGGTGTAGGAGGTTAATTGAGGACATGGATTCGAGAGGTGGCCCAGGTGGGTTGCCGTTTGCTGAAGCTGAAAATGGTGAGCGACGCTGAAAATTGTGAAGCAAGGGGAGAGAAGGTAGAAGGTAACAGTGGTGAGAAAATGGCAGATGATGATCAGGAAAGTCTCTCTTTGACTAAAAAGGTTATAATGG
The DNA here is from genome assembly GCA_019656835.1 of Rhododendron ovatum. Taxonomy (NCBI): domain Eukaryota; kingdom Viridiplantae; phylum Streptophyta; class Magnoliopsida; order Ericales; family Ericaceae; genus Rhododendron; species Rhododendron ovatum. The sequence goes on from CM033801.1 coordinate 10,990,042, forward strand.
TCACTGCACATCAAGCAGTCGTGGCACTAGAAATTGTTGTCGTGGTTTTATCATTTTACTTTTTTTTTCTAGAGAATTAGAGGCCGGTCCTCCTTTTTAGGTACGTTTTGATCCCAACCCTGAATAATATTTCCGAACCTAGATAGGCTTGGTTAAGTTGAATAATGCCTTTTTTGCCCTGTTCAACCCAGACGAAGAAAATCTATTCTCTCTCATCCCTTCCTCTCTCTGCAACCATACCCGCACACACACACACTCTCCTCCGCTTATCTCTATCCGCTTTGCAGTTCATGGTGGGCATTACCGTAGCTAACAAGATCTGCAATTTCATTCACTGGAAAACCACCAACTGCTCTGATTGTCTTAGGAGCTCTGATGATGCTGGATCTTCTCCGAAGGGCCCCTCTCAACGCCGCACACGGCGGCAATCGAGGATGCGAGTTGGAGGCAACGGGAGCGGGTCTGAGACCAAGTGTAGTCGGTGGGGCTGTGAATAAGGGAAGGGCAGTCGTTGTGGCGACTCTTTCTAAGAAGGTGATTGGAGCTAGTGGACATGATATGATGGGTTTGATTTCAATTGATCCATTTGGGAGTTGTTACTGCACAGTTTCTTTATTCCCCCGTTATTTAAGAACTAGTAATTCAGCGACCTCCCTTCGTCGTCAAATCCAATTGTTTCCTCGAGGAATCTAATTTTATATTTTAGTGTGTATTTGAGTTATGTGAATTGTGTGTGTTGGGTCTATGTGAACTGTGTACTTTGAGCTATGTAAACTATATATTTTAGTGTGTTGTGAAACTATATGAACTATGTAGTTTTCTATGTGAACAGTCTACGAGAACTGTGTATTTTTCTATGAGAACCGTGTGTTGTTCATGAGAACTATGTATTTTTTATGTGAATTGTGTGTATTTTTTCTATGAGAATTGTGTATTTTTCGATGAGAACTGTATATTTTTCTATGAGAACTGTGTATTTTTCTATGAAAATTGTATATTTTTCTATGCGAATTGTCTATGAGAATTGAGTATTTTTTATGAGAATTGTGTTTTTTCTGTGAGAACTGTCTATGAGAACTGTATATTTTCTATGAGAATTGTGTATTATCTATGAGAATTGTGTTTTTTCTATGAAAACTGTGTATTTTTCTATGAGAACTGTGTAGTATCCATAAGAACTTTTTATAAGAATTATATATTTTCTAAGAGAATTGTGTATTTTTTATGAGAACTATGTATTTTAGTGTGTGTTGAGGCTATTTGAACTATGTATTTTTCAATTCTCATAGCTCAGTTCACATAACCGAGCAGTTCTTATAAAACTAACTATAAGAATTGACAATTCTCATAGCCAAAGGTATTTTTCTCCAAAGTTATTTGAGCAATTGAATTGTAATCAGTGTATAGCAAGGCTTTGGTGCAAATAAAACTAACTAAAAATTCAATTATACGGAAAATACACAGTTCCCCTTAGAACATTTATAACTATATTTGATTTTGATTACCTTTTTATTTTTGTTCAATTTTTTTTCGTGTGTGTATTTTCTATGAAAATTGTGTATTTTTCTATGAGAACTGTGTGTTATTCATGAGAACTATCTATGAGAATTGAGTATTTTTCTATGAGAACTGTGTATTTTTCTATGAGAACTGTATATTATCTATGAGAACTGTCTATTAGAACCATATATTTTCTATGAGAACTATATATATTTTATGAAAACTGTGTATTTTAATGTGTGGTAAGACTATGTGAACTGTGTATTTTTCAGTTCACATAGCCAGTTCACATAGTCCAGTTCTCATAACCAGTTCACAAAGCTAGTTCTCTATGAGAACAGTCGCTTCTCATAGCAATTTTCATAGAAGTGATTATGAAAACTGGCAGTTCTCATAGAACTGACTATGAGAATTGATAGTTCTCATAGCCAGTTCATATAACTTAGGGTATTTTTGTCCGAAACAGTTTTCATAGGGACAGTTCTCATAGACAATTCTCATAAAAACAGTTCTCATAGAATTTTCTCATAGCAAATGGTATTTTTTTAATATTTCATAATTTCATATTTAATATGGATCTTGTTTAGTAAATATCGTCGAATAGGTTCAAAAAATATAATTTTTTTAAAAAATGAATATCTACAACAAAAGATATGACTTTTTGAAATTTAAACAATGTTTTAATGGTGCACCAGTGCTCATGGAGCATTGGATAATTTTTATATACTAGATGCTCTCTAGTTCTGTGCGCTGATGCGCGTGAAGGGGCAAGATTGGAATAAAAAATACAAATAATTGTACAGGACTGAATGAAGACCGAGCCTAAGTTTTTGGGCCGGCCTAAAAATTCCCCTTTTTTTTCCCCACCTCTTGTGATAGGAATAGACAAAGACACACTACAAGAAATAACAATTTTTGCAACGGTTCATTACCGTCGGAAATGAAGAAATACCGTCGCAAAAAGGCTTTTGCAACGGCCCTGCGACGGGATTGGGCAGTGGCAGTAAGGGGGGTGGCAAATGGGTTTTCGCTTCAGGACTGTCCTGTCGCGAAGTATTAGCGACGGGAAATTAATCGCTTGCAACGGTAATTTAGCCGACGCAAATAAATTGCAAAAATCAAATTTTGATTGCCACAGTATGTAATACCGTGGCAAATATGATATTACCTGTCGCAAAAAAAATTATCGTTCTTGCTACTACAGCAACTCCCGTCGCAAATGTGCAATTTTTTTTAACCGAATTTCATCCATCTACTACAGCAACTCCCGTCGCAAACATGCAATTTTTTTAAACCGAATTTCATCCATAATATGAACGAGTTTTTGTAGCTCTAAAATTAACCCATTCATTCAAGCTCATGTATTGCAAACCATCCATTCACATCCATATTCCAAACCAAGTTGAAAAAAATCATAATTCTCAAATTCCTAATAGCAACACAATTCATCATCTTGTATCGAAATCATCCATTCATCCATATTCAAAACCAAGTTGAACAAAACCATAATTCTCAAATTCCGAATAGCAACACAATCCAATATCATCCATCTCTTTTAACCACATAGACAAAAATACTAAAACACCTGGAGTGAATGAAAAATAAAAAGAAAGTCTCTAAGAGAAAGACTACAAATTGTAAAGAACACACTCAATAATCGTCCATCTCTTTCTCGATCACCTAAAAAGTAAATAGTAAGAAAAATTAAAATCAACTTATAGAAGCAATATATAATTAAATGAAACAATAAAATCAGAGTCGCAACGTACATCACAGAAATTCCATGCAACGTAACGGCCAAGAGCATCTCCAACCGTGTCTACACCTGGACGAGGTCTTTCCAAAAGAACATGGGGCATTATTGCTTTACCAACATATACTTTACAATAGCCTTCACCCAATCGTTCTCCGTCTATTTGTATGTCAGGATCTAAACTAATAAGTAGCCCTTCACCCACATCGTATTTTGGAATATGAGACGTTTGCAAGTATACTTCTCGTCCACTCTAGAAAGAATTTAAATTTCAATTAGACTCCAACCTCCAATATATAATATGTAGAAGCATTATAAAGCATGAAAGTTGATACTTTTGAACCATCCATATATCAAACACAGAGTTGGCTCAAGACCCTATGAGAGCTAGTTCAGGAATTATTAGTTGTAGTCCTTTGCAGGCAACACATTGAAACAATGAATACAATTTTGACTTCCTCATGAAAAGCAAACAAGCAGTGTGGGATATGAGTATTTGTCGCTTTGTACCCCATCTTTTTTTTTGGTCAACTACCCCACGTCACCTGTAGGAGAAATAAAAGAATCCAAAGAGACTATCAATACATTTGTAGTTCAGATATGGACAGAGAGGTGGAAGTGGCCTAAACCAATGCGACACGTCACGAAACTCAAGTGACCACCTAATTAAGGAACACAAGAAATTGAAATTTTGGCCCCTAACCAAGCCACCAAAGCACCATCCCAACATTTAGTACCTACTTTTAAATTTTTACAGACATGACAATCCCTCTGAGTACAGCATCATTTTCCGTCATTCTAATACCTTTGAATGGGTTGTGGAGCATGAACTAAAGGAGGATTCATGAAACAAAATGTATAAGATACCTGCTCAACAGGTCCTGGAGAATGTGTCGGTGTTCTATGACCTCGCTCCAACGTCGGGGTGTCACCTCCGATAGACTGATCTCTTACGGTTCGATGTCCACTTGCAGCATCCGGAAACTACAAAGTCAATGACAAATTTGTAAGTATATGCATGCATCCTAATTCTACTGAATGTAGCAATTACAAAGTGTACTCTACATAATGTAGTTAACCTGTCTAGCCTCTGAACCCCTGGACTCCATGTACTCAAACATGTGATATTGTAGCTTTTCAAATTGTGAAGTGAAGCGTTCAGTTAGGCGAGCCTCAATTCGTTGCTCGATTTCAGCCACTGATGATGGATTGATTGTTTGTGATGGCCCAGAATCCTTTTTATACACTGACGACTGGGGAACACCCCCTCCGTAGGTCCTACAATAGCCATGATTATCTTTCCCCACAATGGAATGGAAGATCTGGTCTTGTGCCTCTATCGTCCTTTCATCTTCACTCAGTAACTCTACTTGTCGATTATACTCTGTCTATATTGGAAGTACATAAGTACGCAATAAATACCTGAATACAAAAATAAAAAACTTAAATATGTACCATTATCTCTTTAACTTCAAGGTTGTCTTGTCTTCGTGTCTGCAAGTAGACAGTCATCTTATCAAGGCTCTCTCCATTTGCAGCTAGCTATAATTGTCAAATGAAAAATATTTAGACATCATTTATTTCCAAAGAAAAAAAAATCCTAATGTTAAAAACACGTACATCATATCTTATTTGGGAAAAGGGTGTCCGGCCAGTGTTATGAGGTGCGCCGCGCCAACTTCGATTCTCCTAATTACGGAGAGCTTCGGCCTATAAATTCACTTAAACATGAAAACTTCAAGTAACTATGTATTATTCAAACTTTTTGATAAAACTATTAACCCTTACCGCTACTTCCTCAATTTGCCAATACTCTACAAGTTCTTTCCACTGATCTGGATCAACAAAATCAGGCACTCTTAAGGCTATGTTTGGATCTGCATCTGGAAACATGTACGACGTATAATGCTCAGCCTTTATCTTGGCTTTGTTATCCTTATATATTCTGCGACAAGAGTCCATGCATACACTCTCGTATTCATCCGGGCAGAACTCCAAATTATCCTACAAACCAAAAAAAAAATATATTGGAAACATCTACAAGGAGTTTTCTATGTAGCGATATCACTAATAAAACACAAAAGTTATACCTGGACCTCTTTCCAGATACCCTCCTTGATATGATTGGGAACGGATTTCCAATTTAGATATGTGAGTGGTACACGATAAGAGTTTCGCACCATAATACCCAATTGCCCTGTCAAGGAGTTGCCTTCATCTCCAAGAGGTTTATTATTCACATCAAACTGGACTTTTAGTGTACTACCAGAACCCCAGCCCTTAATCCCTAAAGATTTGCCTCGACCATGCTTGGATCCTGATGACTTAGAAGTTGTTAGACCTAATAAATATTGTTAATAAATGATAACAAATATGTATGGGACAAATACAACTGTTTAAAGGCATCAACCTGTGTCACATGAATTTGACGTTGTGTTAGCTTGAGCGGATGTAGATAACGATGATGGATGTGAGGTAGGATGAGGGGTATTATGAGTTGATACTTGTTGCCGTGGTTGGGATCTAGGACGGCCAACCTTCCTCTTTCGCATAACCTATAAGCACAAAAAAGAAGAAGAAGCCATTTGCAATAATAACCAATGAGAGTCCAGCCACCAGTTCAAAGCAGATACTTTAGGCTCCTAATACTTCTATGTATTCAGGTAGTTATCTTAATCCCTATAGGTTGACATGGTAATTCATAACCAATGAGAGTTCTTACTATATTGTGTGATGTCCAAGTGAGATGTGTGCTAGATCCCCTACATTTCTTGTGGGAGGAGGTAATAATTAGTGCGGGAATCATGTGAGGATAAGTGGAGGGAGAAGGTAGATCCCCTGCTCTTGGTATTGCAAAAGAGAGTGGGAGTTGTGTGATAACAAGGGAGAAGAAGTGTGATTTCTATACACACCAAGAGCTTGGTTTTGATGTTCTTGTTTGTTGATGGCAGTCTCTATTTCTAACTGTTGTATTCTGGTACAGTGAGATTGTGGTTTTCATTTTGTGCACCTACTATTACTGCAACTTCTTGTCAATTCCATTGCTAGGATATAGCTTGTGTGCTATTGGATGGTGACTTTGGGAAGTGTTTGTGCTTGTGTCTCAAGGATATGGCACTTCAATGGGTTGGAATTTTCTACTACTGCTGTGCATGTTAACTGTTCTGGCAGCAGTTATTGTAACTGGTCTCATTGTGCATATTCAGATCTACTAGTCTCATTAATGTTAGACCATGGTTTTGCATGCTGGTTCATGTCTAGTCTTATTTCATTTGTTCTTGAGTGATACTTGAATATAGATCTCGTGTACAGCTTCTTTAGCTAATCCTAATAGTTTTCCAATTTGTTTTGAACTATCCTTGGGGGGTTGTCCCTTGGAATGTTTATGTTTTTCTTGGGGGCTTGTCCTTAGCTGTTGCATTTATCTACTTCTGCCAGTAAACGTGTGGCTGCTGTTGATCAATTTTGTGCATGCCTGTCATAACTACTACTGCTGTTTTGCAGCTACTGATGCTTGCTGCTGCTGCTGCTGCTGTTGCTGTAATGGCAGCAGTTAGCTCAGCTGCTGAAGTTTCATCCATTTGTAAATGAGCTGTCCAAATAGCTGCCACTGTGTGCAATCCAATTGCTACTATTGTGTGGATTCCATGTTTGGTTAATTTGCCTTGCTATATTGTGTAGTTAGTTTAATTGTGTAGTTAGTAGACTGATTTTGCACAGAAAATTTCCAAATTCAAAGATCATATTCATGTGAAATTCACGAGTCTAAAAACTTATTCTCAAGCTAGCATATGTCAACACACATACATTATCAGTGTAGTACACTTCAAATAAGTCTATAAATGTCAAGGATCATGTTAATTTTTTCACTGAAATGACAATCAGTAATGTAAGGCATCAAACATGAAGTTAAACACGAAACTTAAATCATAATACTATACAATTATGAAAAACATGGAGATTAGAGAGCAAGAGGAGGGTGAAGTTAGCATCATACGTGTGTATCCTGCAATGGTGGCTGCAATGGTTGTGACGGTGGCTGCACTTGTTGTGATGATGGCTGCAATATAGGTTCATGAGATGATAGCTGGCTCGGGGAGGCATTCAAGTTGTCCATACGAGATTTTTTGTTGCTTAAAACCTCAGACATAGTCCTAGGACGAGTCTGCAATGGTGGCTAAAATGACCACCAATAATGTAAGGCATCAAATATAAAGTTAAACACAAAGTTTGAATCGTAGTACTCTACAATTATGAAAAATATGGAGATTAGAGAGCAAGAGGAAGGTGAAGTTAGCATCTTACGTGCGTATCCTGCAATGGTGGTTGCAATTGTTGTGACGGTGGCTGCAATATTGGTGCGTGAGATGATAGCTGGCTCCGAGAGGCATTCAAGTTGTCCATACGAGATTTTTTGTTACTTAAAACCTCAGACATAGTCCTAAGACGACCAGCCGACTTGCTCTTCATTGTGTTGAATCTATAAGCATAAAACGTAAAATGCAAAAAAGGATAACTTGCATGACATAGCAAAAAGAAATATATAGCAATTATTACAAAATGAAAAACGTAGCAATGGTATTAAATAAAGGGCATTGTTGCAATCTAAAATAAATCATTCATTGGAATAAAAGAAATTGTTGTAATAATCTAATAACTTAAAATAAGAGACAAAGAATATTAGCACTATTCCATTGGAAAATCAATGGTTTCTCCTTCTGTTCCTTCTCTCACCCAACCAACTTGTTCATCACGAACCACTATATTCTCTTCCAATTCTTGACTCACAAAAGGATCAGCTTGATGATCCTTAGAACGCAAATCGAACAAACCTCTCTGAGACATCTTCATAACAACCTCCCATTCTGGTTCGATGGGATCAGGAATATACCAAACTTACTCTGCTTGCGGTGCCAAGATAAAAGGTTCATTAGTAGGTCGATCTTCTTGATATAACAACCGGTTGAAGTTCACCAATGTAAATTTGTAGACATCTTCCTTCTTCCCATGACCATTATAAATCCAATCACATTTAAACAACACAAATTTAATGTCATTTGTGTATCGAACTTCAATTATGTCTCTCAAGCGTCCATAATAGTACACAGCTGCCACTCGAGGATTCTTGTCCTTCCGACTTGCATAACTCACAGTATCTGCCTTTAGAGCCACACCACTATTTTGAGTAGTTCGACGATCATCCGTGGCTTTCACCCTAAAACGATTTCCATTTATAATATAACCTTTGCATCTCCTAGCGATAAATTGTGGACCATTTGCCAATCCAATAATTTCTTCTGACAATGTGATATTATTTGTGCTCTGTAGGGTTCGAACCTATTAAATATAAAAATTAGTAGTTTACAAATCAAAACTGTATAAGTTGTACGATCAACATTTAAACACTTACGTGCTCCATAAACCAAATGTGGAATTGTTCAAAATGTTCGCGTCGGAGCTGATGATCATCGGCATGGGGCATTTTGCTCTTAAGAACTTGTAGGTGCTTGCTGTTTGGATTGAAACACATGTTTAATTCAATGCATTTTATATTATCAATTGTAGAAGTTGATAAGATAATAATCATACCTTACGAATGGTTCAACTGCAACTGTATTGAATAATATATAGCGATGAGCTTGTGTCCATTCAATAGGCTCAAGATGAAATCTTACGGTTTCCCCTAAAAGACGACCCCCATTATCACCCCCATCATCATTCCTCACTGGTCGATTAGACTTGGTTTCTACATCATCGAGATATTGTGCGCAAAAATTCATGCACTCTTCCATCAAATAACCATTTGCCATTGAAGCCTCTGGATGAGCGTTGTTGTGCAAATACTGTTTCAAAGTTAGAAGAAACCTCTCAATTGGATACATCCATCTAAATTGCACTAGCCCAGCGATCAATGCTTCATCAGCTAGATGTATAGGCAAGTGCTCCATTATGTCGAAGAAAGCTGGTGGGAATATTTTCTCAAGATGACAAAGTGTTGTAGCAATACGGTCCCGAATATACTCCAAGTCTGATGCTCGATTTACCTTAGAGCACAATTGTCTAAAAAAATTGCTCAATTCAATCAAGGGTTCAACCACATTCTTTGGCAACGATCTTCGTATAGCCACATGTATAAGTTGTTGCATTAGAATATGATTATCATGGCTTTTAAGACCTGAAATACTTCTTTCTTCTGTACGAACTCGTCGCGATATATTTGATGCATAACCATCTGGTGATTTCACTTCCTTGAGGACTTTGAGGAATAAGTCTTTCTCATCCTTACTTATTGTGAACTGTGCAGGGGGTACATATACTTTCCCACATCCTCTTGATTGCAAGTGCAATGGTTTCCTAATATCCTTTTCTTGTAAATCACGTCGAGCATTGTGTAGACACCCCATTCTAGACTGTCCAGATAACGTTATTTGTCGAACTTTTACTTCCCCAATGATGATTATAGTCGAAAACAGATCAAGGACAAAGGTGTGTTTGAACCTTGAGCGTCCCAAACCCCTTTCAAACCTTTCAAACCAGAGCCAAACGGCCCCAGCAAAACCCAACTGGCCTGCGCTAGTATATTGGTGACGTACGCCAGTAAGCTGCCACGTGTCAGTCATCGACCATGGGCCCAGCTTTCACTGGCGCACGCCAGTTATAAGTGGCGCACGCCAGTCAAACCCAGTCAAATCAACTTTATTCAGCCACTTGGGCGGGACTTTTGTGCCACCCTGACGTCGGCTACAGTGTGCCTGATGAGTGCTTTCGGCAGAGGCGTCCCCTCTCTCTCCTACACCCCCCATCAACTAGTCCCATGCATTAAATGCATGGAAGGCCCATTTTGTTCCTATGACCAGCCAAACAAGGCCTGGCCTTAACTGGTCCCAGTCCATTTCCCCCCTATAAATACCCCCCTTGCATTCATTTGCAAGGGGTTAGCAACATTAAGAGGTGCCATCCCTTTCCTTCTTCACTCTTCAAGCCTTCTTCTCCTTTCATCCATTGAAAGACAAGTGATGGTCATACACTCCCATATCTCCTGCTAGAACCCAGTCACCATACAAGCCACCATCTTCAACCCTCAAGTTCAAAAACAACCACAAAACCACCATAAGAAGAGGTATACCACCTTTGTGTTCTCTTCTGTTTTTATCTCCTGAGGGGGGTCAGTAAGGCCCAGGCTAGTAGATAATACTAGTCCTGGCCTTAAACTGATAAAATACAGCAATCGTATGTGACGATATATGGCGCACGCCAGTTTATAGGGGCCGTACGCCAGTCATGGCAGGACGAGCACAACTGGCGTGGGGATCATGGATCGTCGTCCCTTTTGTTTTATCTTTCAGTCAGTCACCTTTGCATGCTAAATAACCAGTTTATTGCTTTCCATATTTAGAACTGTTTAGTGGTGGCATCCTATCATGTTCATTTATGTCGTATAAAGGCCTCTGGGATCCTTCTGGTCGTGTTCCAGAGCCCAGATGATGCAAAGCCAAACACTGAAGTCCAAGGAAAAGTGGCGTACGGCATCCATTAACTGGCGTACGGCAATTTTGACTGAGTTCAGTGGCTGGCCCTTGCATCTGAACATAAGCTAGGCCAGTTTTCTGTCCCCACTCTGTTTTTGGGGTGTTCTGCTTTCTCTCATGGCCTAAAGCCATTTATTCTGCATGTGTTTATGAATATCCTGCTATATTAAACTGCGTGGTTTGCCCTGGGTGTGCGCTGGTCCTTTTCCAGAGCCCAGAGGGTTGCAAACAAGGACTGAGGAATCAAGAAAGTGGAGTACGCCAGTTTATAGGTGGCGTGCGCAGGTTGTCTCGCCATGCAGTGGTTTGGCCAGTGCATGCTGGCAGAGTCTGCTCCCGTCACCTTGTGACAGCGTACTGCAGTTTGTTCGGGATGATCAGTGCTTGTTCTCAATCTATACTTAACATTGCAATCAAGTCATTCACAAGCATTTTATCACATAATTTGCAAGCTGTTACCGCTTTCGTCCCCATTAACTGTTCCCCCGCCCTAACTGGCTAAAAAAATGATAAAATGAGAGAAAAATGCAAAGGTTTTCATAAAATGCCCGAGTAAAGACCGATCTCCGGATTGGGCGAGAGGGGGTGCCATAAAACCCTTCCCCTCTCGTAACCTGGCTCCCGAACCTCAGATATCGAAGGTGACGACGGACTGGTCTACGCCTTTTCAAAATCAAACAAACGTGGCAAACGTTTTCGAGTTCGGTTCCTTGGGTATTCCACCGCTAAAACCCGAGTGGCGACTCTGAATCGAGGCGTTTCGCCACGCATTTCCAAAGAGGGTCGCGCCCAGTCTTATTTCAAAACCCAGGAAACCCGAGCGATTTTCGGGGCGCGTGCCCACAGTGGCGACTCTGCTGGGGACTCATTGCGTTAATTGGTATTAGGCGATTAATACATAATTGAACAATTCTCAAAAGTTTGTCAAAACAGTACGCTTTGCGCTGCTGAAGAACGGGATGGTAACGTAACAGGATCTCAGCGTCCGACCAATCCGAACTGGGGCTTTTGCTATTGTTCACTTGTGTAGTTTTCTCCAAGTATTGATTAACAAAAGTGGGCCAAACTCCAAAGGGCATTTTGTTTCAAAACCGTTGCATTTCTCTCTCGTCGAATCATTCTTCGGCAATTCTCCGCTCGTATTCGATGGTTGGTCAGCCCCGTTGAGGTGTTTTGGGTAACCGGCACAATTTATTGGAGCCCGGGGTTCTCGAACGCCCAACAACCTTGGACGATGATGAGTCGTACTACCGTTCGACCATTGCTTTGCTCCACGCATCGCATTGGAAGGTATATCGCGGCTCTAGTCAGAGGAACCCCTTTAGCCAAAACCGGCCTCTACAGCGCTTACAAAGCACTAGCACCTTTCAACCTAAGACAGGAACCCGCAGGGTAGGAGTACTTGTTTCTAACCCCGTATACTGTCTATGTGTTACAGCTTTCCATATCGCATGCTTGTACATACATTCATGACCGTTATTGCGTAG